>CM035143.1:127645842-128248342 GCA_020205605.1 Panax ginseng
AATAGTAAATCGTGAATAAGAACTCGTGAATAAGAATCCCATAGCATGAAAAAGTTTCAAATTTAATAAAAGTTCAAACCAATATTTCTACATAATGATATTGAAGAAATAATATCATTTATGAAAAAATAATCTTCCTTACTATCCTCTTAATCCCTACCTCAAAAGAAAGCGATTTTGACTAGAATAACGAATCTAACTTGCAATCAGATATAGCAATACTCAAGTACTAAAATACTCATGAAAATACGCTCGATATTATAGAGAGAGAAAGAGAGAGAAAATTTTAGTTTCTGGTGTGATTTTCAATTCTAATCTAAGCACCTATTTATAGGAAATTGCTTAGAACACCAAAGCAGAAAATTTAATAAAATATTAATATTTATAAAAATATTATACGTACTCCTTGAAATCTGAATTTCAGCAATTCACACATGCTAACCTTCTAGAAAAAGTAAGAAAAAACGTTTTTCTTAAAATAATTATTTAAAACTTCCAAAAATCAATTATTTCGGAACTACGGAACTTCAATAATTCATAATAAATAGCCCTTTTGTCAGAAAATTCGAATCTCGCGACTTTTTATAGGAAATTCCATTATCTACAACTTTGCAGAAGAAAGTTTTTCCAAATTCCAAACAGAAATTGACCGAAATTCACAAACGGACGATTTTACAGGCTATAATCAAATTTCATTCAAGAAACGGGCCCACAGACATGTTTAACAAGTTTTAAACAACTTTTGCAATAAAAATACTCTTCCTCCTCATATACTCATATATCCCACATTCATTGTAAAAATATTATCATTATTATATTATAATAATATAATAAAATATTATTTTATCAGAAAAGATAAAATATCGATTTTCAACAATTGTCACTTTAAAAATTTTCTCCATCTATATCCATATAAAATGAATATTTTCTTCATCATATAAATCAATAATTAATTATTCACAAATAATATTACAGAATCACAATAATGACAACTTACGGCTTCCTGTGAAAGAGGGGCTTTCCAATAAGGATTTCTCTTACCGCGCAAGCAATTAGGTGACCAAACCTCTCCTTAGATGTAACTTTCTAGACATTGCCAATAATGTTATCTAATAATATTATTCAAATAATATGAATTATTGCTTCGATAATGAAAAATAATGTGTAGTGATAATTATCAAACAACAAAGAATATAAAATATCAACGCAAAGAATTATTGAATCAAAATAAAATATTGAACAATAATTACATCAGTAATAATTATGGAGTAAGGCCTTTCACGTAAGAATCAATAATTGGTGCAATACTGCAGCTATCGCCGCAACAACGCCAGACATCAGATTTTAACCACCAATTATTCCAACAAAGTTAATTCAGTAATAACTACGCCGTTATTTATAAAAACTCCCTTTTGTTGTTTTCTTCATTCGATAGTTATTCATATGGGGCCCACCAATGGTTTAATTGTCAGCATTTAATATTCCCCGGCGTAAAGAATATTCCACGACCAAACGAATATTCCCTTTGTAAAGAATATTTTATAACCACTTGCATATTTTGAAAAAATTATATATATCACCGTTAACTTTAACTTTTTATCAATTTAACCATTTACTAAATAGAAAAATTGAATACTTTTATTTCATAAAATTCGGGGTCTTACATGTCGGATGGACACATGAGCCTTTAGATTAAGTGAGATCAAATCTGAGTCGTTGTTGTGGTTTCTCAAATGAAAAAAAATTGAATTGGATTATGTTTTATTATAATATATATATATATAATGGTGAAAATGGGAATAAAATATATTTATGATTCGAATGAAAACATGAAAAAGGTGACAATATTGCCTTTGTCACTCCCTCATTCACTCTCAATCTCACTATTCGAAAAACTCAAGTACTCTCTAAATCTCTTAATTAGTACTCCCTCCGTTAATTAATATAAGTTATTTTAGATTTGTGCACAAATACTCAGGGACGAAACTAATGCATGGCTGCAGGGGGCCATGGCCCCCCCAAGATCTGAATTTTTTTTTTGTTACCAAGTGATGTGAATAATTTTTTAGGCTCACTTGTTCAATAATATATTTTTACGAGTTTGATGTACTACAACATCAAGAATTTCAAAAGTTGTCCACTATTTCTGATTTATGTCAATGGTTGGTGAAAACAAGAAAGTCAACAATCTATCCACTAATCGATAGACTGATCAGGCTTGTTTTAACTCTTTTAGTTTTTACTGCAACTACAGAACGTGCATTTTCATCTATGAGTCTTGTCAAATCTGAACTTCGAAACAAGATGGAGGATGAATATCTTACAAATTCTCTTATTGTCTACATTGAAAAAGAAATTGCGACACAGTTCAGTACAGAATCAATCATAGATGGATTTCGTGATTTGAAAGAACGTCGGGTGCAATTTTGACGAAGATATGTTTTAAAAGACTTTTTTTGCTATGTTTTGTTGTCTTTGGTAAAGTAAATCTATTACTACATTATCTTTGTTTTAGTAAAAATGTGTTTTGTAATGGTGGAACTTTATTTTTTAATTATGAATATATATTATGTTGTTAAAAAAATTCCTGGCCCCTCCTCCAAGATCAAATCCAGGTTTCGTCCCTGCAAATACTATTAAAGAAATGATTGTATAATATTAATTGTCTATATTGTTCTTACATTGGAAAAAGAGTGTTATTTATTTGACAAAAAATAGTAAGAGGACCAAAGTTATATTTATTACTACTTAGGATAATATTGAAAACTAAGCAATTAATACTTACTTGAAATTCTCAAATAACTTATATTAAAGAATAAAAATAATTTTCTAAAACGAGTTATATTAAGCAACAGAAAAAGTAATATCAATCTCAATTCTCATACATGCATGTTTGGGTTTTTACCATTTCAAAACTTTTGGAAATTTCTTTCTAATATGTACTTACCCGCGATGATAATATTCTATTTCTTTGTGACAGTAATATTTTCTGTGTTCTACAAAACGAGTTTTATTTAATTTTGATTGTAATTAATTTGTGAAATTAGAAAATTTAAATTGAGATATATATGAATTCTTTTGAACTTTTAAAAGAATATTTTTTTACTTAATTAGTGATACTTTTTTTTAAAGTAATTTACAGTACTAATTATTTCATTAATTAAATTCAAATAATTTTACATTAATTTTACGTGTCTTCCAAATATTACTCATTAATTTGTTTAATATTTAGCAAAAAAATATATTCTATATTCTAAAATATACCAAAATATTATTCGGATTCCAAAGTATAAGATCGTATATATAGACATATTTCAAACACATGAACCAATCATGTCCAGCATTTTGACTTTCTTTCCATCGTGGTTTCATTTGTTTTAGTTATAGAAAAATTATTAGTCTGTTTGGTTACAAAATTAGAATGAGGATGTAAGTAGAATGTAATGAGTATTTCTATTTATATGTTTACGATTTTTTTTATATTTAAATTTGTCGATTAAAATGAAATCTTTAACCATTCTAATCAGAGGCGGAACGGGGGGCATTTGACCCCGGCAGGGAGTTGGACTAGGTGGGGAGGGCGGCCGGCAGAGGCGGAACTAGGGGGGAGCTGGGCATCTGACCCCGATAGAGAAACGGACAAGGGGCGAGGGGCGAGGGGCGAGGGGGGAGGGGGGGAGGGCGGGAGGGCGGGGGCGTGGTGGGGATACTTACTTAACAAAAAAAATCAATCCAGATCTACAAAAAGAAGCTGCCATTACAAAAAGGGGACGGGGATGGGATTGGAAGGGAGAAGGAGTCTCCAAACCAGATCTTGTTAATGTTTATTGACAAAAATGTTAAGTGGAATAACTTTTCGTACCAAAATGGAGATGAATTTTTGGATTTCGTGTGGAATTGTGTGAGAAGGATAGTAATGATGGTGGGTGATGACGAAATGGAGGAAAAGATGAGAGCTGCCATTGATAATGTTATTTTTTTAGTTCTGTTTTCATTTTAGTCGTATTAATGTTTATTTGATTTAATTAGTTTAATTAAGTAATTTATTTGACATAATTTTTTTGTTAATTATTTTATTTGGATTAATTAGTATGTTAATTATTTTACTTGGATATTTAAGAATTAATTATGTATAAATTTTTATACTCCTTTAATATGTTATTTTTTTCTATATATATGTGTATTTTTACTATTTTAATAAGTCAACTACGTATTTATATAATCAACTATATTTAAATATTAAATTATGACACGTGGCCATTTTTCTACAAAAAAATCAACCGAAAATAATAGAAGGGTTCATTGTAGTTACTTAACGGTACTTCGGGTAGCGAGATAATTAGCCTCTTAATTAAACTTTGGTGGATAATTTCTTAGACCAAATTTTCTGTTTTGTTTTATGGCTTCTCTTTCTATATATAAATTATAATAACTCCCAGTTTGGGAATTGGGATTATATCAGAAAAGATAATTAGACTCTCAATTTTGATGAATTTTAATAATTTAATGTTTACATCTTTTAATAATTTAGTTTTTAAAATTGTTACTGTTGGAGTAATCTTAAATTATTGTTTAATTTCTATTTGCTGAATATATTAATTATGTTTATTTATCAGAATAAAGTAACAATTCTATAATTTAACGTACTAGCTAGCTTTTAATTTCCTTTCATATTTTAGGCTAAGGCCTAAAGGAATTCTTCTGCTATTAAATTTTTCAACAATCAAACACCCACGGCCCACTTGCTAGCTAGCTCTTCCAATACAGTTTATCAGTTTAGTTTGAACAAAATAATTAAAAGCTCATTTTAGTCTTATATTTTAGAACAATTAGAATATCATATATTTTTAACAATTAACAAGTTCCGCAAGTGGTGGTATTAATAATTTCGATCCGCTTGGTTTAAAAATTTTGACCCCCCTACAAAATCGTTCTGATTCCGCCACTGATTCTAATAGAATAAATTTTCTTTTAAATATTTCATTAAAATGTTCATTCTCTCCCTCTTTTTAAGTGTTTAATCAAACATAAAAATGTACAATTCTTTTGGAATACTAATTCCATTCTCTCCAAACCAAATATGGATTTATTTATAATATATATATAGTCAATACATAATTTAATAAGTATCCAATAAATAGTTAATGCCCTAATTAATATTCTCTTTGAGTAATGTAATATTTCAGCATATAATTATGTAAGAGATCGAATGTTGGTTGTTGCAAAAAGGATTAATTCTTTGTTCAACAGAGATTTAATTGTTTGAAATAAAGTACTGAAATTGGTAGAATTATTTTTAATTATTTTTGAATGCAACCCTCGTGGGTGCGTAAGTACGTAGTACGTGGAGATCGGTCTGATACTGTTGGTGGGGGCTTTCATAGTACTAGCTAGAAATTCAGTCAAACACCTTAAATAATTACTCCATGATAAATTAAACAAACACTATTTATCCAACTTATTTTTCAAAATAAGTAATAAGTTAGTCCAATAAACAGGAACATGACTATTATATATCTATTTTCATAGTCCATACCCCCCACTCTCCCAAACAAAATTTTCTCTGGTACGTACGTACCATGGAAAACCGACTAAAGCTAAAAATCTCTCGCATGTTCCGTTCATCCCTCGGCTCCTGCAGCTCCAAAAACATCTCCGACGTAATGGAACACCCCTTTTTCTACCCTCAAAAACCCCGTGATCACCACCACCAACTAATCCAACTCTTCTCTCCTAATCCTAAGCCTCCTCGTCCATTTCCCTCTATGTGCAGACCCAAATCCTCCCAAACACTACCCGAAAAAAACACCCACTTGTTATCCAGAAGTAAAGTCACTGACCGGAGCTCCCTTCTCCCTTTTCCAGCCGAAAAAAATGGCCGGAACTGCCCACCCGCATCACCCATTTCCCCTCTCAACACAGCATCCAAGCCAAAACTGAGGAAGTCAAGGAAAACGAGGAAGAAAAAATCCCAATTGAAGAAGAAGAAAAAATTTGATGAATTTTTCGCTTCAGTGTCAGGAAATTATTATGGGTGGTGGGATACTAGTAGTGAAGATGAAAATGAAAATGAAGGTAAGGATGACGATGATCTGACCACTTTTTTCTCCTCAAAATCTCTCTCCTCTGATTCCACTGAATCTTTTCGTAGAAACAGAGCTAAGAGAGGGAAGGGGAGAATCAAGAGGGAAGAATCTGAGAAGGGTTTGATGCCATTAGAGGGGAAAGTGAAAGATAGTTTTGCTGTGGTGAAGAGGTCAACTGATCCGTACAATGATTTCAGGACATCAATGGTGGAAATGATTGTTGAGAGACAGTTATTTGGGTCCAAAGATCTTGAAAATCTGTTGCAGTGTTTTCTCTCTCTCAACTCCATTTCTCATCATAGGGTTATTATTGAAGTGTTTACTGAGATTTGGAAAACTCTGTTTTCCGAATGGGCTTAAAGTTGCTGACACAAGTTACTAGTAATTAGTCTTGTTCTAACTTGGAAGTGCATGGTTAGCATGAAGTTTATTTTTGGATAAGTTGGTCAATGGGCTTGACAAGAGGCTACATGTTGACACAAATTTAACTTACCAAATAATAAACTTCATGCTAACCGGATCCTCTAACTCTTATATATTAAATATGTCAATGAATATCCATTTTCACTCTCCTTTTCTATCTATTTGGTTCTTTCTTTAAGCTTTGTTATCAAATTATAGTTTCAAAACTTATGTTTGTTTCTTTATTCTTGCTATTATGCATGTCAATGGAGAGAGGTGACTTGAAAAGATGAATCAGATAAAGAAAAAAGTTGGGAAAATTCTCTAGGAGATTGATTCAGGACATATTCTTTTGAAAAAGATTTGAGAGGAGAAGGGCTTTTGAGGGCAAATTGACCATAGTGTTATTATGGATCCTGGTTTCAAGAGGATCATTTGGACAGCTTATACAAATGTGTTCTATTTTTGTATAATATAACAAAAACTTGTATTTTAGATAACATTTGTTATATCAGTATTATTTAAAAACAAGTCTCTTGCTAAGCAAACACAATTCATAAAATGGATGGTCTAATTTAAACCGTCTAAAATCCGAATCCATTTCTTTTTAACTTCACTTTTAAGATCTGGTGCAAGACTTTATAAATAGATTAAACTTAGAAATTTAGTATTTGTCATTTTGTTTGTTTTGAGAATAATAATCTTAATACGATATGCATTTTATGGTTGGACTGGTGAATTTCTTTTTCATAGTTGCACATTTGCATCTAAAGGATACAAAAAGCAAATCCCATTTTCAAATGAATAGAATAAGGGAAAGACTGGAGGAAAAAGTTGTTTGACAATTATAAGAAATAATATTTGGTTCCATAGCACACTAATTAACTAATACTACTAGTCACATTGGCTCTTCCTTAGCTCTTTTTTATTGTATAGTATGCTAGTTTGGAAGATAGCTTTGCTAATTTGTTCTTATTAGTTGTATTTTTTTAGTAGAAAATTGTTTGGATCTTACATTATGATAGTGAATTTGGGGTTGGGTTTATACTTCTTTCTTAAAATAAGTTTGTTTAACTAGAACAATCAAGAAACGTATAAGATTTGTAATAATGTTACAATCTTATATAAATAATTGTTGGATAATGATATATATATATATTGCGAATGATTTATGTCGATGATTTGATTATCAATTAGGTGAATAAGTCTTAGTATTGATAACTTGTTTAGAGAGATGCGTAATAAATAGGATTCTCTTATAATTTATACCAATATTATGTATTAATAAATTTCACAATTATAAGTCGATATAAATTTATTACAATATCACCAGCTACCTTGACATTTTAATTACCTCTTTTCCCCTCCTATTCTAGGGTAAGACCGTAAGAAAATTAGAGCTTCAAAATTTAAAACCTCAAATAAGTGGACAACAGCCCAACTCTAGTACATTACTGCTGCATCATGCCATCATCCAAGATTATTTGGGATTGAGAAATTAGCATAAATATGGTCTACTTTCAACCTTATGATTGGCTTGAAGCCCACGGATAAATACACCACTACATACAAATTCATGTCATAATAAAGTGGTGCTAGTCCATAAAATAAGACAAATGTGTCATTTTGTGTTAGGTACACGTAATTTGTATGAATCTTCTTCTTCTTTTCTTTTTTTTGCTAAATATTTGTATCAATCTTCTCCTTAACCAAAAACAAGAACAAAACACCCACCCACCACCCCAGCATCGAACAGAGTTCTATATTTCTAATAAATGTTAGGAATTTATTTGAAAAATAAAATTTTTTCTTAAAAAACGAGCAATTTATAAATGTCATTTTTATCTTGGAACTACTGAACTACATAGGAAAATGTCTAATAGTTAGATGGCACTCTAATTTTAAGGCAAAAGGGATGGTTGTTAGTTTTCCGGTAGCAGCAGAAAGGCTTATGAAAGAGATGGGTCATTTGTATTGTAAGTAAGGGTGTAAATGAAACGAGTTGAGTCGAGTATTGACTTTTTTAGATTTGGTTCACAAAATATATCGAGTATAAAAACAAGTTTGATTGATGCTCGTTTATCTACCGAATCGAGCCCGAGCAGTTTGAACTTTTCGAACGAATATGATCCGAGTATCAAAAAAAATTGCAATTTGAGGAGGTTCGAGTAATTTATCGAATTTTAAAATTTGCTTATATTTGAATCATTTATATTTCAAGTCAAACTCGAATCCAACTTTTAATCGTGCGAATACGAATCGAGTTTTAACTGTTTGTTTATATTACCGTCTATCTTTCTTTTAGGAGTATTAATTTGTGATAGGTCTGCTTCGATGGAAGAGAAACCATTCATTGTGGTGTGTTTGTCTTAATATAATTAATAAATCTGAAAGGAAAAAGAAGAGTCAAGAATGAAACAAAATATATATTAATAATTACTTAATTTACTTTAGTAACTAATTCTATGATATATAGGAGACTTTTAGTTAATTAATGTTATCTAACAATTTTAACTTATAGATTAGTTATTAAAAGTTAGTTAGCTAGCTTTTAAAAGTAAAATCATAATGATAACTCATTATTTACAACAATTATATTTCTAAATAATTATATATTAAAAATATAAGAAAAAAAATTATGAGTAAATAATAATTAATATAAAAAATTATAATATATATTACAAAATATATTAACGATTAAAATTTATTTTATTTAAGTCAATTAATGTTTAAAAAATCTTGACTTAGATATTTCTAGTTAAAATTTAATTACATTTTAAAACTAAAATCATGATCGTAACTTATAATTGTACAACAATTTTACTTTTTTATAAAATACTAATAATTGCCCGTGTCTGAAGGCACGACGTAACGCAAAATTAAATTAAAATTCAAAAAGTACTATATCTTTGCAACCTAAAATAACTTACAATCAGACACAACAATTATCATAATTCACCAAACAACCACAATAATTAATACATACTCAATCATCAACACATCCAACTACCAAAACATCAAAAATAAATATCTTCGAAAATAGATATCTACAAAAATTTAAACTTGTCTATAAAACTTGCAATCATCAATATATATTCAAACTACCAAAACAACCATCATTCCATACCTAAAAGCATCATAACCATGTATAATTAGTTAACTTTACAAAATAAGGAACACAAAAAATACACATATGCAGAAATTAATACATACTCAATCATCAACACATCTAACCACCAAAACATCAAGCTAGTCGCTACTGATTTTAAATTTTTTTGGCAAAGTTTTGTTTCAAAATAGATATCCAGACAAATCTAAACCAGTCTATAAACTTACAATCATCCATACATATCCAAACCACCAAAAAAACCATCATTTCATACCCAAAATCATCATACCATGCAGAAATTAATACATATTCAATCATCAACACATATCCAACCATCAAAACATCAAGCTAGTAACTACTAATTTCAAGAAATTTCGGCAAAATTTCCTTTAAAAATAGATATCCAGAAAAATCTAAACCTGTTTAAAAAACTTACAATCATCCATACATATCCAAACCACAAAAAAAACATCATTCCATACTCAAAATCATCATAATCATGTATAATTAGCCAACTTTACAAAAGACGGAAAACAAAAATACATATATGCAGAAAATAGAGAAACAACATGTTGAGCATAACCCTTTACTTTACAATTTACATCAAGTATATTCTTTACAACTTACACCAAGTATATTCTTTACAGCTTATACCAAGTATATTCTTTACAGCTTACACAAAGTATCCTTCAATATATACCTGAAAATATTTGAAATTTAAAAATTATCGAAATATGTGAGTAAAAATAAAACAATTGTAAATTCAAAACACAAGACCTCTTACTTTACCCTCAATTATCTAAAAACAAATGAGCACACATATTTGTATGTAATTGGGGGAATGATTTAGATTGATATAAATAAGACTTTAGAGAGATTGTAATAAATAATCAATTTATTTAGGAAAAGATATGAATTTACGATCAAATAAAGTTTTCTTAGTACCATTTCAACAAACGGTTCATTTGCTTAATGATTTAAATCATAAATATGTATAGGTGGCAGTATAATGGTGTGTGAGTTTGATTTGCGAGTGTTTGATTGGTTACAGTTATGTGTGTGTAATTGTGCATATATTATGTGTGTTGTGTGTCTGCATGAGAAGTAGAGAAATATAATCTTAGTAAGAGAGACTTTCACACCTAGACAATTGTTTGGTCAGTGGTGGGTTAGTAATCGTCAAAGGTGGACATGTCGGTACTTCATAATTTTAAACCTTCTCTTCATCAATATCCTTAATGTTCTCGTATCAATACGAACGCACTTTGCCCAACGAGGAGAATGCACAACCACCTATATTATTTACATAAACAATAAAATTAACACTATTTATATTATAGGAATAGTAAAGTTATTTTGATGTAGTGACATAAAAGTAGATTTACCTAATTACGTCGGCTCCATCCACAAAGGTCCATTGTATATACACTATTGTTCTCGTTGACAAATTCACTCCAATCCTACAAAGAATGAACCTCATTGTAAAATTAAAAGTTAAAATGTTGAAAAGATTACATAATTCAAGAAATAAAGTTGTTTAAACTATACCATTTATTTGTCGTAAGAATATCATAACAAAACTTCTGGGTAAACAATGTTTGTGGTGCAATTCGACCAATCTTCCGGAAGGAGGACAGTAATACGATCCGAAGATGTGCATATAGATAGTGCCACATAAAGGTGTCCATGACTAAAAATAGGTGTCCGCAAATCAATCCCAACAAATTTGACGTTTGGAACACTCATTTTCTTTCCCAGCATTACGCATTTGTGCAGCCTTGCACATTACGGCAATGTTGATTTTGATATAACATTATAGTTTGGTGCCTAAACCACAAACTCATAAAAAAGTAATTATTATTTTGTTGATTTAACGTGCTTTACATTTGGTTGATTTTGAATATGAGGTAAGATGACAATAAAGTGTTGCATTAACAAAACAATCTACTTAACCATCTATCAACATTATAATTATAATAAAAGTTTTGTTTGATGCAAAAATAAAACAACATAGCCACAGTTGCATCCAATATATTGTTTACTAATGTTCTATAGTAATATACTCGATCAATAGCATATTGAATTGAACAACTTGAAAGGTATGCTATAAATAAGATCAAAATAGGCTTTAAACTACTGAGAAAAGTTGAGGTTTCAATATAGATCGATACTTCAAATTATGGAATGTTCAAAAGAATTTTGAGTTTAAAAAAATGGGACCCAACAAAAGATTCAAATTATATGTCATAACAAAAGCTTAAAAGCTACAAATCAACATTAACATTAAGAAACTTTTATTCTCAACTACAAAACTGGTAAAAAAAACAAAAATCATAGTTCCTCAATAAGTCAGGAGTAATCACAGAATAACACGATAAAAAAATTAAGTAAAATTAAATGAGGCAAACCAAAAACATGTTGACAAAGCAAACGTTTTACATAAAACGAAACTTAAATTTTTTTAAATTCAATAACATCCAAATCCATTGTAAAAACAGAGAGAAAAGAATAGGATTAAAAGTGACACCAGTTGGCAATCTTTATTTTTTGTTCCTTGGCTGGAAGAGGTTGCTTTTTCTTTCCCCTTAAAGTTGGCATTCAACAAAGTATCAGACCTTTTTTTCTCCTTTTGTGTAAGAAAATGCTACTTAAAAGCAAAAAAAGAAAAAATGAATGAGAATTAGGTGAGGATACACTACCTCACGTATACGAAGATAATTTAGTTCATACTCATTGCGAATTACCACTCCTACATTATTATGACGAAATCTTCGAACCTATAGACAAAAAAATAATGAATAGTAAATAAGCGGGTAAAAACTATTAGATAAAAGGTAAGAAAATGATGATTAAAAAAACTTATCATACGGTATTTTCTAAGTCGTCATCCATCTGTCACGACATTAATGAAAATAAATTAAAACAAATAAGTTACTAAAAAAATCAATAAGATATATTTAGAGAGAGTTAATCAGATGATAAACTTACACTACCAAATATAACAACATCATCCATTGGTCGATGATTGTGCGGTTTGAACTAGTTGTAAGCTACACAATAAATTTCATAAGCCATATATAATTAACATCAATTACAATGAAATTTTATACAATTAACATGCATTTAATCAAACATAATACATACACATCCAATTCCCAGAACCAAAATTAAGGAAAAAGACAACCTAAATTAGCATACAAATTTCACAAAATGAACACTCAATAATAACCAACTCAACATCCATTCCATCCTAACATTCATAATAAAAAAATCTATTTCATCATAACTATAAACCTATTTCATAATAAAAATAAAAACAACCAAATTAAAAGACACCCAAATGTATGTTGTTGTGTGTGTGCGTGCTATTGGTGTGAAAGAGAGAGAGAGAGAGATAGAGTGAGAACACAAATTTAAAACAAATCTAAACACCCAAATTTAAAACACCCAAATTTGTGTGTTTTAAAATTATTTTAAAACACACAAATTAAACACAAACATTCAAAAACTGAAGTTGTCGTCGACTTTAAATATTCTTCGTATTGATTATTTTATAAGAAGACTTTAAATATTCGGCAACTTCAGTTAAAGATTTCAAGCTATGATGAAATAGATAAGAATATAGAGTCCTTCTGGAAAGCATCGGAATGAACAGTAAAAAAGTATCGATTTCAAACCTTCATACCACCAACCATAATCAGTTAAGTAAAACGACAGTCATTGACAAAGACTTCTAATACATAAGAAATTATTTCATTCAATGATATTTAAAGTATGCATCCAAAGAAGTAATAAATAACTTAAGTTAATTCTCATTTTTAAAACAAACTCCCAACAAACAATTAGAATTTAAAAAGAAAAACCCCAATCTAGCTGGGATGGGACCAAATCATGAGTTTGAACATAAAGTTCATGTGGTCTAGGTTTCTTTCAAAAACTCATTCCAGCTAAGCAAAAACTATGTAATTGGCTAAAGATGCACCAATCAGGTAACAAAGCAAGTACTGCTCGGAACAAAAAATATTTTTAAAACAAAAAATATTTTAAAACTATACCAACACAAAAATCGATCAGTCCATGGTAGCCTCAGCTAGCTAGTGCATTATTAAACACGATGCCCAGAATCAACAGTTCATGGTAGCCTCAACTAAGTCACAAAAACTTTTCAATTATGCTTTCAGCAATCGACCTAATAAACCATAATCAATAGTTCCAATTGCGAGAATATGGATTTGCCTATGTGATGATGTTTATAACCTTGTTAGGGCAAAGCATGAAGTACTCTAGGTAAATGTACAACATTCTTCTTTTGTTTATTAGCTTTTTCTCCTTGGTCTCTAATGATATTTGATCATTGTTTGAATTGGAATACATTTCATGATCTGATGTTTACATGTTGTTTAAGCTTCAATGTAAAACTCGATGTATGCTTTGCTAACTTAAATTGAAATAATAAAAACTTAAAACGAATTTGGTTATATTTTCTTAGAATCTTTATTAATTAATGTCTATTAAACGTGTGACAGTTTCAAAGTTGAATTTTTTAGCTAACCTTCAATATTGGAGGCAGAAGATGGGCCGTTTGAGTTATTAGTATCATTTCATCAATCAAGAAATGAGTTTTAGGCACTAAGCCCAATTCTTTGGGTTAACCAACATAATATTTTGGCACATTAAATTTTTGTTAAGGCTAGATTTTACAGTAGGGTAGCCAAGCTGAAAATTTGGGATAAGCTGCTTGGAGCCAATGAAGCCAGTGCTTGGATTAAACTTGAGGTGTCCAAACCTTAATTTCAGGTCTAGCAAAAACTCCATGCAATTAGAAAATATAAACCACCACAAACTGAAGAATAACAATTAAAGAAACTTCCACACATCCTGAAAACATGATTAATTGAAAATGTCAATAATGAAAAATGGTCTTGCGGTTGCTACCACTTGCTAGCCCACACAGTGTAATTTAGCCCACACAGTTTCCCTCTCTCCTCCTCCTATTCCCATTGATTCGACTAAATTTCCTTCCCAATATTGATATACAAAGATTTGGAGAGTTTTATTTTTTTGATTATGATTCTCCTCTCATTGGTGTGCTTGGCCTGTTGAATAAATATGAAAATTTTCAAAATCTACTTGAACCGCTGACTGATTTCAAAATTTTTGGAAGAATATAATCTCTCTGCCTTTTTGTTCTTATGTTTGTGTTTCATAAGAACATAAGAACTGTTTTTTGGATACCTAGTGTTTGAGTTACCAAGTGATTCATTGTTTAATGAAATCCCATTAAAACTGCTTTTTGGTTCCATGAAGTAGTAGGGAATTATTCCAAATTAGATTTAATTTTATCTTACCTTCAATTAACCCCCCCAAAAAAAAAAAGAAAGAAGTAATAAAGTAAAAAAAAAAAAAAAAATATTCATTACTCGTTTATTACCAAAAAAAATAAACCCAAACACTTGAAAATTACCAGTTTGCAAACCTAACTTGATTAATGCAGATTTCTACAGTATCTTAAAAAGAAATTTTTTTGCTAGAAAGGAATTTTTTCGCTAAACATGACATGGAAAGAGATTTCTACAGTAACAGATCAATTTCTTCTAAAAGGTCAATTTCTTCTAACATTTTCCCCCAAATTAAAAAGAAAGAAAGCTAACAGATAACATGGAAAGAGACATGTTAAAATTGAATAAACTTGAACAATCACATATAGAATGAATAATTAAACCTGGGGGGCCAGCAGAGGAATCAGGAGTGCGACCTCTCCCTGCTCCGATGGAAGTGCGACCACTCCCTCCTTTTCCGACGGAAGTGCAACCTCTCTCTCCTCCGACGGAAGTGCTCTCGCTATTCATTTCCCCAAATTCCACAGAGAGAAGAAAAGATTTGGGTGGCATAGCATGTAAGGGAGAGAAGAAAAGATTTGGGCGGGATAGCATGTAAGGGAGAGAAGAAAAGGTCAGGGAGGGGCAGTGTGTAGATGTAAGAGTGAGTTTGGGCGGGATTTTTTTTAGTGTCAGATGGAACATGAGCCTTTAGATTAAGTGATATCAAATCTGAGCCGTTGTTGTGGTTTCTCAAATGAAAAAATTTGAATTGGTTTCTGTTTTATTATTATAGATATATACCTGAGGTAAACTAGAATTAGGGAAAGGCAGCAAACAACATGAGTTTATAAAAATATATGCAGTACTCCTGAAAACCCAGAAAGAAAGAAAGAGAAAAAACACTAATCTTTATGAACGAATGAGTAGCCATGAACCAATTAATAGTAGCAGCACTCCATTAACAAACCCAGAAAAAACAAACATTTAAGAAAGAAATTTGCACAAATAAAGACTAGTAATAGTACCTCGACCATTTGAACATTCCCGGCACGTTCGAACAATTTGGCAAGAACGGCACTGTCGCAACTGAAAGGCAAGTTACCCACAAACAGCTTGAGGTCAGGAGAGAAGCTACGCTCGTCTTCCTCACTCTCCAAAGTAGAAGTATCCTCAGCCACCCCAAAATCCGAGAATAAGGCCACCTTCAATCGAGACGGCGGCGAGATTTGGAATAATTTAATAGAAGAAGATAAGGAAGTAGTAAATAGCTTAGGGAGAGGCTTGTTGATGAGAGATGAAGGGGGAAACAGAGAGAGTGAATTACAGGTTGTGGAGGAGGGTTTAGACGATAGGGTTTTAGGAGTGAGAGAGAGGAAGTGAAGTGAAGTGAAGATGTAGTTGAGGCAGACATGGTTACTGCTGATGAGAAGAAAGGAGTGTCTAGTTAGAGTGATACGTAGTCTGTGTGAGGTTTATGAAGAGATAAGGTTTTAGTAAAGGGGGAGAAGGTATATATAATGACAAGGGCACTAGGGAAGGGATAAGAGATAGTAGTATTTATTTTCTTTCTTTCTTTCTTTTTTTTTTTTTTTTTTTGCTTTGACTGTCAAAAAAAATGTATATCATTTATTCTAATTGAAATTTTTACATAATTCAGTAATTTAAGTGTAATTTAAATACATATAAAAAATAGTATTATACAGTTTGTGTAACACTATTTTTTATATATATTCAAATTAAACTTAAATCACTGAATTTTATAAAAATTTCAGTTGAAATAAATACTATATATTTTTCAGTTAAAATAAATATTATATATTTTTTAGGAGTCAAAAAAAAATTAAACAGGTCGCTAGACCGATAGAAAGTTCTCGATCCCCTAGAAGGATTGTAAATTATATTAGCCTACCTATATATTAGCCTACCTAGTACCTATGTACTCCATCCGTTTCTAAAATATTGTCGTTCAAAGTTTTTGCACATGGATTAAGGAAATCATTTAATATTATGGAAAATTGAATTAATTTGTTTGAAATTTCATGTTACCCCTTTATGGGAAATTGAAAATTATTAATACAAGGGAGAGAATTTCTTGGGAATGGGAGAAGATAAGGGTAATATAAAAAAATAAATAATTTATTCTTCTCGAAAGTTGTAAACGACAAATATTTTGGAATAATTTTTTTTTTTAAAACGACAATCTTTTAGAAATAGAGAGAGTACTTAATAGGAATATTTTTGGAGAAAGTGAGATATTCAAGAAATTTGTTTTTAATTGAGGTTCTTACTCCTTATTCAAATGAATATGGAATTTATTTTTAATAATATGAAGACCTTATTAATAATGTATTTAGTTGACCTTATTAATAAAAACTTGAGTATGCCAAGAAAATTAATGTCAATTTAATCTAAAACGAGACACCCTCCATCGACCATCATTATGGGACGGATCGGTGGGTGTATTATTATATTGAAATGTAGCACTACGTACCTTTTACATAAAGGTACATAGATGTACAAGTTTCAAATACACACTCTATTACGATCGTATAGCTAAATCATAATATGATCGTAAAGTAGTTATTGACTGATAGTAGAATAGTCACTTTACTACCGTATAAACGTAGAGTAACTATACTACAATCGTAGAGTTACTTAACTCTACGATCGTAGATTGCAGTATATTTTAAAAATCTGCATGTAACCCAGAAATTTCATTAACCATATATATATATATATATATATATATATATATATATATATATATATGAGGTTAAGGATTGAGCTATCTACTGAAATTAATTGCAACAATTAATTTCTGAACCCTTTCACGTCTATGCGTATAATTAATAAAAAATTTAGGAATTGTTGAAGTTGAAAGATATTAGATATATAGCTGCAGAGATTGCTTGAAAAATATAAAGAAGAAGCTGATGTTATTAACATTGTCGAGTCTTGTCGTTGTTGTCCATCTTGGCTCTTATAAATAAATCGTTAAAGAATACACATCCAAAACATACACATAAAGATAAGATTAAAAGATAAAATAATTGGAGTAAAGTAACAATTAAGAGAGGAGAGAAAAATATTTTACTTCTTCGGTCAATTTGATGAGAGGAGACAGGAGAGAAAAATATCATTTCTTCTTGTCTTTTTTTTCTTAAAAAATTTAAGAAAAATATTGATGTAAAAAAGACATGAAAAACACAATAGATCATAAACATGTATCTATATGAAAATAATTAGCTTTTGTAAAATAACCAATATTGTTATCTTTGTGAGATACAAATGTAAGTAAGTTTGCTGCTTCCATTAAATTAAATAAAGTAATTGCTATTTGTCATTCTCACATGAACAAGACCACCCTCATATAAGAAGTAACTGGTAAAAAAAAAAAAAAAAAAACTCCCTGAAAATGCAGCAATGTCTTTCTTCTGGGTAGAAGACTGGTCATCACACTGCCCTGTCCTAGTGTTTGTGTTTTGTCCTCCTACACCAATCGGCCATGTGGTAAACAAAAACAGAGGGTGCCCTTAGACACCCCATAAGGACACTTGGACCCAAAGATAATACAATCCTGTGAAAATGTAACTTTGATCATTACTCATTTTTACACCAATCGCATAAAAGTTTCATGCATTTTATGCCCCAACACTGAAAAGACATGGTCGTTTTTACCCAACTAAGCTTCCAAGATTTTATCACCATTTTCCATGGTCTCACAAAGATGGAACATTTCAAGGACTGCAACTTGTGACTTTGTCCCTACCATAATTGGAAGTAAATACACCTTAGTTTTTTTCTACTAAAAGTAGAAATATGTAAAATTTGCTTGATTTGGTTACTTTAATGTGTGTTTAGGACCCATGTAAATAACAAGGGCAAAACATGAACTATTGCGAGTCTAGTCTCTGTTTGAAAGTTCTGCTACATATATTGTACTTCACAAAACTTTTGCAGGAAACATAACTATTTTTGTTTGCATCTCTAGTACAAATACTGTGTAATAACAAGAACTCTCTTTGATAAACAGGACATTACAACTAAGAAACTGGACAATACATTAGACCATTTGATTTTTGTGAATTTCATGTGGGCTGCTGGAAGCTGCATTACTATGCTTTTTGCTTCCTATTTTGGCACATCAAACAAAGAGCAACCAAAAATGAGAGGAAATTTTTACCTTCCAATAGTGGGTGTTGAACATCCATCTACTCCTAAACTAAAACTGAAGAGTAGAAGATAGTTGATGTTTCCTTTGTCCTGTAAAAAAATGTCAGGATTTACTTCTAGCAAAAGTTCAAAGCAAATATTAGTGAAAAACGACTACTTTTTATATGATTCATGGCAAAAACAATCACATATGTCTATGTTATAATATCACAGGAGGAATACTGGAAACTGAGTCATAAAGTAGCACACAACTCTAGTTAGCATATTAGCCTTTGTATATTTGTCAAAGTTTCATATTCCATATATACCTCTCTTGACTTTGATAAAACTGAGTGTTAAGATCTGAACAATTTAACATTTGAATAATATAAAACATCTAAATAGAATTGTGTCCGAATAAAAAATGATGTTTGATAATTAATTTTTCCAAAATGTTTGAATAACAGTATTTTATCATTTTAACCCTCTGAACAGTTTAAACAAAACCTGTCTGAATATATTTTAAATACATATTTATAATATTTTGACAACAATATGATAAAATAAAAATGAAAACTTACAAATTAAATTAACTTCAAACATAGTATCACGTTCCAAAAATATCAACATAGCATAATAATTCAACCATACAAATTAAATTAACTTCAAACAGTTGTTAAGAGTTGAAATGCAATTTGTTTACGTAGATTACCATAAAGTCTACGCCTTGTTCACCTTATTGTGGTTCATCTTGTCCCTCTTTTTCGTTTCCTTCATTTTGCTCCGCTTCATCGTCAAACATGTTATCTCGATCATATTGAGCAAACAATTCATCCTCAATGTTATGTTTCCTTATGAAATTATGGATTGCGAAACAAGCGATTACTATATCCCTTTATACTATAAAAGGGTAAAGAGTCATTCGTTTAAAAATTGGGAATCTTGCTTTCAACACATCATAAGCACGCTCGATAACATTTCTGAGTTGTGCATGAGCATGGTTGAATTTTTCCTCCTTATTCAAAGCGCGTCTGCATCGAAAATCAGCTAACCAATACAGGATATGGAGATAAAAATCCTCGAGTGTTTATGTATGCAGCATCACAAAGATAATATTTATCTGTAATTGAGACAAAAAATAATAATTATTATTAATAACTTGAATGATCAAAAATAAAAAAATAACAATAACAAACTTCTACACATGATATCAAAAAACACCCAAAATGCTATACAGTATAACCTGCAATCTAAAATGCTTCGTTTCCGTCTGTGCACCCAAAACAATAACAATAACAAACTGCAAAAACATGTGGTGATTTTCAGCAGAGGTTTTCATGACCCATGTGGTGATTTTTCAAACTTCTACACATGATATCAAAAAACACCCAAAACAAAACTACAGAAAAACATATTAACAAAACAATAACAAAAAACTAGTGGATTTGTGAAATGTGATAACAATAACAAAAAACTAGTGGATTTCCAAATTCACTAGGTCTGCTAGTTTTTTATTTGTGAAATGTGAATATAGTGGATTTGGAACAATGTTTAAAATCTGATTTCAATGCTGAGCTCAATATTGGAAGAAAGAAATTCTTGTATGTACTTGGAAATTTAGTACTTGTGGTCTTTTCATATGGAAGACGTACATGCAGAATGATTATAGGGTCTAGCCGTCTAATGAATGATTTGAGAACTTTAGAGTCAGGAAAATGAGATGGTCATAATCTCAACACCTGACAAATTCTGGAGATTTCTAAAAGGCCTCAAATTGTAAATTTTGTCTTAAATCCAATCCTATTGTGAAGCAGTATAGAGTTAAGCTTGCTGACTCCCAAAGTATATCTGTGCACTATTTCACAACAAGGAGGCAAATAAATAACCAAACATTTAAATAATTAAGCCATGATAGCAGAAGCCAATTAGAGAATAAGCATTAGATTGTAAAGGTAAAAGTCTATGGTGTATCGATGAGCTAAGATCGAATGTGATCCTGCTTTCTTCAAAAGCAAAGCCTTTTAGGCCTTTAGGAATTGTTTGTATATCTAAAAGTGACATTTGATATTCTATTGAGATGGAAATATGGAATAAGGTTCCATCTTTTTAGCATTTCTTCCACCAAGCCAGAATCATCAATACATCACTACATCTTCATGACAAGCTCCAGACAACTTGGAAAGCTATACACATCACTACATCTTAGGAAATACTAGTATTATTATGTTTAATGTTAGTGGTGAGAGAAGATTTAAGGAGGATTAACTACTAAGGTTCTGTTTGACAAATAGCAAAACACTACAATAACAATAACTACGTTAACAAAACAGATAACAAATAATAACAAAACAATAACAAAAAAACAAAAAACACCCAACTGCAAAAACAAAACAATTAACTGCAACAAATAAATTAACAAATAACAAAACCCAACAAAACTACAAAACAAGGAAGATTTTCAGGGCAAAAAACAGATTACATTAACTGCAGCATTACAATAAATGAAGGAAATCGTTCGCCCCATGGATAGCCCCAAATAGGAATACTCATGGATAGCCGCTTAAACTTATTCGAAGGAAATCGTGGTGGGAATTGATAATAACGAACAATAGATGAAGAAGGGAGAGAAGATTACCGTCGAAAGAAGACGAAGGAGCAGCAGCGATTCAGCGAAGGAGAAGAGAGCAGCAGCTATTCAGTGAAGGAGAAAGGCGATCTAGGTTGGATTGGGATAAAAGACTGAAGAGGTTATTATTGTCCCAAAATAATTTTTCTCGCTGAGAGGCTCCTCTGGATGCTATAGATTTATTTTTGTGTCTAATTAATTAAGAGCCATTAAGAGGAATTTTTTTTTTATCAAACAAGATTTGACTCTGACCGAATCAGAGGCAAATCCATTAAAGAATGGTCACCTTTTGTCCCCTCAACACTAGTATAGCTTTCTCTCAGCCTTTGGAATCTTATTCAAGCAAAGGATGCTCTTACTGTGGCAGAATTTGACAAAAACCTATCATGCAAAAATTTGAGGTCCATTTTAGCTTTTGTTAAAAGACACAAGGAGACAAAAAAAAGTGCATTACTTTATTTAATTACCAAAAAAAGAGGGAAGACGAAGATGAAAGAAAACAATAAAACAGAACAATAAGGCAGCTAAGAAAGAAGAAGAAAAAGGAAACAAAATTTCCTAAATCAGGGCTGACACCTCATCATGCAGATTTGCTGGTACAAGTGATGAAGGCTTGTCTCTAATCTAGATCCCAAAGCCTAGATTCAAGGGGATTGAAGCATTGGTAATTTAGGTCTTGGCATTGTGGTTATGGCATTGACTAAAGGCATTCCTTTTGGTGGGACAATTTCCAGGGAATCAGAATATATCACACCAATCTGTTTGAGAAGATGATTCCCAACCACCAAGATCTAGAGAAAACATTTTACTAAACACAACAAATTATCATTCTGTGTTATGGGTAGAAGGAGATGTTCAACCTACCTAAATTGACTACTCGAAACATAAAACTAAAGCTTATTATATTTTTGAACTTGTCAAACAATAACTTTTTTTGTCCAAACAGTGCAAAAGATTAGAGCACAGGCGCAAAGACAATAAATAATCTTTAGACTGAAATTTAGTTGGCTAAGTAATTAAGAATCAATCAATAAACATAATATTCAACAACACATGTATAGTTAAAGAAGATACTGAGATTATATGACCCCACTAATCTAACTATACTAACAGGAATAGTTCCTAACAAGAATCTGGTAATTGATACAATTTAAAAAGTCAAACTAAAATTCGTTTTGATTTCACCAGAAAAAAATTGGATGAAGGTGACCCAAGGTATAATTAAGTCTCTCAAATCCTCGATAAGACAACCTCCACTTTTTTTTCATTTTTATTATCTTTTACTCTGCACTTTTTTCAGAATATTATTGATTTTTCTCATCTTCTCTTCGTAGAATGACAGTCATAAGTGACAGTGTGACATTGACACCCTTATAAAATTTTCTTAAACTTGAGAGAGAGAGAGAGAAGTATAACTCAAGTAGAAGAAAAAACTAAAATGATGTTATCCAATGTACATCATGAAGGGGAAAACTCTGTCTTGCTAAGTGAGTATGCATTCACTAGCTCACATGCAAATACACACAAAGTAAAGCAGCATTATATTGGTTGTAAAACTTTCATGTCGTTCCAAACACATGAAAGCATCCAGGGAGGAAAGGTTTGTTCTTTTTTCTCAAGTATTGAGTATGTTCATGGCTACAACATATAGATATAGTAATAGGATAAAAACATGTAAGGATCACTTGTCTCTAGATATGCAGAGTATGGTCATTGGAAGCATGGTGTATGGTCCAAAATGGCGGCTATGTATTCACAATACTACTCTTTCTAATTATCATATATCAAAGTTTTTATCGAGTTCAAAAACAGGAAATATGAAAGGAAACGAAAGAGAAAAATATTGGAAGCACTTCATTGAGGGAGGATGCTACAAGGCTCCAACATGGGTGCCGAAAGCCAAAGAACTTTTTGGTCTTAACAACCCATTTAAGGGATAAGGTATTAAGGTTGGGAGTATCATATTAGTTTAGCTATTATGGTTGGTGCTTCCAGTATACTAGTCCAATCATTCAGTTCCTAGGGCATAATAATATAGATACCTCTTGGATTCCCTCCTAGATTTTGACTTTCATAACAAACTCTAATAGCCCTTTCCAATGTTTATGGCTTTATTTGTAAAAAAACCTGATGAACTTGGACTACTTTAATCATTCACACCAGATGACTCTGTCTATGTGACCTAAACTTGATATATAATTTTCTTTCAGTAAAGTATATAAGAGCATAGATTCTGGTGGGATTCTTTAGGTTTCCCTTTTGATATATTTTAAAGAATCTTTTCAAGAAACTCCAAGCTTAACTCAGGAAAAAGAGTCAAGGTAGGGATATCTGTTCTGACTATGGATCAAAGCTTCTCACCGAAAGGGATTCATTCAAGAGATTACAAAGAAAAGAGAAATACAGAGGCGTCTGACTAGGTTTTTGGGACCCATTTGTATTGATCATGTCTCTCTTTTAGATGCTAATTTATGCCTCAACCTCATAACTTTGTCTACCACATAACTTTGTCTACCACGTACCCTCTTTCCATTTCAAGCAGGCTTTTATAGAAAAAACCCTTTACACACACATCAATACATAGTGTTTTATCTATCCTTTGATGTATATTTTTATTTGGCTTGGGGTTGGGTGTATGTTTTCTTTTCATGCAAAACTCAATATTTAGACAGTTCCCATATTTTTTCTGCTCAAGTAATAACACCCTGTAGGAGTCTAGGAGATAAACCTATAATTGAATTAGTAAATTTATATACATGCATAAAGAAACTGAAGCATAATTCATGATGAATTATCACATCAAAATATAACAATAAATGAATAAATGCATGAAGTCCTTTGTTTATTTTCTTGATTTTGATAAGTAACATAAATCCCCCACTTCAGACTTTTAGTTTTAAATAGAAGTATCGGCAACACCTAGTTGTTTGACTTATTTCAGGAACTGAATGATAATTTTTTTTTCTTAGTCATGCAGATCTGAATGGGGGTAGATCACTACCAACCGGTGAGAAATGAATTGAGACTTCTATCTCAACACCCCAAAAAAAACAGAGATGGGAAAAAAAAGATGAAACTAGAAAAGGTCTTGTTTCTAGAACTAACTTTTATAAACAATAGTTATAGTCTACCTTCAACATTGTAGATCTGAAATAATGGGGTAAAAAAGGTCAATTATATAACTAATGTAATTTGTTTCATTCTACAGTGTGTGATTACTTGCATGCTTCTTGTTCTGGTCAAAAGCATGCTACTTTAAATTTGTTTCAAAGACGAGTCATCCTTGATTCTAGTAAACAATGCCTACAAATGCATGACAGACCGCAATTTTTGTTCAAATTGTTAAAGAGTAATTCAACACTTGCTCCAAGTAAATGAACCAAAACATGAAACATAATAGATTAGTTCATAACACATAATTGGCTATCTATTATATTAACTGTAACATGATATACTGTTTGTCTTAGGTGGTAATATAATAATTATTCCTTTCGCTTCAAGTCAAAACTAATAAAGATAAAAGTTCTTATAGAATCATTGAGGTCACATTGTTTTGGTCTTTTAACTTAATTCAAAATACTTGCCGAAAGCTAGAACTTATTTAAGTAAGACTTGGAATCATGTTTCCCCAATTTGACCGCATAATAATCATTTCCTAATGACGAACTCTCATAATTAGGCTTTTTGGATCTTTGGGTAAGACTGGTAGTCTAACAACCTTCAACTGTTCAATAACTTGTTACTATTGTTTTAATGCTAGAGAAAAAAAATGTTATTTCCACATAAAAACGTGTTATTTCCACATAAAACCCAGTGCCAACAATTCAAAAATTTCTCCCCATTGATATAAAGAGTATTTTGTTCCCCTCTTGGTGAATAGTAAGCTCAAGAGAAAGAAATAACTTTCTCAAAAAATGAGTCAATGGAAGACAGGAAAACATTACGTCAAATACCATACAAATTATTCTGCTAAAGTCAAAATCTTGCCGTTCTCCTTGAAGAAAAATTAAGGCATAAAACTCTTACCTTAAAAAAGAAGAAAAGTAAGAACAATATGAAAGTCAGGAGGCCATAGCTGCTCGCTTCTTCCCTTTCTTGCTGCCATGGGCTTTATCTTTTCCCTCGAGCATCCTTGAGAGAACATCTGCTTGCTTTGAGTTCCCCTCAGCATTGAGGCTCTTGATCAATTCCTCACAGCTACTCCAATCTGTGACCCCTCCTTTCTCCATAATTTTACATAAGATAGAATATGCATTGAGGGTCTTCCCAGCAGCTAAAAGAGTATCTAACACCTTCTCATAGCTTGAAAAATCTATGTTACAATCTCTCTCCAAACAAAAGTCTAAAAGCTTTAAAGCAGCAATCGTCTTCCCTTTCTCACATAGTACAGATAACAGGCTATCAATATCAGGTGCAAATCCGCTATGCAGAAGCAGTTCAATTCGTCCCGAGGGCTTCCTCAACATGACCCCTCATGAGGAGACCTTCCAAGATCTTAGCAACCAAGTCCATATGTTCCTTCACCCCTTGTCCAACATAGTCTTCATGATTTGCTTGCTGTTTGAATCCTTTCAGCTTCAAACAAACTCTCCATCACTGATCTATATAATGATGAATCTGGAAGATGCCCATTTTCAACCATACTATCCAAAGCTGTTTTAGCATCAGCTGGCTCACCTTTTCTCAAGTAGCTCTCAGTCAGCAACTTGTATGCACTTGCTTCTGAAGGAACTTTTCTCCTGATCATGATCTTTGAAAGTTCATAGGCTGAATCAGGAGTCCCTTCTTTTGAATGCCCGCGGATCAGATGATTAAAAGCAACTGGATCCTGAACACCCATTTTCATCAACTGACGGAAAAGGGTTTCAGCTTTTTCAGTCTGCCCATTGTTACAGAGGTACTCAATCATCGGGTTGTACGCGCTAGGCTCCATCTCCAATGTACCTTGCTGCCTCAATATAATTTCCTTCTCAATAAGCTTATCCAACAATTTAACAGCTCTGTCATAGGCCCCAGCCTTGCAAAAATGCTCAAGTAGGACACCATAATGTCCAGCCTCCATCGGAATGCTCAACCTAATCATTGCTTTGAGCACATCTGCAGCTGCATCCAGATCACCCACCTTACACTGGCAAGATATTAACCTTATGAAGATTGAATTATCATTAGGAGCAATATATTTTTCCACCATCTCCTTCAAAATAGTCCTAGCATCAGACATCTTCTCAGCATCACAGAGCCCTGGCAACAAAGTTGAGTATGTAATAGCATTTGGCTTAATACCAAAACTTTTCATCTCTTCCAACAGTCTTAACCCATCGTCAACCTTCCCAACCGAAAGATACCCTTTAATCATGGCCGTAAAAGTAATCACCGTAGGCTCTATATTTCTTCCCTTCAACTCCACAAAAAACTTCTCTGCCTCATCCATTTTTTTGACCCGATAATACCCATTAATCATGGTATTATAAGTAACTACATTTGGTGAAATCTCCTTAATTTTCATATCTTCAAAAAACCGATTAGCACTCTCAACCTTCAATGAAAGAAAGAAACCCCATATCATAACATTATAAGTATGGACTGTCGGAATTATACCTTCATTCACCATCTTATTAAAATACCTCTTTGCCATCATATACCGCCCTAGCCTCATTATCACCTTAAACAAAGTATCATACGATTTAACTGTCCTCTGGACACCCAATTCCTCCATTTTCTGAAATAACTTCACACTCTCTTGAACAATTCCAGCCTTCCCATAACTATCAATCAACAAAACAAACAAATCTTCATCCCATTCCATGCCCTTCTTGGGCATATCCAAGAGTATGCATCGGGCATGATTAAGCTTTGAAGCTCGCCCCAAAATCTCAATAATCTTGTAATGGGTCTCCCTATCGTGTCGGAACAACCCGGAACGTTCAACCCACCGGAAGAACTGGAGCGCATGCTCCGAGTTCCGAGCACTGTGCAATACATTATAAACCAGCTGATTATCAAATTCGGGAACTAAACTACGAATAGAGTTCTGTAAACGAGTAGTCCATGCTCTATTTGCCATCATTCTACAAATTATATCCTCAAGTTTTTCTGGGTTTCGGTGCTTACCTCTTTGAATTCTTCGGTTATTTGCTTCTTGGCCATTCGGAGATTCGGGTGCAGTCCGTGGGGTTGAAATATTCGTTTCTATTTCTGGGTCTAGATCTGGGGTCGGATTGGCGGATGAGAACGAATTTTCAAGTGGTGGGTCTGGAAATAATGATGATGATGAGCAGAAGGAGAGGGATTTGAGGCAAAATGGATTTGAAAACCTAGAAAGTTGAGAGAAAAGGTTGGGTTTCAAATGAGAAGGTTTTGTTGCAGCAAAATAAGCCATTTTTTCTCGACAGTGTTGGATGTTCGACTGATCAGGATTTTCTCGCCGGTGTTTGAGTTAAAGCTTATAGGAGTACCTTTGAGTTAAAGATAAGAGACTGGAGTCCCAGTTTGTTTGTGCGACTGAATTTAGGGTTTGAAGGTTTTGAATAAAAATTATTCAGCTGAATGGGTTAAATTTTTGGGTTAAATAGTAAAGTATATTTTTTTTTGGTTGATATATTTATTTTTTTTATATTATTAATTATTATATTAAATAATATTAAATAAATTTATAATAATTTTAAATTTTTTAAGAGAGATAAAATAATAAAATTTTATTATTCAAATATTTTAAATATGCCAATTATCAAATAATTTTTTTATTTAATATTCAAATTCAGAACTATTTTATTCAATTTTATAAAATTTTGTTATTTGCCCAATATCAAAGTCCCAAATAATTATTGAGTTTTAAAAAGAAAAATCAGCAACAGCAAGTATATATATTTGGAGTTAATATATAATTAAAAAAACTAAGAAGACAAATAATAATTAAAATGTGCAAAATAAATATATAAATTTAAAGAGTAGTAGTAATAGAAAAATTAGGGCTCACAACTCAGTTAGAGATAAATGTATATACATTAAGTGTATATATTTGGCTTGATAATAACATTTGAACAAATAAATTGGCTCTCTTTTTTATTTGAAAAAGTTCGGACAACTTGAATTCAAATTCACTCAATGTTTAATATTTTAATATTAAACTTCAAAGACTAAATTTTTTTACTAAATATAATACAAGAAAAACATTATGTGTCTTACTAAATTATACAAGAAAATTTTAATACAGTTGTTTGTCCCTCTATCCCTTCATCACTTTCTCTTTTTAGTCTCACAGCTCTGAAATCTATACAGCTTTCTGCGAATATTTACTTGTTACTGATAATTTACGCGTGGTCTCTGATCTATCTACTGCAGAGCAGAACAGCGCAGAGGGATTGACACAGAATGGAAAAAGGAAACCTCCTGCAGATGGTAACCAAGGAAAAACCATCCAATTATTTTTTTTTTTGCCAAGTTTAACCCCACCCAGTTTTTGCTATCTATTTATCTATATATGTGTCTATTTGTTGCTCTAGTTACTATTTACTAGTATTGCCCATCTCTGTCTGGAATTACATGGAATACTCTGCTTCACTTTCAGATCCATGGCTGTTATAGTCAATATTGTTGTGGATTATGGCGGCTGTTTCTGATTCCTTTCTATATTTTCACTACTTAATTACCCCTTTTCCTAGGGTTTTGGACTTTGTCTCATTTTTTTACTGTAGTAACAGTTTGTGTTTGTTAATAGTACTCGTGTGAATTGAACAGTGAAGATCTGAGTTTGTTTAAAGTTTGGTTCTTTTTTGCATTTTACGGTTTTATGTGATTTTAACTGATTCTGCCTTTGAGATTCTAATTCTGTTCCTCTTATTTGATGTGTTTTTGGTTTTAATAGGCAAGACAATTAGCCTAATTCCAGTTAAATTGGCTTCTTTTTTTTTTTTTTTTTTTTTTTTTTGGGGGTAGTTGTCGGGGTCTTGTTGTGTAATGAGATCATGTAAGCCATTGTGATTTCTGTGTGTTATGATGGCTTTGCTTTAGGTCCTTTGAACATGTTAAAATATTTGTTAATCGGGGTTATTGTCTTAGTTGGGTCTTCCTTGTATCCACTGGTGTCTTTACAAGCTGCATAGGTGGGGATAGAATGCTATTTTTAAGTTCCCCAATTGTACTGTACCTTATGTCCTCTGCTGCTTAATCTATCTTCTCACAACTTGTATTATTTGAAATATACTCCATTATGTTATTAATTTATTTTCTATATGTTTTATTGAATTATAATGAGCACATTAAAACTTTAAAGTGCTGTTTTGTGAAGGAAATGTTTCTTTAATAACTACTAGTCTTGACATTGTGCATCACAAATAAAATCCTTCCATGATCTTTTATGCAGAATTAAACTTCTGTGCGGCGCTGTGCTCTTTCATTTGTTTTTTTAGCCTTTCATATATTCAGAGAAATTCACGTTTGAAAATGATTCGTCATAGGCATGAAGGTGGCTATTACTGTGAGCTCGACTAGCATTGAAGTTTTGATATGTCAACAAGTTGTCATGCAACCAAATGGTTTTTCATGAGAAGTTGTTAATTTGAGTTGGGCAACTACATTCTATCCTGCCAGATTTGTTTCTATGTAGTTGTTTGATATACATGTTCTGTTCATACTCTCCAAAGATGACGTGGGATCTTGGTCTGGCCTTACCAGGGCTATATATAGTTATACTTAACCATATAGGTTGCCAATGCTAAGTCAGATCATAATTGAAATACATTTACTTTGAGAAGCCATGCAATTATTCATCTTCATCTGGAAAGTTCTTCAGTTACCTGGAAGTGCTAATTAACCCTCACTCTACTACTAAATTTCTTTTTATTGAAGAATCAATCTATAACATGGATGAGAATTTGGCTGCTAACCATCAGCCAAGCATTTTTCGGCGGGTGTTTTCTGCTTTTGTACCCATGCTATTGGTTGCAATCGCATATGTTGACCCTGGAAAGTGGGCTGCATCTGTTGATGGAGGAGCCTGATTTAAGTGTGATATTGTCTTACTGATGCTTGGTTTCAATTTTACGGCAATTCTGTGTCACTACCTGTCTGCACGGTATTGCTGTGGTTACTGAAAAATATCTTGCCCAGGTACACATTTTCTTCAGCCTTCAATATATAATGTAGTCCACCCATTCTCCTTGATTTGGTTTTCATTGAATCTCAACTGTATATTTTTTTCTTCTAAGTTTTAGTAATATCAAGCATAAGAAAATTTGCAAAATGTGAGAAGTTGCCAATTATATGTATTAATCAAATCATAGCCCTTTGGACTTTATAATCAATGTCTCTTGAGCTTCAAGAGAGGTGAATTTGAGGGTCTTCCTTCTAAAGGTGTACTCTCTGTCAGAATTGATTAAATATATCAATCATGGAGATCGTTAATCATCAGACCACAATGGAAACATTAGTAGAGCTTCATGTGCAGTCTCCTTGTTTAACAGTTGATCTTTCCCAAGATAATTGGGGTAGGACTTCATTTTGTTAGAATTGGCGGCAATTTAAGTACTCTGTTTTACTTCTCTTACTCTAGCCATAGAATCATCATTTTTCATCAAGTTTAAGCATATAGTATGCTATGTTGCGACTTGAAACCTAAATTATAGTATGTTTCTCTTGTAACATAAGTTCCATATCACTTTTAACTCTTCCCTCTCGCCACGGGTATATTCATTAACTGATGCTATAGTTGCTGCTATGATGTTATAGTCGCAAGTAGTTAATAGCCATGTACTGTTGATTTAGTTAGCTTCTTCGAATGTATCATTTACTTTTTTTATGTTATTGGTTACCCATTTGTAACACATTCTTTCCTACCAAAGATTTGCAGCGAGGAGTACGACAAGGTCACATGCATATTCTTGGGAGTTCAAGCTGAGATATCTATGATTATTTTGGACCTTACCATGGTAGATTCTCTATCCCTCATTATTTTTTATGCTGATTTTGGGTACTTTTTCCAGTGAACTATTCTTGTGTGATCCTAATATAGAATTGCACTAACTATGATAGATTATTGGCACTGCGCATGGGCTTAATCTTATTTTTGGATTGGACTTATTAGTTTGTGTCATCCTGACTGCTGTAGATGCTATTCTATTTCCAGTTTTCTCCACCTTCTTGGTAAGCTTGATGGCTTCATATATAATTTGATTCTATACAACCTCTTAGTCATGGTATCTATACAAACATTGACTCTACAATAAGAGCACTCGTTTTCCAGGAGGAGAGGAGGAAGTCAAAATTCTTATGCATATGCATGGGAAGCTTTATATTATTTTCTTATGTCTTCGGAGTTCTCAGTAGTCAATCGGGAATACCACTTTCCATGGGTGGGATGCTAACAAAGTTAAGCGGGGAAAATGCACCTGCATTGATGAGTCTTCTCGGAGCGAGTATTGTGCCCCACAATTTTTACCTCCATTCTTCTATTGTAAAGGTCTATTTCTCTCTTAATCTGTATGTGTTCAATTCTCTTTCAAATATTCTGTTAAGATAAAAATGGACCTTTAACAACTCATGTTGTGGAAACTTGCATTAATTGCAATTCAATATGCTAGTGCTATTTCTTTTTTGCAATGCATCATGTCAATTATAATTCTTGAGTAGAAGATATCACAATAACCATGCATGTTTATCATTTCTTGTGTATGGAGTTAACTAATTACTTTTCTTTATATTGATAGGTCCAAATTGCTACCATGCTACATTGCATAATAATCATACTTATTTTCCTCAAGTGTGGGAATATCACGCTAAGAGTTTTTAACAATGGCTTGGCTGGTGTAGAATTTTGTTTGATGGGTCATTTTGTTGAACATTTTGACTGGCATAGCAGAAAATGAAAAATATCTCTTGACTATTAGTATATTAGTCAATGTATCTTGGAATCTTGAGCCGTGGGCCATTTCCTTTATAGTTTTGTCTATTAATATTTTTGGATTTAAAAAAGAAGAAATTTTATTAGATGAAAAGAAACAATACAAGCAAAGAAAGGACAAGGAGTCCACCCACCCTTTCTCTTTCCTATTTCTATTTCCTTTCTTACTTATAATTTTTGGTGCAAAAATGCCTTTGTCTCAAGCACAGTTTTTATCCTCTCATTTGTGCATCTTTGGTACTAGGTAAAAGAGAGAGGCGTCCTATTTGATAATACTTTTAGTAACTTTTAGGGTTGAGAGGTGGTTGCCAACTTTTTTGCTTCTTTGCTATTTGGCCACTTTGAACGAAGATATATTTAATACAGTCAGTGTCTTGAATGGTTGCTATTATGATGATGTCATACCTCAGTTTCTTTCCCTGTTTTCATATGACGGTGGGTCATCTTTCATTCTCATTCTGCATAGCAGATCTCTTACTTGCAAAATTGTTGCTATTTTGATTTCTTGCAGCAAGAACAAGGAGGAGCAAGTATCTCTAAGGAAACCCGATGTCATGACCGTTTATTTGCCATATTATGCATCTTCAGTGGCATTATTAAATCGTCTTCAAGTAAGTTCTTTTAATTCTGTGATCTCTATCTTTGTTTCTGTTATTTCACCAGACTCCAGAGAAATGTCTTCTATTGCATATTATTTTTCCCTTCTCAACCATAAGTTACAACAGTAAACTGCTAAACAAGTAACATGCCTCAAGATTCATGGGCCCAGATATGCCTGTAACAGAGAAAATCTGGACCAATTTGGGGATGTCCCAATCTAGTTTATTAAGCAAAATGCTTGGTCTGTTTGATTACATAAATGTGTCTGTTTGAACTTTAAATCCAATTCGACATTGCTACTTGACGGATTTCCAATCAAATCTTCCAATTCTTCTCATACAAACCTGATTCCCATAGTTTGGATACAAAACTCACATAATCAAGATAATGTTTGAACTGAGTGATCATCCTTAACAGTAGCAGGTCTTCCTTCCTTCAACAAATAAGGCTTTATCTCATCTTCCATTAGGAGACACTCCTCCCAATTCTTTATTTTTGTTGTGTCTAAGGTTGTTCAGGATTATAAAGTTTTTAAGATGCTATATAGACATTTTTCGAAAGAGTAATATATCAGCCATTTTTTCAAGTTGGAGGTCCTACATATAAAACCACCACCCCCTCCCCGCCCACACGCCTTCTTCTTACAGAGCAATGAAGTTGCTTCCGCAGTAGAGCGCACTGGAGGTCAGTGAGACCTCTAATGATAGATCAGCCTTACGTACTCCCTCCTCCGTTCGACTACTAAAGATCAAGACTTTTCAAGTCAATTTAAGATATTTTCAAATTCATAATTAATTTGATTTTTTAATTAATTTTTATAAAATGCAAATATGAATATTGTAAAGTATCTAAAGGTACTATTTATTGCATGATTTAATATTTAAATGGATCACATTAATTTGGAAATTTTAAAGTCAAAACTGATGTTATATTTTGGAACAGTGGGAGTATTCCGTTTCTTAATTTGGGAACAGTCATACTTATCATGTACTTAATTGTTTCTCTTCGTTCCGCTAGTTGTATTTCCATGTCCAATCTTGAGATTGGAAAGCTGCCCACTTTTGATGTGTTTTCTTTTTGTTTCATCTTCTTATGTATATCTCTTTTCTTTTAATAAAATTTCTTATTTTATCCCCCCCTCCCTAGTTGTTACAACTGAGCCTATGTTTTTATTTATTTTACCCTTTATTAAATATTCACAACTACACAGGTTGAGTGGGATAGTTTTATTTGCGGTAAACCTTGTGCAGAGAACCCAAGTTAAGAAAGGTCACATGAATTACCCTGGACTCTAAGCTATTTGTGTGTGTGGTACCTACACGATTTATGTCCTTTCTAGGACAGCCGACATTAATCAAACAAGTTACATTCAATTTTGTTGCACCCTACCCTACAAAAACTCTTACATTGATCTTACTTACCCTTTCGACTTCGTGCGATTGTTTTTTCTATGGCTCCTAGCTTCATCACTTCTCTCACGTGTTGATTTTGATAATGCTCATCTCTGGAACATATTGATACTAACTGCCTCACTAATAGAGGTGGCGAAATATGGATTTAGTTGGTTATGATTTTCGTAATGTGGGTTATGGGTCCATTTTAAATATAGATAATATTGTTTGGACCCATATGGTTATGATTCTGATCCAGGTCAATTTCCTTCTTAGCTAAGTACTACTTCATAATCCATATAGTCAGTCATGAGCCAAACATTTACGAAATTAGAAATGGATAATATTTGGTATCATATCAAACATTTATGGATTTTGAGAAATTAGAAAGCAAACTGGATTATGATAACTGAATCTCATTTAGGAAAATTACGAAAATTATAAAACTTTACAGATAAAAGAATCTTATATGTTTATACTTTACAGAAAATTACGAAAATTAATATACAATAAAAGAATTTCATTTACAAAATTAAAACTTTACAGATACATTTTTCTTCTATGTTTAGAATTAAAATTATAACTTAGTATAAATGTATAATTAATAGTAGTGAAATCCCATTAATCACTTAATATACGTGTAATTATTTAATACATAAAGATGAATCGAAATAAAAAATGTGAGTTGACAATGTGAAAAGAGTATATATTTGATAAGAAGTAGAAAATTTTGTAATTATTTGTTGTAAATAAAAAAAAATCTAATACACCCCCCCTCAAAAAAAAGTAAAGAAATCAAGAATTTTGCCTGCAAATTGTATCTACATGCTCATTATTTACTTGTATATCATAAATTCGCTACATGCTCATTATTTACCTAAAACATTAAATTGACAACTCCAATATCTACATGCCCATTATGTACTTGTCCATCAAAATTCTCTACATGCTCATGCTCATTATTCACCTAAAACATTAAATTGACAGCACCAATATGAATATAGTCTCCTGTCGACACCACTATTGAGAAAATTTAGCTAAGATCTAAACCTACCCTATGCGAAAACAAACCACCAGAAGCATGAAAACAACATTCAGTTATAAAGTGTAGTAACCTTTTGTCCAGGATAACAGAACCATATACCATATAAACCTGCATACCTTTTATCAAAAAGAGAAGTTGTACATTCTAGAAATTGCATTAATCATGTACCCAAAAAATCTCTGAATGTCTGATCAACCATAACAAACATCCAAATGGTACCTCTTTTAATTATCTACAATCTATTTTTACAACATCCAAATGCCTGATTTTACAACAATCTATTTTTCAATTATCAACCAAAAAATATTACCACTTTTAATAAACTATGTTCTTAAAAATACATATAACAACATTTTCCTTGTAGATCTTTCAAGCTCTACCATGTCTTCAGTACATAAACTTTTCAAAAGAAAGACTATCCATTGACAACGTCCACGGCCAACAAATATTGTTTGTAACAAAAATCTGTTATTTATAAGAGAAAGCAAAATGTTAGTACTATCGCAAGAAAGAAACAATTGACACGTGATTACTTTAATACGTTTTAAGAATTATAAAATACACATAATCGTGTTAACTTTTCTCCATCCTCGACTTCTTGTTGAATGAACACGTTTCCATTCAATAGCTTTATCATCCCAAGACTAAAAAAATTGAAATGAATCGTTTAGTTATAACTAAACAGATCAAATCAACAACTTGGAAATTGACAACAAAATGTATTGAAAAGGATATATGTACAAATTGTTTGAGTCATGTGCAAGTAAAACTGAAACATAAGTATACATCCAATAAGAATTCTACACAACTGGAGAAATAGATAATAAGCATATTATAACTCGGCCAACGTTGAGAAGCTTACTATGTTAACTGCGATGGACAAGCTTCTCAAATTTGTTCTTCACACACACACACACATATATACTATACTTGTGTGTGTATATATATATATGTGTATGTGTGTGTTTACAAACCTACCTTTGCCCTTGTACTTTACAAACTCGATATGCCAACTAAATTTACCACATTTATATAGGAATCTTTCAAGTGATTTCTTTCCTATCTATAATTGATTATGTAATACACTTACACAGAGAAACCATTGAAATGATAAAACCAAAATTTTTGTGATCTTTATTTACTTGTCCGTACTTTGAATGACATTCTAGTTGCACCAAAACTTACACAGTTTTGACTTCTGAAATACAATCTTTGATGCCTATACAATCTGAACATTATGGTAGACATCTTCCTAAACATATATGGCCCTGTTACACATGTTCAGAAGCTTAGAATCTAAAAGAATTATTTTTCAATTTCTGAGAACCAACGCGGCCACGCTGGTTTTGCCTTTCGACAACATACCAAGACACTCTGTTTTTTGCATATTTCGGATTTCCAACACCAACACTTGGTATCATGAATTATAATCACCATATTATCAATTCAAAACTCTTAGAAACAACTCTACTTCAATTCTTAACATACATATGTTATGTATCTTCTAATTTCCAAATGTTTAGATAGTAAACTTCTTTCAAACATTATATCACATATTTGGTGGGCAAAAATTTATAAGTTTAGTTTTATAGAGCTTTTAATATACTATAATCCCAAATTCCATAATCATTCTCTAAGCATCTAACAACCAATTCAATCAACACAAAACTAATACAGAGAATTTTTCAATCAATCGCACCATCTAATACTCATAGCCATATACCCTTTTCATGTATAACCTTTATCTAATAAAATCATGACCAGATGTATTCCTCACCTCTTGATTTAGGATGATTTCAATTTCCTTTAACTTCCAACGTCTATTCCTCAACAACTCAAAGGTTAAATGAAGGAAATTGAAAGTGCAGTGTATCAAGAGTTGGGCTAAATAAAGGAAATTGAGACTGAAAGTTTGGTTTATATAAGAGTGCCATATCTTGCTCCTTACATTATAGCTCTGTTGAATCCTTGGGGTCATAATAATATGCTAGCTCTTGCTAGGCGTGGTTGAAGAATTCTCAGCATCCCAGCTCATGCTTATTAGATTGATGACTCATTTCGTTTAGCTTGGCCATATATAATCTCAATTCAGCCAGTATTAATAAGTTATGGAGTGCAAAGAGAAAGTTAGAATTCCTTTCACATGCAACTCCTAACTCCTATATTCACCACGTTCTCATACTTTGTCTCCTACAAAAAGATCATTTGTTGTCTCCTACGGGTGCTTTAAGAAAACTCTAAAAACTACAACGATGCCACAACTTATTCAAGCATCAGTCTCAGCTACTTATAAAGTTAAAAAAAATGAAATTGTTATGCTCATTTATAACAATTAGAAAATATTCAACTATTCCATCCAAAACATGTGCACAGACCTAACTTCTCCAATAACTTTCTGCAGAAATATTTAGGCTATATTAAATACCTTTTATTCCAAATAACATATCGCATAAATTTCTTAATGAAAGAATCATAATTAGCACTCATAAACCCAACAAAGAAAACCCTTCAAAATAACCAAACAAAAAGTATAGATTTTATAAAAATCTTTGAAACGTCCCCGATTTTTTACTTGATGATGCTAAACAAAGATGACCGCAAATGATTTTAAATATCTTAAAGTATCCGTGTTTCACCAAAAAAATATACGGTAAAACTATGGAAAAGAAACAAAATCGATGAACTAAAATCACCGAAACACATTACCAAATTCTCTCTTGTGTGTCACCTAAAATACTATTTTCAAAAATTAATTGGTCAAAACTCACGAAATATGAGTAGGAATAGATAGCCTACTGATGCTCATGTACCAAAATCTCTCACACTCCCACTAATATGACATAATAATACAAAATCTAAGCATACATATAAGAGATATCTAATGTGAAACTTCTATAATATGTTCTATTCAGACATCCCCAATCAAGCCATGTGATTTATAAATTGTAAAAAAAAGTAAAGTAAAATTTCCATTCAAAGAACCACAACAAAACAAAAAACAAATATAAAAATGCTAAAAAATCAACAAAGTTTGCACCATTGTACAAAAGTCTAGAGAAAACAAAACCATTAGCCTCATTGACTACTAATTAAAATTTTCAAGAAAAGCGAAATAAAAAGCAGAAGACTTAAAAAAATAAATGTATGTCTCTAGGAAAACCAAAAATCCATCAAATTTAAAACTCGTAATGTCACAAAAACACTATGAACGATCATTTTCTTGTGTGCGTTGTGAATCCATATGATTAGCAAAATTAAGAGACCCATATACAATGAGTGTGAACTCATAAATAGAGTCATGTATACACATTATTACACATTGTTGTACAAAAATCTACAAAACCCGCAAAAGGTAAAAAGGTAAAACATAATGGGCTTACTTCAAAAATCTACAAAACCGGTCGAGCTAAAAGTGAAAATAATGGGGTTTGCTTTAAACATGTATAAAACCCACAAAAGCTTAAAAACATAAAGGGGCTTGTTTCAGAAATCTACAAAACCAACAAAAGCTAAAAGCTAAAACATAATGGGTTTGATTCAAAAATCTATAAAAAAGCTAAAACAAAATGGGGTTTGCTTCACAAATCTACGAAACCCACAAAAATCTAACAAAACCTTAACAACACAAAGGGTTTTTTAAAAAAATCAATAAACCAAAAAAAAGCTAAAAACGTAAAGAAAAAGAGGCTTACCCTGGTAGAGGAATATCAGAACTAACAGCAGAAGCAACCATGAATTCCACAAATAGGGAAAAAGAGATAAAGCAAACACAAAGAAGAGAGAAGAAATGTTGTGACCATACTACAAATCCAAAAGAGAATCCAAAGAAATCAATAGAAATGGAAAGAAATCTTTCTCATTCAAAGTCCCCATTATTTCACCAAAAAACAAAAACAGTAATTTGATTTTCTACAAATTTCTCACCGTTTCTCATTTCCTCTATGAGTTACCATGATTTACAATGACTGATTTGTTCAAGTGAATTGTGCATAATTTCAAGTTTGAAATCCACGCCTTCTTAATGTACCTTGATACTCCACATGAGACTTTTGCAATTAAAAAAATCAATTTTATGTGCCTCTTTTTATTGCCATCAATATATGCTAAGAATATAATTCCAGAACATTATATACGTGTATGCAGAACTTACAAAATTTTCAAATTTGTCAAGTTTGCAAGCTGTGCAGGAATTCCTCTCGTAAGATAATTATTATTTAGATACCTGCACACTTGAGTTGAAGGCGAACCACAAATAACTATATGGGGAAAGTGAATATCATTTGAAATAGTTCAAATTTCATTGACTTACAGTTCATGCGAAGAACCGAAAGCACCCTCAATATACGAATGAGTTCCCTTAAAAAATAGTTGAACCAACACCTAATAAATTCAAGAATAAGTTACATATTATAAAGATGATAGAGCAAGTGCATAAAACTAAAGACAATATCAAAAGATAAACAGGAAACCAAAATTAGTAAACGGGATAAAATATAAGCATCCACAAAAGCCAAGGGAACCAAAATTACATGAAATGCAATGATTTTAGGTTGATAAGTGTGGGCATATATAATTAGACTTATTGGAAAAAGAAAACAATAAATTAATCACCTTACAAACAACAAACTGATGAATCTCTTTGAAAAATTCCACAATACTATGAAACCAAGAAAATACACCCAAAATTAGAACAACAAATTATCAGAAAGTAACAGAAAAACAAAAATTCAGTAGTTAGAACATTACTTTAGCTTTGCAATTCTCAATATCTAGCATAAGGTAAACCCATTTGTATTTCAAAAAATTCGCTACATGCTCAGTATTTACCTAAAATATTAAATTGACAGCATCAAGCAAAATATAGTCTCATGTCGCCACCACTATTGACAAAATTTAAGCGAGATCTAAACCTACCCTATGAGAAAAACAAACCACCGTAAGCATGAAAACAACATGTTGATACAAAACCATGCCTCACATCTCAACTGAAATCCGAATTCAAAACTAAGAAAAGTTCTACTCCCAAATTCAATTCCAAAGCATGAATACATGCTCCCAAAAACAACTCAGTAGATATAAAAGAAAAATCACAAAAAGCAACTAGACATATCAAAGCTCTGGTTTACTTTCAATAATTTAGCCAAGAACAAAAAAAATGAAAACACCTAATACAATTACTTTAGCAAACCCATAAACAACAAAGTTAACAAATTAGTTTACGGAAAATAAAATATTTACTGCTCCATACACACCTGCAAACCTTTTATCAAAAAGAGAACTTGGACATTCTAGAAATTGCATTAATCATGTCAAATAAACAAACAAAGCTCTGAATGCCTGATCAGCCATAATAAACATCATCCAAATGTACCCAAAAAAATGATTTTACAACAACCTATTTTCCAATCATCTACCAAAAAATATTACCACTTTTAATAAACTATGTTCTTAAAAATACATATAATAACAGTTACCTTGTAGATCTGTCAAGCTCTTCCATGTCTTCGGTACATAAACCTTTGAAAAGAAAGGCTATCCATCGGCAACGTTCACGGCCAACAAATATTGTTTGTAACAAAAATCTATTATTTATAAGAGAAAGCAAAATGTTAGTAGTATCGCAAGAAAGAAACAATTGTTACGTGATTAATTGAATACGATTTAAGAATTATAAAATACACAAAACCGTGTTAACTTTTCTCCACCATCGACTTCTTGTTGAATGAACACGTTTCCATTCAATAGCAATATCATCCCAAGACTACAAAAAAATTGAAATATGAATCGTTTAGTTATAACGCAGCCTAGGTTGATATCATTGACATCATCATTTCTAGCAGATAGAATTGTGCGCTCTTTTAAGAATTCGGGAGTGACCTTACTTGGCACTTCTAGCTCTTGGTAGATGGTCGAGATAAGATTATCTACACTTTGAGTTATTTTTAATGAATCTGGAAGTTGTATAGATTCTTGAGGGTTAGACCCAATCTACACATTAATGAAGTATTAGTAAATTATCAAATAATCTCGACGATATATAGATGTCAATATGAATAAAGATACAAAAAGAAATAGCAATGTTCATATTTTAGATTTTTGGATACTTCACATTTCTATCACTTAATACAACTCTACAATCCTTCCCTTATGTGCACAAAATTTTTTCACTCAAATAATTTTTTTTGCATTTTTGCATTTGAAACAAAGAAGCCCTTAATTCCTAACTCCAACCAAAACCGTTTGCATGCAAGAAATTAGGAGTGCCCTCAAACTTATTCAGTTTTGATAAATCAAAACATAAACATAAAATTTTAAAAAATACTTGCCAGAAGCACCTCTAAGAAAAAAAAAAATCCAACTCAAAAAGTGTTGAAAAATTAAACACCTGTATCATATCAGCTCACAATGCCTTTTATCTAAATCTTCAAAATGCATGCCATTATTTTCATCTTGAAACCTTAAAACTTTCGAATTTAAGCATACATATGGAGGTAAATAGAGAGACTTACATAAACGATAGCTCAGTGAGCTCTAACATTGTGCAATTTCTAAGGTTTATACACCAAATGCAAGAGATTACTCTCTGATTCACCAGCGAATCTTGAGGGGTTTCACAAACCCTGTACTCCGATCGTCTCTCTCCATCTCCCTATAAGTCTCGTACAGTAAGTACACAGCGTGAGAAATGCTCAACAACTATCATTGGTTATTATAATTTTAGACCGTCATTGGTTTTGATTGATTTTATTTATTTATTATTATTATTAAAAAAAATTATAATTCTTGGTTAAGGGCATTTTTTATTTTATTTTACATATAGATTAGTCTTTGATTATATAAATGAATTTATTTCCCTATTTGTTTTTCCAAGGAAAGTTATATTCTTCTGGAGTGCAGCTATGTATTTTCGTTTAGTCAAATTACTTCCTATTTTTAGATGGGAAGAAAAAGTTAGGTTCTGTTTCTTTCCAAATAAACCCATGATGTTATTGAGTTTTATTTTTAATACTAATTCTAAAACACTCATAAAAAAATATGGGGACAAAGACAGTTTTTTGTTTTAGACAATAGTATCCTTATTATTCAAAGAGGGTGGAAAACCACAACATGAATTGTTAAGGGTATATTTGTCCATTTATTATCAGCTCACTTTTTATGTTTAATCGGGATTAACTATTTAGGTTAGTTCTGTTTTTTCCCAACTGCAAGTCTGAAACTGTTGAAATTACTTCTTTTTTTAGGTTTATAATTGGCTACTTCGGTTAATTCTGTTTTTCCCCAACTGCAAGTCTAAAACTGTTGAAATTGTTTGATTAAGTTTATGTCTTATAATCTTTTTTTTAATAATAATTTCCTTGTCATTTATGATTTGTTGTCTACTTTATTCTCTTATTGATATTATTGTGATTGTGATGATAATTGTTATGCAAGTCCTAATCAATTTCAGTATTTACCCTCACAAATTTGGTAATATGAATATCCCATATCATTTCATGAGTCGATTGTTCTTCAATTTTCTTGCAACTATTTTTATAGTTATAGTTATGTTAGTCTCAATACCCTATGATGCAAAGAAGTTACATGTATGATGCGATTAAGATATATATAAAATTATTTAGTAAATAACGGTGGTATGATTATATTTGAATTTCATTTCTACCATCTTCGCCCTTAGATCACTCTTTTAACTGTTAAAAACTTTCTGATGGTTCCATACCATTAGATCTCTATTTTAGCTATTAAAAACTTTCTTATGGTTTTTATATGTTTAATTATTCCCATGTTTTATTCCCATAATCTTATTCCCATGTTTTATCGTAGGCCCATAATCTTTTCTTGCATATGCTTTTGTTTTCTCTCCCTTATGTGGGCTAATATTACTTTATTAGATGTTGTTACTGGCCTATTCAAAACATAAGTACGAAAATTCCATAAAGAAGAAATGAATTGTAAAAAATTAATTAGAAAGAACATCCATATAAGAATTCAACAACCGAGTACCAGTAAAACATCTAGAAAACATACAGGAACAGTAAATCTTTCATACCCCAAAATAAATTTTTTTAAAAAAAGACAATCAAATAAAAACACACATAATATCCAAAGCATCAACCACCAGAGGGAAAAAAATAGAACAAATATAGAGACTAATAGAAGAAATTAAAACCCTAGGTCGAGAAAGAAGTGCACAGATCTGTCCAATAGCCACAATAACACACACAATAACAGTAGCTATTAGACCTGTCCAGTAGCCACAATAACACACAATAAAAGTATATTTCTAAAACACAAATGAAAAATAATATCTTTTAAAATAAATTAAAAATGTATGTGTAAAACTTTAAGACCGAGATAAAAATTTATAACGTGCATGCAACCTATAGAGGATACTCTTAATTCATGTAAAAATATTTACCCTAACTTTATCCAAAGTAAATTGATTGAATTATTCCTTAAATGATTTGGTCCCTATTTGCCATATAAGATTAAAAATTATAATTAGATTTGTCATAATTAAAACTAAGATTGATTTTAGGATACCACAATATCGAGAGAACTCTAAGAAATACAAAACCTCTGCGGCTAAGAAAGCTAAACACATTGTTACCCAATAGAACAATTGATCCATGATCAATCCTAATGGAGCTAATGCAGATATAGCTATGCATAAATTTTTATTATGTGTGCGTGTAGAGAGAGAGAGAGGGGTTACTATTACAAACCTGAGCAGAGTAGAGAGGTTTGTCTCACTGTTCGGTTCTAGTAAAAGAACCGTCTATGAAAGGTCGAATTGAGACTATTTAGACACTTTATATGTTAAGAAAACATTTTAGGCAAAGAACGCCTTGCACAATGTAGCGGTGACCACTTACATGGTTACTTTTATATACACCACAAATGCATATGTTAGCAAAAGAAATGCTCCAGTCCACGACATAAAACAGTTTGGGTGGATGTTCATAAAAAGATCAGGAATAATCCATAAAAACCTGTTTATATGCGAGGTCAATGAAATAAGGTTGTTCAAAAGGATAATATGTACATTTACCAACTATTCTTATTAAATGAGTCATTTGCATTGAGACAAATAGAAAACTATAATAAATGCAATATACATGAGTCCACTTCAACTACATTCTAAAGGATAGGAGACCTGCAGAAGCTTGAACATATTAATATTGACACCTCCTATGCATGTGGATATCAATATTAGAGAAGATAAGTCCAATACAAATTGGAATCACCATCCATGCAAATTTTACTTGAGTGTTTTACCCATAGTTATATTACCGCCCATACGACGTAGTCATGTGATGGCCGACCGTCTCGACGCTTAAAGCGACCATACATGGCGTCCGTGTAAAGGCGACAAGTCGTTTATAATGTGCAATTTATATATTATTTATTTTACTTAACAAGTATATTGGCAATAAAATTTTATATACATTAAAACTTAAAACATAACATTATGGAATAACATTAAAGGCATAATTATGTAAATACTTAGCAATAATAATCCAAAACAACACACTTGATATTAAAAATTATTAAAAGAAATTAAGAATTCAACAAACACTACATAGAAAATAAAGTTGCAACCAACCATCACAAATATATAGTCTAATAACTAATAAAACACCACCATAACAAGCCAAAATAATGTTTAGACTCTCTACACTAGTCTAGAATCATCATTCAATCAAAATCATCATAGAAAATGTCATCTTCATCTCTTCCATGAGAACTACTCTCATTCAAAGGCGTAGGTGGTGGTCTTTCTCCAAAATCATCCTTCACATCTTCATCATCATTTGGAATTCCTTCTTCTTCATCAACTTCATTATCGGAGTCGGAATCCATTAACCTTGATTTCCTTGAAGTTGAACCACCACCACGTCGAGAGTATGTCACTAGATTATTACTAGTATTAGCACGAGCATTTCTTTCAAAGATTGCGACCCTCAAGCGTGTTGGATGCACCGATTGCTCGATCTACATCATTCCATGTAAGATCCCTCCGGGATGAACAATATCGGCATCATTATCGATCCATTCATTACCCCATTCAAAGTCATCAATGACTAATGGATCAAAATTATTGTCAAGTTCACGCCTTTTTTGGAACCTTGAGTCGATCTTTCGATTGTATTAGACATACACCAAGTCACTCAATCGTTTGTGTTCCAATCTATTCCTCTTCTTCGTATGAATCTAAAATAAATAGAACAAAAAATAATAATATTAATGATAAAATTTTAATAATAGTGAATGATTTATTCCTTTTGAAATTTGAACTAACAATAGAAAGTACTTACAAACTCAAATGTACTCCAATTGCGGAAATGAAGAATGTATATAAATCATCATCAAAATATATCTTATTATATATTTTTAATATACGTCTGAGGATTCTTTATTTTTCGTTTGCTTTAATCACCATTTCTCTTGCAAAAGTATCGCGAGAAGATCATAGTTGTCGGCTAGATTGCTTATCTTGTCTAGCAAATCTAACTCGGGCACCATCATCTTTGCAAAAACGTCATTGAAGTCATCTCGTAAAAGCATTAAGAAACACTGACGTTCCTCTTTGATATCAAAGTACTTGCTGGATTGAGAAAACAACGCAATTTCATATAATTTTTGCTCCATTTGATTTTCCCATCGCCATTCAACAATTTCAATCACCTTCTTATACAGTCTTTGTTTGTTATCAAATGCATCTTTGATTTTTTTTTTGCATTCCATCACAAAGAATAACTTCGTGCATAGCGAAAGCTTCATCACTATCAACAATCCTCAAGACTATAAGAATTGGGTCAGGACGCCTAATGCAATCCTCAACAAGATGCCAAAATGTTGTTGAAATAATGATATCACATACTTTCTTCCCTTCCCGCTTCAAGAGCTTCTGAACTTTGATTTTGACCAATCCTCATTGATGAACAAATGTCTCAATGCATCTTTATTCTTGTACAAACTCTGCAAGGTGAGGAAAGCTGTAGCAAATCTAATAGTAACTGCGGGTCTCACAAGATCCCTCCCATTCGCTTTTCTCCTCATCGTGACCGGAGAAGACGCGACCATGTCTATAAATGAATGTTGTAATTCTCCTTGCATTTGTGATTGTGGGCTGAAATTGCTTCAACTTGCTTATGTCCTCTAACATAAGGTCAAGGCAGTGAGCGGCTACCAAACACGTCTCTCACATTTGGCTTAAAATTTGGTTTGGTACTTCAAATAAATGTTTTGAGGGCCTCCAACTGTGGCCCTTAAATATTATTATTATTATAGGCAAGACATTTATATATATATAATGACAAATTAATTCATTTGGTTCTTCCTAATTTTTCCAACCGTAACCCTAATTTTGTCTTCTTTCTTCTTCTTCTTTTTTTTTTGTGCCAAACTTTATTAAGCATTTACTCTTAAATGTACTTTTAGTGCCAAACAAACGTCTTGTCTAATTCGAAAATCAAACTTGGCTATTATCTCCTTCAACTTGTAAACACTCGCAACATTCTTTTATGTGAGACTTTATGTTTTTCACGAGAACATTAAAATTTTATTTTTATTTTTATGAGGCTAGCTAGTTTAGAAAGTGATTTATTTAGTTTTTGATCCAAAGAAATCGAGGCGGAATTAGAGGCGGGTGGGGCATCGACCCCAGTGAGGGAGGCGGTGCGAGCGGAACTAGAGGAGGGAGGAGGGAGGAGGAGGAGGCGGTGGGGGGGCGGCCACATGATGAATTTCTTTCATGTCCAGCTATATTACCGAACCCCTCTCTTCTTATTACAATCTCTTGTAGTTCGTATATAGTAAGAAGTAAAGTCAAAGAAGGATTATTGAGGGAATACGATTGGAGCAACCAGTAAACCAACTTTCATATTACAGATCTTGTGTTTACGTAACTAGTAATAGTAAGGATAATTAGTAGTTTGATAAGAATAGACAGTTGGTTTGGTTAAATAATTGTTGCTATTTGACTGGAACTCGTATATGAATGATGGGTAAAGTATATTAAGTATAATTTTATATTACTGTCCATTGAATGTGAAAATTAAAAAAAAATCAATTTTTAAGAATAAGGAAACTAGTTAGTTGTTAAATACTTGAATATATTTGAAGTTGATTTATATATTGGTTATGCATATTTATAGCTGATCAATGAATTGTTATGGCTGGAACAAGATTAGAGGAGATAAGTTGGTTGTGCGGAGGCATAAGAGAGACTAAATGGGTTTGAAATTCAAACAAATAGCCATGAAATTGGTAGCTTAGAACAGTGCGCACAAGTTGTTCGATAAAAGTCCCAAGTGGACTGTTTTGGCTAAAAGTTCCAAGTGGACTCCGCTCCCTCCCCACTGCAATTTACACGTCGCTGTTCCGGACCTCCGTTAACCGCCCTCAAATTTTGACCCCCCCTCAAATTTCGTTCTGGTTCCGCCACTGCAACGAACCAAGTAGAGCGAACAAAAAACAAATCGGTTATAACGATAATTTTTTCTGTTGCTATAGAAATATATATTTTAAGTATATATAATTACAGGGGCACAGCTGGCAGGTATTAATTAGTACATTTTAAGCTAAAAATTAATTAATTAATTTTTATAAAGTTTACATAAGTGGGGTGGGGGGACGGAAGTGAGCAATATAACTGGACTGGGTTGCATGGGTTAGTTTGTTCTGATCATATAACAAAATCTCTCACATGGCAATGGCAATGGCAATGGCAATGGCAAGTGGCCAGAAATGAATAGATGAGAAGGTGGCGCGAAGTTCTTGTTTGTTAAGAATTAAAAATGAGTAATTCTATGGTGATTCAGCTTTTTTTTTACTCCCAAAATACTAAATCCAAAACCCAAAACACTAAACCTTAAATTTTATTTTTTACATGTATTCAAATTATAAATATATACCGTTTGTGCAACACTGTTTTTTATACGTATTTAAATTACACTTAAATCACTGAATTTTATAAAAATTTGAGTTAAAATAAATATTATAAACTTTTTGTGAGTAAAAAAAAAATTGGATCGGTCACTAGATCCCGGTCCCCCTAAAATTTTTGATTAAAAATACACATATTATCTCTATTGTTTAATATAAGAACCAACGACCGAGATTATAATTGAAAAATATACGTCCACTACTATTAGTAGCGGACGACGGGAACGGTACTATTTTTAGCGACATTCGCTACTATTAATAGCGGACGACACTTGACATCTGTTAATATTAGTTGCAGATGTAACCCGTCATCCGCTATTAATAGTAGCGGATGTGAGTTTTTCAGTTCTACTTTCTGCGGTTAATTCTTGTGTTGGACGATAATAATGTTGTTTGTCAATTTTTAATTTATAACAAATATTTATTATAAATTATTCCTCTCCTTAATTTTATATCAAGTCGGAATGTATAACACAACTTTTCACACAAAAAAATAAAGCTCTTTCGTACTATGCTTCGACCCGATTTTTAGATGATAAGATTCAACGCTAATTATTTTTAAGATGGATCAATCCCCTTTTTTATTAGCTCCCCGGCCCCTCCCCCTTATTTATTAGCTAATGGATGGAACTACGGAAGACAAAGGTTGAATTTTATTTTTTTAACAAAAACTGCAAACGACAAAGCTACCGACTCCATCTTTGACTATATATATATATATATATATATATATATACAGAAAGGATCAAGAGTAGAATTTTTAAATAGCAGAATGTCTTAAATAATAGAATTTTATCAAAAGCGAGCGTAGTTTTGATAAGATCAGTGATGGTATTTTTGTAAATGCATTGGTGGCACGGTATTTACAAAAATGCCAACTTGTCTTATCAAAACTACGTCGTTTTGATAAAGTTCTATTATTTAAGAGAGTTCTACTACTTAAGAGGTCTACTGATCCCGCATCTATATATATATATATATATATATCTGATCGAGAATCAAGAAGCATTCTCCTTAAATAGCATTGTTTTATTAAAACTAAATGCGTTTTGGAGGAGGGGCGGTGGTATTTTGTAAATACAATGCCACCGCGTATTTACAAAAAAATGCCACCGCGTCCCTCCAAAAGCAGCGTAGTTTTAATAAAAGAATGCTATTTAAGGAGGAATGTTATTTAAGGAGAATGTTCTTGATCCCCGATTGTATATATATATATATATATATATATATATATATATATATATATATATATATATATATATATATATATACACAAATGTGTGTGTGGGGCTAGAAAAACTTTGTTACAAAAGGAGCCTGTTTGCAAACTTTGGTTTTGTAGCCAATGCTACACAATGCGCGGCGCGGGGCTAGAAAAGGCGAGGCGAGATGCCAACAAATTCAACTCAAGGCGATGAGAGGCAAGCTCGTGCGACGGTTTTCAATGGCTTGGTGTGCGTCAGAGACCTCTATGTCTGCCACGTGCAAGAGAAGAAGGTTGTATTAACCTCGACGGTTTGCTCAACATGAACTGGGTTAGCTCGAAGAAATGGTTCTGTGCCCGCTTTTTTTATGTTTGTCGACCTTTCATTAGTTGGCCGTGGTTGGCGTTGCCTGCAAACGGGCTCCTTTCGTAACAGAGTTTTTTTTTATAACAAACTTACCGATTAATTTCGACAATCGATTTGTTGTATTTTGCTTTTAGGTTCTAGCAGTTCGCCCAAATCAAACTGTCGCTCAAATCACTACCCCTTTGTTCGCCCAAATCGCAGTTCGCCCAAATCACTACCCCTTTGTTCGCCCAAATCGCAGAGTAAGCGTAAGCGTATTATAATTACCTTTGTTCAGAAGTCTCCCCAATGCATTTGATTTGGTATGGCTAATTGAGTAATTGGGGGCATAAGGTCTTAACTAGCGGACGACGTCTTCCCATACCAAATCATAGCCATTCATTCGTTAAATCTACGGTATAGATGCTATATGCTACTTTTTGATCCATAGCAAATAGATGTTATGGATCATTCCCCATATATATATATATATATATATATATATATATATATATATATATATATATATATATATTGATCTTTTCTTCTTCGAATAAGTTAGCCAGCTTTAATTTAGACTTATCTAGCTACTCCAAAGTGTAAAATTGATAACACTAATTAAGGTCTTGAAATAATAATTTTCGAATTATAAATCCCTAGTTTCATCCTCGATTAATAATATTATATTTTTTCATCTTACCGCAAAACAAAATAGTCTTGATGAACTATCATCTAAATACTTTTTATTTTAAAAACAGTCTAATCACACGTCATATTAAATTTATAATTATATTTTACATCATGTTGGTATATATTCTTACGCCCATAGTCCAAAGTTTATTTTTTTCCTCAATAATTATTCTTAATTAATAAATACATATTGTCATGAGATTCGAAGAAGATAATAAAAAAAAAAATCAGCATTGCTACGTATGGTCCAGTCCTAGGGGTGGTTGTGAAAACTAACTCTTCAATCCTACCAAATGGTAGTAGCTAGGTAGGGTTTTAGGTAGATTACAACCCAATTATACAGTTGGTGGCCTCCAATTAAAAAGGGCAGATTGTACCGAACTTGTTGAATTTTAGTGTAATGGTGATACAAGACAACGTTTAACCAATTTTTCCTTCAATTATTCAGTTGTACGTATTAATTTTTTTAAATTTAGATCGGTCATCGAATTAAAAAAAAGTACCGTGTAGACGCTAAATCATTTAATATATTTTTGAGACCCAACCCTAGTAGTATCGTATCATCCATTATAGATTTAATTGTATAAAATTTCATAATGCACCACTCACAATAGAATGAAGAAGACATATAAGTAACAAACCTTTTCTTTCTTATTTTAAAAAAGTTAAGTTAGACATCCTCCGTTCCAAATTAATTATAAAATCATTATTCATTTTTAAGAGTTAATCTATAATATTTTCAAACTCAATTGAGATGATTCTTTACATATTATAAAATAATAAATCTTCCAACTTTTAATATAATTTACAACATCTATCATTCTATAAGCTAAAATTAAAGAAATTTTGAATTAAAAAATATCTTAAGTTTACTTTAAAAGTTAATAAAAATAATCTTATATTTTTGAAAGGGCCGGGGAGTAATAAAACTTAGAACATTTTAGTGACGTTTGAGTCCTTGCTATATATTGCGATACATTTACGTGTCAATTATAATTACAAAACTTATCAATATACGAAATATAAATAGAGCACCAATTATTACAAATCTCTTCAAAAATATTACCATTAATACTTTAACTGACAATTAAAAAGTCAACGTAAAATATTCGTAATATATATAATTTTCCACATAGCATTATCAAATATATGTTCCAATTAAGTAAAGTACAATTATATAATTTATAATTTAAGCTGAAAATATCATCACCCTAAACATATACTACAAGTTGTGAAATATAATCACGTCAATTGATGTAAACCTGTCATCAGATTACCTAGTTTAGCTGATTGTTTCCCTCCATTCTCCAACAACCCCCGCTCCTTTCATTCTCCTAAAGAGGCTATATGTGTACCAACTCCAATATCACATATCATCAAAAGTAAAAGTTAAAAGTAATACTCCTTCTGTACAAATTAGAGATATATTTTTATAAAATTAAGAATAATGTCAGAATAATAAGAATCGTTAAAGTTAAAATATTATTAAAATAAATATAAAAATGTTGTTAAATACATATTTCTTCTAACAATATAAATATTGATATTTATTATCGACATTTTTTTAAAATATCAATTTTAATTTAAGAAATGCTTTTACAATAATATAAGAATAATAGTTTATCTCTAATTTTTGAAACCGACCGGATAGAAAAAGGTAACAAAACTTTTGTGATTGGAACGGTCAAAAACTTGCATCTTAATGTGCTACTTTGCCACTAATTAATCTTCTTAATTCATATGAGAGTCAAAAAGAGAGAAGATAGAAAGAAAGAGAGGAAGCACAAAGGAGCGTGTGGAGACAAGAGACAAAGGGAAAAGCCTATAAGTGGAGTACTCTCACCCCCTCTATTTTCTTTGTTCATGATCTTTGATCATATATATATATATATATATATTATCCTACATATCTCCAATGCTTCTACGAAGATCCCTTTCCAACACAAAAAAGTTCTTTCAAAGAACCATACAAAGTGTTAAGTCTTTGTTCTCTAGAAGTAGTTACCAAAGGCTTCCGAAAACCTCTCCTTTGAAACCCTTCTGTTGCCTTGGCCGCGGCGGCCTCAACAGAAATTCCAGCCAATCTTATTATAGAGATTTGGACCAATATTTCTATTCCGACTTTACCAACCGGTGGGATGGCGACGAATCAGAGGCCGCCGTCAAGAAGAGAAGCGAGGAAGTATGTAATGAAGATCATATAGTGGGGGAAAGAAAAATTGAGGAAAAGAAGAGATTAATAGTATATGATGTAGGAAAAGAAAAAGAATTAATAGGGATATCATCATCATCATCATCAAACATATGGTTGGAAAGGAGAGGGTTAGTGGAGAAAAAGCTAAAGGAATTGGAAATGATGGATTTGAGTAATGTGGAAAATGTGTTGGATATTGAAGAAGTTCTTCATTACTATTCTCGTCTTACTTGTCCCGTTTACATTGACATTTTTGACAGGTTTTTCATCCACATGTACTCCGACCTCTTCAATTTGCAGGCAGCTGCAGCTCATGGCTGGAACTGGAAGACTACTACTTCAAGGCCGAGGCTTCTATATCGCTCAACTTAATTTTAAATTTTATTATATTATTCATGCTTTAATCGATTTTGAGGAAAGAAATTAAGAAGAATAGTACGTAAAAGTATTTGGAATTAACAATTAATTAGATTTTGGATTTTTTTTTCTTTCAATATTTGAATTCTCGTTAATTACTTTTGTGGATGCAGTTTGGTTTGATGATTTCGTAGTTGTTAATTGTAATTTTATTCCTTCACAAATGAGTTGTCGATCTGCATGATAGACAGTTGCTTGAGTGTGCTTCGTCTGTTCAACTTCAATTTATGTATTTATCATTATTGCCTTTCATTGAGTATATTTTGTATGTATGTACTATGTTCTATAACTTAATTATTATTATATTATTAGACTAAAATAGTGTTTAATAAAATTGTATAATTAAAACTTATTAAAATAGAGGCTCTCTCTCTCTCTCTATATATATTATAGCGACTCTTTTTTCAAATAGAGATTAAATATAATAGAGTTGTTTGATAATCACTTTTTTTGTATGTCTCAATACAACATTTGACTAATTTACGCTAAAAATATAATAAATATTAAAATAATTAATTCAAATAAAATAACTAACAATGTATAATTAGTAAAATATTTCATGTGACGCTCCTAAAATAAGTCTACACTACCCATTCTGAATCGTCAAATATATAGTACAGAATTCAAAAACAAACTTCATATATATTCACAATTATTAACTGTCGTGTAAAATACAATAAAATATAAGATGTGAGTTTCAATATAAATATTGTCTCGTAGAGAATATCCAAATTCAAATAAAGTCCTCATTACAATTATTGTCACATGCACTATTTTATAGAGTAGTGAGGACTACTATAGTAACCATCTTGGACCTGTATCACTCCATTCCTCGACTAGTTCCAGTTATATTCTCATTTCTTTAAGAGAACAATGAAATAAAAGAGAGCTCAACTAGCCCAGTAAAGAATATTATAACTAAGATAATGCACGTAGAACCAATTAATTATCATTAGTTCTCAACAGGAAAAAATCTGATAGAATACAATAGACAACAAGTTTTAAATCAACAACTGCAGCGGAAATAGCAATACATTAGAAGAGTCAAGTAAAGCATGATGTCTACTATCTTCTATGATTTAAAAGTTCATCATCAATATTTTATTCCTGTAACACCAATCAATAATTATTTCCAATCAACAAATTATATATGCTGTAAGACCCCAACTTATTATAAATAAAATTGAATTTTTCTTTATTCATTATTCTAAATTAATAAGGGTTAATTTGATATAATTCTTTGGTTATGGGTAAAATGTGCAAAGTTTACAAAATAAGCAAGTGGTTATAAAATATTCATTATTGCTTTGGGAATATTCGTTTGGTCGTGGAATATTCTTTTTGTCGGGAATCTCCGTAGAATCAGCCAGCGATCATTGGTGGGCCCATAACGAAAACGGTTGGATGAAGGAAAACGACAAAGATTGAGTTTTATAAATAACGACGTAAATTATTACCGCTAACACCTTTGTTGGGTTACCCGGTGGTTAAAATACTGATGTCTGGCGTGGTTGCATTAAGAAGATGCCAGTATGACTGCATGATTTGTTGAATTATTGATCCTTACGTGAAGGCACTACTTTCAATAATTATTACGATGATAATGCTCATTATTTTATCTTGTTGATTCAATAATTCTTTGCATTGATATTTATATTATTATTGTTTCAATAATTGTCATTACACAAGATTTTCCATTATCAAATCAATAATTCATATTATTTGAATAATATTATCGAGATAACATTATTGGCAATGTCTAGAAAGTTCACATACTAATGAGAGGTTTGGTCACCTAATTGCTTGGCAAGTGAGAGAAATCCTTATTGAAAGCCCTCTTTCCTGGGAACTACACGGTTGTCGATCTTCGTGATTCTGTAATATTATTTTTGAATAATTAATTATTGATTATTATGATAAAAAAATATTTATTTTATGTGGATATAGATGGAGAAAATTTTAATGTGACAATTGTTGAAAATTAATATTTTATCTTTTTCTCGATAAAATAATACATTTAAATATATTATTTTAATAATATATTAACGGTGATATTTTTATAATGATTGTGGGATATATGAGTATATGAGGAGGTAGAGTATTTTGTGGCATTAAATGTTTAACATATGTTTTGTGTGTCGGTGGACACAATTCTTAATTAAAATTGATTATAGTATCGTGAAAATCGTCTGCTTATGGATTTCGGTCAATTTCATTTGGAATTTGGAAACATTTTCTTCGCAAAGTTGTAGAGAATGGAATTTCCCATGGAAAGTCGCGGGTTTCAATTTTTCCGATAAACGAGCTATTTTCTACTTAATTATTGAAGTTTCAAGATAAAATAATTTTTATTAAATAATGGGTGGGACCCACTCTTGTTTGACAACATGTGGGTCTTTGAAAATTATTTTCAAGAGTGGCATGCTGGTCTTTGATGGCTAGCATGCGTAGAAATTTGATTTTAATAATAATAATTTATTAATTTAGTCTCATTTAGGCGTTCTAACATTTTCCTATAAATAGAGGCTAAGTTAGAATTGAAAATCACACCGAAACTAAGTTTTCTCTTTCTCTCTAAATTATCGAGCGTATTCTTGTGAGTATACTTTGAGTGTTCTTTATCTGATGCTTGGGTTTACAAGACGACACTTTACCAAATTCATCGAAGATACGATTATTTTGAGGTAAGGGGTATTATTTTCTTCTTAAATGATATTTTTTCTTCAATATCATTATGTCAAGTATTTGTGAACTTTTTATCAAAATTGGAACTTGTTGTGTCGGGGAGTTACTTATTCACGTATACTGCCTTATTCACGATATCGACCTTATTCACGAATACTGAGACTATTCAATTTAAAAATAAAAATTTTCTTTTGTCCAAAATATCTATTCGGATACTAGCTTTGATTGTATCCATGTTTTGATCATTCTTGAATTTTACACCAATATGATTATTATTTTCAAGTATTTTTGGACATGGGTAAAACAAAAATCACTTAATCCTTAATCCTTAATCCTTGTCATTTTGTTTCACCGGATTCGCTTTCTTTAAAAATGCTTTTCATCATCCTCAGTCCTAAATGGTGATATAAATGAATATCTTTGGCCTGTAGTGCAAAGATGAACGATTAACTGATGAATATCTTTGGCCTGTAGTGCAAAGATGAACAGGTGTTGAGATGAACATAACCAACTGGTGATACAAATGAATATCTTTGGCACAGAGTGCAAAGATGATTAAAGATGTATATTGATTTTTATTACGAGGATAAACTATTGATGATGGACTTTTAAACCTTAGAAGGCAGTGAAATTCTTTCTCTACGTGACTCTTCTAATGGATTGCTGTTTCCGCTGCATTTGTTGATCTAAAACTTGTTGTCTATTGTATTCTATTAGATTTTTCCTGTTGAAGACTAACGATAATTTGTTGTATATTATCTTAGTCATAATATTCTTTACTGGGCTAGTTGAGCTCACCCTTTTCCTTTTTGTTCCATTTTTCTTCTCAGGAGGTGAGAACATAGCAGGATCGAGTCGGGGTATGGAGTGATGGTTCTAGGAAGATGTTTTAATTGTCCTCTCACTACTTACGTAAAATAGTGTATGAATAATTAATGAGGACTTATTTGGGTGTGTATATTGTGCTGAAGACAATATTTGTATTCAAACTCACAATTGTATTGTCGTATTCTACACGACATCCGTATTGTCAAAGTTGTAGTTTGCTTTCTATACCATGTATTTTGGCGACTTTGAATGGGTGTGTAGACCCTATTTTGGGGGCGCCACAGTTGGTATCGAGCTTAGGGATATGATCTCTGGCGGAGATCTAGAATAGAACTAGGAGGGAGAGACGAGTAAATCCTTCGCGCTAGTGTGTCCTACCTAAGCTTATTTGTTGGTGGTCGTATAATATAGTATATTATGTGATATGTTAATTTGTTTAATTAACCCTTGTTTTATGGCAAGATTTTAGAATGGGCTGCCGAGAGCGTTAACAATGGAGTTTATGAGGCCGCGTGGAGACGCCTTGCATCTACCAACGAGGAGAACGTGCGACAGTGGCAATGTTCCTCCTGTGAACAACGCCATTTGAGCAAATGATGAGCGACGGGATGTTTAGAAGCTTTTTGCGCTTCATGCAAAATCGAACCGAGGAGACTCGTGTACAAAATACGGGTGGAAATGATGGCGATGCACGATGCATCACGACCAAGCGGTTTAAGGAGTTGGGACCACCAGATTTCCATGGAAAGCGGATCCGTCAAGGCGCGGACGTGGGTCAAGCAAATTACCAAGATATTCGATGTCTTGGGGTGCACGGAGAGAATGAAGGTTCCATTCGCCACCTTTATGTTTAAGTGGTGAAGCGATTCTTGGGTTGGAATCGTGAAGCGTACTTGATCGAGATGCACTTAACATGTCTTGGGAAAGATTTGAATCGTTCAATGACAAGTACTTTCCGAAAGTATTCGTCATATGAAGGATGTAGAGTTTATTAGACTCGAGCGAGAACAACATGACGTGTCTCGATGACGAGGCAAAGTTCGCAGAGTTATCCAGGTTTGCACCTCATTTGGTGGAGAATGAGGAGCGAATGACGCCGTATGTTTACGAGAGAGGTCTAAAACCGGAGATTCGTCAATACCTTATCTCTCCAAATTTTCTCTCGTATTCGATATGTTGTCAATGTGGGCTCGATTATTAGAACGAGATAGTGAGTATACTCAACCAGGACCACAATCGTAGTAGTCATCGTAACGATGATAACCAAATGAGGAGGAAAGAATACGGACAAAGCGGTAACCACTCGGTGGTAATCGTGGACATGATAATAGGAGAGGTGACTCAAGTGGAAATTTCGGAAAGAAAGATTCAACAATGACGGGAAGATATCAACGGCAAGACCAAAGACCAACAACAAATGCTGGGGAGGAGAACGGCCGCCGCTTAGATGTTACAAATGCGGGAAGGAGGGACATATCATTAAAACCGTCCACAACAATCCAAGGTATGTTACAACCGTGGAAAGGAAGGTCACATCGCCGAGATTGTCTTATCGCGAAACCAAGTTCGGAGAGTGGTGATTCCAAGGGTCATCCGGATAAGTCGAAATCGGCGGTTCTGGAAGAAGCGTTTGTCGTGATCGGACAAAACGTGAGGAACCCAAACGAGGTGATCACGGGTAAGCTAATCTTGAATTCTTGCGAAGTTTATACCTTACTAAATACCGGTTCTACCCATTCTTTTATCTCTCCTGCTTTGTGCTCAACGCTTAAACTTGACTCGGAGAAATTAGATTTTGATTTATCTGTTGAAACTCAGTTGGGTGAAACCTTCACATCTACGGTTTATAAATCTTGCATGATCCAAGTTGGCACTATCACATTACTGTTGATCTTATCTCTTTAAAGATACTTTAACTTTTGATGTGATTTTAGGAATTGATTGGTTAACCACTCATCATGCCAAAATTGATTGTTTTCGTAAGGGTTGTTAGTTTTCATATTCCTAACCAACCTCGTCATACAATTCAAACCACTAAACCACTAAAATCGATCATCATCATATCAAGCCACAAAGCTATTCGTTTATTGAAAAGCGGATGTCAAGCTTTCTTAGCCCATGTTATGGATTTGAATAAAGACAAGTCAAATTTGAATAATATTTACGTGGTTAAAGAATTCCACGATGTATTTCTGAAGAGCTTCCCTTCTACCCCGAACGTGATGTTGAATTCTTTATTGACCTTGAACCGCATAAAAGCCCATTTCTAAAACCCCATATCGAATGGCTCTATTGAACTTTAGGAGTTAAAAGTCCAACTATAGGAGTTATTAGACATCGGTTTCATTAAATCCCAAGACGTCTCCTTGGGTGCTCTGTTTTATTCGTAAAGAAGAAAGAGCGGGAGTATGCGACTTTATATTGACTATCGAGAATTGAACCATGTCACCATCAAGAATAGTATCCGCTACCTCGCATTGATGACACCGCTCGACCCGCCATTACAAGCGCAATTCTTTTCAAAGATCGATCTTCGATTACGGATATCATCAAATTTGAGATTAAAACCGAGGATATTCCAAAGACTTTATTCGGACTCGATCTGGGCATTATGAATTCTTGGTCATGTCTTTTGGATTGACTAATGCTCCCGCCGCTTTCATGGATATGATGAACCGTGTATTTAAGGAATATTTGGATCGGTTATTTGTTGTCTTTATTGATGACATCCTCATCTATTCCAAAAGCCGTGAAGATCATGAGCACCATTTGAAGTTTGGTACTACAAAGACTTCGTGAACACAAGCTTTATGCTGTCAAGAAATCGCGAAGTTCCGGCTCGAGGAAGTAGCATTCCTTGGGCACGTGGTGTCAAACAAAGAGTATCTCATTGACGGCGAAAGATTGAAGCAATACAAAGTTGGGAAGCCAATTAGAAGTCGATGGCAGAATCAAGACGCACTTTTCGGGCTTAGGCGGTTATTATCGGAGATTCGTGGAAGGATTTTCTCGAATCGCTACTCTGATTAACTCGGTGACTCGGAAGGTTGCAAAATTCTTATGGAAATGAGGAATGCGAGAAGAGCTTCCAAGAGCTCAAGAGAGACTCATTTCGGACTGTTTCGACAATACCATCTGGTTCGATGGATTTGTTATCTCAAATGCTTCTCGGAAAGGGGTTAGGATGTGTTCTCATGCAACATGGGAAAGTCATAGCCTATGCCTCACGACAACTCAAAGAATATGAGAGGAATTATCCTACTCATGATCTAGAATCAAGTGATCGTATTAGCGTTGAAGATATGGAGACACTACTTGTATGGAGAGAAAGTGGAGATTTATACGGACCATAAAAGCCTCAAATATTTCTTCACCCAAAAGAACTCAACATGCGGCAAATGACGTTGGTTTGGTCATTAAAAGATTATGATCACACTATTCAATATCATCCTGGAAAGCGAACGTGTAGTGGTGACGCATTGAGTAGAAGATCATATGCAAAGCACGAACTTAATATTGTCAACGCAAAGGCCCATTTTATACGACTTACAAAGGATGAAGATAGAATTAAAGACTCTGTGGTCCCACATGATGATGGAGAATATCTGAGTAGAACAGACTTTTAATCGATAAAGTTAAAGTCGCTCAAGCTACTGACACAGGGCCGATGCGTATGAAGAAGAAAGTGCAAGAAGGAGCTATTCCTAAGCAAGAATTGATGAGGAAGGAATACTTGAGTCAATTCTGAACTTTGCGTTCCTAACGATTCTCGACACGAAGCATAAAATCATGATGGAGGCACACAACACCCCGCTTACAATCCATCTCGGAAGTACCAAAATGTATCATGATATTCGACATACATTTTGGTGGAACAATATGAAGAGAGAGATTGCGGAGTTTATCTCAAGATGTTTAACTTTGTCGGCGTGTAAAGGCGGAGCATCAAGTGCCAAAAGGTCCATTGCAACCACTTGAGATTCCTAATGGAAATGGGAACACATTACTATGGATTTTGTTATGTGTCTTCCCAAAGTTTCTCAAGGCGTAGATGCAATTTGGGTTATTATTGATAGATTAACCAAGTCGCCCATTTCTTACCGATCGCGAGACTTATTCCTTGAACGTCTTGCTCAGTATGTATGCGTGAATGAGATTATGCGATTGCATGGCATGCCAAGATCCATAGTTTCGGATCGTGACCCGAGATTCACTTCAAGATTTTGGGTTAGCTTCGCAGAAAAGCTATGGGCACGCATTTCTTACGATCTGATTCAAGATACCATCCTCAAACCAGACGGACAATCGAGAGGACTATTTAAACCCTCAAGATCTATTAAGACTCTGTGTCCTAGATTTCAAAGGAAGTTGGGATAAGTACCTACCAATCGGTGGAATTCTCCTACAACAACAACGATCTATCAAGCAAGTATAGGCATGGCTCCATTTGAGGCGCTGTATGGACCGAAAATGTCGTTCTCCAAAGATGCTAGGGCGAGGTGGGAGAAGCAATATTATTGGGACCGTAATTAAATGCGCATATACTCTGTAAAAGATCCAAATGATTCGACAACGTATTCAAACTTCACAAGATCGACAAAAAGAGTTATCTTGATCTTCATAGAAAAGGACGTGGAGTTTAATATTAGAGATCATGTATTGTTACGTGTTGCTCCATGGAAGGGAGTTACAAGATTTGGGAAAAGAGGAAAGCTCAATCCAAGGTTTGTTGGTCCATTTGAGATTCTTGACCGAATAGGGAACGAGCCTATAGACTCGCGTTACCTCCAAGTATGTCTCGTGTTCACAATGTATTCCACATATCTATGCTTCAGAAATATGTGAAAGACCCGAACCACATTATTGCATTAGAACCGGACGAGATAGCGAGAAGATTTAACCTACGAGGAGATACCTTGAGATTTTGGATAGGAAAGAAGATGTCTTACGCATGACGAAGGTTATACCACAAGTTAAGGTTTTGTGGAGAAACCATGCAATTGAGGAAATGACATGGGAGTTGGAATCGGAGATGAAAGCAAGTACCTCACCTTTTCGATATACCGGTATGTATGTCAATTTCGAGGACTTAAATTTCATAAGGATGGGAGGTTGTAAGACCCCAACTTATTATAAATAAAATTGAATTTTTCTTTATTCATTATTCTAAATTAATAAGGGTTAATTTGATATAATTCTTTGGTTATGGGTGAAATGTGCAAAGTTTACAAAATAAAGCAAGTGGTTATAAAATATTCATTATTGTTTGGGAATATTCGTTTGGTCGTGGAATATTCTTTTTTGTTTGAATCTCCGTGAGAATGCCAAGCAATGATCATTGGTGGGCCCATAACGAAAAACGGTTGGATGAAGGAAAACGACAAAGATTGAGTTTTATAAATAACGACGTAAATTATTACCGCTAACAATTGTTGGGTTACTCCAGTGGTTAAAATACTGAATACGCTGGCGTTGGTTGCAAGAAAGATTACCTTACAGATTGCATGAGATTGTTGAATTATTGATCCTTACGTAAGAAGGCACTACTCAATAATTGTTACGTAATTATCGCTCATTATTTTATCTTATTGATTCAATAATTGCGTTGATATTTATATTATTATTGTTTCAATAATTGTCATTACACAAGATTTTCCATTATCAAATCAATAATTCATATTATTTGAATAATATTATCGATAACATTATTGGCAATATCTAGAAAGTTCTGCATTCAAGGAGAGGTTTGGTCACCTAATCATGCGCCAAGAAGAGAAATCCTTATCGAAAGCCCTCTTCCTCAGAACTACCGTTACAAGATCTGTGATTCTCAGAATATTATTTTTGAATAATTAATTATTGATTATTATGATAAAGAAAATATTTATTTTATGTGGATATAGATGGAGAAAATTTTAATGTGACAATTGTTGAAAATTAATATTTTATCTTTTTCTCTGATAAAATAATACATTTAAATATATTATTTTAATAATATATTAACTATGATATTTTTATAATGATTGTGGGATATATGAGTATATGAGGAGGTAGAGTATTTTGTGGCATTAAATGTTTAACATATGTTTTGTGTGTTTGGTGGACACAATTCTTGACCGAAAATTGATTATAGTATCGTAAAATCGTCCGCTTATGGATTTCTATCAATTTCTTTGGAATTTGGAAACATTTTCTTCTCGCAAGTTGTAGAGAATGGAATTTCCCATGGAAAGTCGCGGGTTTCAATTTTTTCTCGATAAACGAGCTATTTTCTACTTAATTATTGAAGTTTCTAAAGATAAAATAATTTTATTAAATAATGGGTGGGACCCACTCTTGTTTGACAACATGTGGGCTCATGGAAAATTATTTTCAAGAGTGGCATGCTGGTCTTTGATGGCTAGCATGCGAGAAATTTGATTTTTAATAATAATAATTTATTAATTTAGTCTCCTTTCAAGGCTCTAACATTTTCCTATAAATAGGGCTAAGTTAGAATTGAAAATCACACCGTAAACTAAGTTTTCTCTCTTTCTCTCTAAATTATCGAGCGTATTCTTGTGAGTATACTTTGAGTGTTGCTTATATACAAATATGGGTTTCACAAAGACTATACCGAAATTCAATGTAAGTACGATTATTTTGAGGTAAGTGGGTATTATTTTCTTCTTAAATGATATTTTTTCTTCAATATCATTATGCTCAAGTATTTGTGAACTTTTTTATCAAATTTGGAACTTGTTGTGTCGGGTTACTATTCACGATACGTGACGTATTCACTATTCACTATTCACTAATACTAGACTATTCAATTTAAAAAATAAAAATTTTCTTTTTGTCCAAAATATCTATTCGGATACTAGCTTTGATTGTATCCATGTTTTGATCATTCTTGAATTTTACACCAATATGATTATTTTCAAGTATTTTTGGACATGGGTAAAACAAAGTACTTAATCCTTAATCCTTAATCCTTGTCATTTTGTTTCAATCGGATTCGCTTTTTAAAATGCTTTTCATCATCCTCATCCTAAATGGTGATATAAATGAATATCTTTGGCTCAGTAGTGCAAAGATGAACGATTAATCGATGAATATCTTTGGCCCAGTAGGTGCAAAGATGAATGTGTTGAGATGAACATGACCAACTGGTGATACAAATGAATATCTTTGGCCTGTAGTGCAAAGATGATTAAAGATGTATATTGATTTTTATTACAGGGATAAACTATTGATGATGGACTTTTAAACCTTAGAAGACAGTAGAATTCTTTCTCTACGTGACTCTTCTAATGGATTGTTGTTTCCGCTGCATTTGTTGATCTAAAACTTGTTGTCTATTGTATTCTATTAGATTTTTCCCTGTTGAAGACTAACGATAATTTTTTGTATATTATCTTAGTCATAATATTCTTTACTGGGCTAGTTGAGCTCACCCTTTTCCTTTTTGTTCCATTTTTCTTCTCAGGAGGTGAGAACATAGCAGGATCGAGTCCTGGGTATGGAGTGATGGTTCTAGGAAGATGTTTTAGTTTCGCCCTCACTACTTCGTAAAATAGTGTATGAATAATTAATGAGGACTTATTTGGGTGTGTATATTGTCTAGAAGATAATATTTGTATTCAAACTCACAAATTGTATTATCGTATTCTACACGACATCCGTATTGTCAAAGTTGTAGTTTGCTTTCTATACCATGTATTTTATGACTTCGTAATGGGTGTTGTATACCTATTTTGGGGGCGTCACATATGCACTACGGGCCAACGATAATCGTTTGTATCACCAGTGGTAATGATCATACCAAACACCTGTTCATCTATGCATTACGGGCCAAAGAGAACTTTCACCACAAACCTTTATCGATCTATAACATTAAAGGTCGTGATTGTGCTAATACACAATTCCTGGTCATAATCATACCAATCAACAGTCTATCTTTGCATTACGAGCCAAAGATGACTTTCAACACAATATAAGCATGAGGATGTGACAATGATATAATTAAAGAATGAATCAAGTGAGATCAAAGATAAATATTAGAGATTTATAATTTAATTTATTCAGAGTTCAAGAATGTCCAAATTGTCAACATGATCACCAATTGTGGAGTAAAATTCAAAAATGATACACTACTAAAAAAATGGTCAATTTGTGATGGCCAAAATATGTCACAAAAAATAGAAAAATCATCACGAAAGGTTTACGTGATGGCTTTAAGCATCACAACGGTCGTCTAATTGTATACGCCCATCATGAAAGGTTTTACGTGATGATTTTGACAATCACACAAACACTTACAATCACATTAACATGTAATATATTGTGATTGTCAAAGTCATTAACAAAAAACAAGACCTTAGGGATCAAAGGTAAAAACGTGAATCTTTATTTAAGTATAATTTATTTCACTTTATTAATTGTATCAAATGATACTTGTAGAATTCGAACCCTCCCCCCATTTGTAAACTAAATAACGAGTATTACCACTACACCAAAGCCCAGATGACCATGATTATAATTTTAAATCAAACTATAGAAGGAAACATATGTGAGTTGACTTACTAAACAAAGTACTTTCACATAAGATTTGGTGATTGCAATAGCAGTCACAAATACTCTATAATGATGGTAAAATTAGTCATCACTGAGAGCCATCATATATTTTATTATTTTGTGATGACTTGAAAATTCCATCACAAAATACCTTTTTTTGTAATTGCAAATAAAAGTCATCACAAAAATCTATCTTTTTAATGATTGTCATGGCCGTCATATATAAAATATTGTTTTCATTATTTCTTATATTAAAATATTAGTGATAGCTTAAATGCAATCACGAAAAGTGTATATCTATAAGTGATGACTTAGTGCGTCACAAAAAGAAAATTTATTTTGCGTGAAAACTTTGGTGTGATTGACAGGGCCATCACAATTATAATACATTGATGGCAAGATTAATCATCACTAAGAGCCATCATATATAATATTATTTTGTGTCTGCTTAAAAAGTCCATCACAAATTACTATCTTTTGTGATTGTTTTTAAAAAAGTGTCACAAAGTTCCATCACGTATTCTTGTTTTTCTAGTAGTGATATTTAAGATTCATATTTCAAAGATCTTGGACAAAGAAAGAAAAAACTAATTAATTTCGTTGTGAATAGTACTCTAAGCATTTAATAAGTACTTAGAATGAATAATACTCGACATGAATAAGATCCCGGATGAATAATAAGATTCAAAATGAAAAGATTAAAATTTAATAAGAAAGTTCAGGCCAATATTTCAGTAAAATGATATTAGATGAAGCGCAAATTATAAATAATATTTTACTAATTTCAGGAATTATAAAATTAATACTTATCAAAGTAAGTGTAGATTTATGAATATGAAACGAAATAATATCACTTATATACTATAGAGTATGGAAGAAAATAATATTCTTTACGAATATTGAATGAAAATAATATCCCTTACCTTAGTAGGAGACCAAATCTGACTGGTATATCGAAGATATTTTTGAGAAAATCATGCACTATTAGCTACACTCAAAGTACTCTTATATATACTAGAAAGAAATACACACAATATTAAAGAATAATTTTCTGATTCTGGTGTGATTTTCATTTCATAACTAAGTAACCTATTTATATAGGAGAATGACATAGCACTATTTAAGAAAATTTCACGGACGAATAGTAACTGATTCAAGGATTCGTCTGATTTTTCTGATTTTTACTTTGCAGCACTATGCAATAAAATATTCTAATAAAATAAAAACTTTATATATAATATAATATATTATATTTATATTCTAATAAAATAAATAACTTTATATATATTATAAAAAGTATTCTATTTTATATAAAAAAATTCTGTTTTATTACTATTATAATAATAATAAAATAAAATTGAGATAACTTTCTACCGACGGTTTGACAAAGTAACACATGGGGTCCACGGAATAATAATTAAGTCAAACTTATAACAAATTAATGTCTCATGACAAACCCCTCTATTTATATCAAAAATTGAATAAATATCTACTATAAATTACTTATCTTTAGTCAACACATTTTAATTTTTCAACAACTATTCATAATTAATATTATAACTCACAATATTGACAACCAGATCGATCGTTTCAAGGAAAGATGGGGCTTTCCGATAAAGATTTCTTCTTATTGGCGCGCAATTAAATAACCTAACCCCTTTATTCAACAAAACTTTTTAGACATTGTCAATAATGCAAATAGTAATATGAATAATTGTTTCGTGTCAATTATTTATCGATTTAATAATATAAAATTTTGTGCAGATGATACTGTGACAATAATTGAATCAATAATATGAGATATTATGCAACAACTACTGTGGTAATTATTGAATGAAACTGAGTGACTTCTTACGTAAGCATCAATAATCAGATATAGTGTGCAATACCATATATGTGCTACTGTGCAATACTGCGTACCACTGTGGAACAATACATATTACTGTACTTTTATCATCGGGTATTTCAACAGTTTAACGTTAAAAGTCTTGTCGTTATTTTATGAAAAATTATTTTTATCGTTTTCTATATCCGACAGTTATTTCATTGTGGGGTCCACCAATGATTGCGCTGTCGTACGAATATTCATTGACAAAAAGAATATTTTCCGACTAAACGAATATTTTCTTGTAAAATTTGTACATATCACCCATAATTATAGCATTATAACAAATCAACACCTTACTATTCAAAATAATATTTAGAGAAAATTAAATATTTATTCATAAAAAGTTAAGGTCTTACATTTCAAGTCTAATAAAATATTATAATAATTATGACAATTTTACTTACGTAATTACGATATATAAAATATAGTGAAAGTGTGGATGGTGGTGACGGGTGGTGGGCGATTGTGGTTGCAATAGTGAGAGGTGGAGGTAGAGGTGGGAGTGGAGGCAGTGACGAAGCCACATAGACTTCCATGGGGTCAATCGCTCCCATTGAAAAAAAAATTGTTTTATAATGTAAGGTAAATTTTAAAATTTTTAAGTATTATATATAAATTGACCCTACTAAAATTTTATAAATTTTCTATTATACGGGGTCAAATTAAAAATTGATAACTTTGTCAATCAAATTTTAATCACATATGACTCATATCCTCTTTATATATGTATCTCTCTATAATATTTTAAACTAAATAATAATCTAATTTATATTATTTTTAAAAATAAATAATGAATTACTTACTTATGAACAAATTGTGATTAAAAAGTCTAAGTATGAAATAATATAGGTATATATACCATATATTATTACTCATTATATTTTTATTATAATATAGTATATATATATATATATACTTGAAAGTATAAAGTATTAAAAAAAATTGGCTCAGGGGCACTTCCCCCGAACCCCCACCAAATTATTTGTAACTCAGTAAGAATTTCGACCCCACTGACAAAAATTCATGGCTTCATCACTGGGTGGAGGGTGGGTGGATAGTGGAGGCGGTGGCGGTGGTAGTGGTTGATAGTGGTGGTTTGTGGTGCATGGTGGTTGGTGGTAGTGGCCAGTGGTGGTGAATGATGGAGTGAGCGGCGGTGGTTGTGAAAGGTGGTGATGGGTGGTTGTAGTGAAAGGTGGTATTGAAAGGTAGGACTGAGCAAAAAACGGATATAACCAAATTACCGAACCGAACCGAACCGAAATAATTTAACCGATTTTTTTAATAATTCGGTTATTTTCACTATTTCGGTTATAACCGATTTATTTTATGGTTTTCAGGTAGCTTGTACGGATATTACTTTTGGGTCATTCGGTTAAACCGAATAACCGAACAACACTTTACTAAATTGAATTCTTTTCTCAGCGTCTCAGACTCTTACTCTCTCAACTCTCAAGTCTCAGCCGGCCATTTAATTTAGACTACTGCAGTGCTCGGTCCTTCACTCCTTCTCCACTCCAGTTCTCCTTCTCGTCCTTACTCAGTTACTCTATACCTTAGACTCGAACTCTCAGAAGTCAGACCTTAGTACTCTCTTTGTCTCTCAGTCCTCACCTCAGATTAAATCTCTGATCTCTCTCATCTCAAGACTCAAGTCTCGACTGCCTCGTCGTCTTCTCGAACTCTCAGTCTCAGAGTCTCAGATCTGAGATCTCTCAAGCCTCAAGTGTCGAATTCTCGAACTCTCGGCGCCGGCGACCCTTCATCGTTCATCGTGAACTCTCGAACTCTCAGATCTCGGCGCCGGCGACGGTGACAGCTTTCCATTTGTTAAGGTAATTGTGTCTGTGCATGTGTAATTTCTGAGGTTTTGAAAAGAAATTAGAAAAAAGTTGATACTCTGTTTTTGTTCCTTAATTTCTCAGGAAAAAGTTGATACTATGTCTTTGTTCCTTAATTTCTCAGGAAAAAATTGATACTCCAGTAGTTGCTGAATAGCGACGTGATGATTGTGTATTTTATTTGTACATATAGTTTTCTCCTTATCTGTTTTCATACTTGAGAATTGAGATTGATGAGTGAGGAGTACTGAAATTTGAGTCATTTTGATCTGAACTAGGCTGCCGCCTCATACATGATACAACAGAGGTTTTGCCCCATTGGTGTGTGTTTTTTTTCTTGCTCTAATTTCAATTCTTTCTTGCTCTAATTTCTTTCTTCCACAAAACTTTTCCAATTGAATCTACATGAAGAATGACAGCTGAACACTTGAGTACATTACTGAAACCTGCAAGAAAGAAAAAATCCAATAGTTCAAAACATAACCTTTTTGGGTATATAAAGCAAAGAGGAAGTAAATCATTAAAACAACAAAAATAATAGTATAATATAATATAAAAACCCACTGTACATAATGAAGAAGTTAAAATGGTTATCCAAATTGCACATTGACTGTTGTAACTGATGTAGTTTCTTTCTTTTTATTCATTGCAGTTTGGAAGTTGGCTCAGTTGTCTCATGCTCATTGACTGTTGTTGCAGTTTGGAAGTTTGCTGTTGAGTGTCTCAGTCAGTCAGTTGGTGTTGGATCATTCATGTTTTTGTAATTTGTCTTGTTGGATCATTTCTGTTTTTGTTATTGCTGTTGGTATTGTCTCAGTTGGTGTTGGATCAGTTGGTGACTTGGTGTCGGTCCTGTTGGTGACTTGGTGTCTCATACTCTCATTCATGTTTTTGTTATTGCTCTTGGTGTTGGTCTGTTGGATCAGTTGGTGTTGTCTCAGTTGTCTCAAGACTCTCAGTTGGTGTTGTCCTGTTAGATCTTTTGGATGTCTTGTTGAATGTTGAATTGTTGATTGTTGTTGATTCAGATTATGTTGTTTTTTTATTGATGTTGGATCATTCATGTAATCATGTTGTGCACTGTTAAGCTAAGCAAAGTAAGAGTAAACTGTTAAATTCGGTTATTAACCGAATAACCGAATAATTAGTTCGGTTATTCGGTTATCGTGTAATTCGGCTAGTTGTTCGGATACTCAAAATAGTGCAAATTCGGTTTTCGGTTATAACCGAAATGTGTGTTCGGTTCGGTTATTAACCGAATGCTCACTCCTACTGAAAGGTGGTGATGGGTGGTGGTAGTAAAAGGTGGTGATGGTGGTGAAAGGTGGTGGTGGGTGGTGGAGTGAGAGAAGTGAAGTGAATAATTAAAAATATAAAATTAATATAGTGATAATAAAATAATAATAAGAGCCTTTTTTTAAAAAAGAGACGACTCAATGTCTTTTTTTTAGGAGGCAAAAAGAGGTTAGAATTTTTTTTATCAACCAACATAGCCTTTATGCGAAAAATAGGTAAGACAAAAATAAGGCAATAATTAAGAGTCGGTTCCCGTTATCATAAAATTAATTTTATGGTAATTTGGTTAATTGATCAATACAATATTAATACGCAGAGAGTGAAAGTGAAATCACCTCACCTGCGTATCGACACTGTATTAATTAATTGACCAAAATTAATTTCATGCTAATTACTCCCATAAAAAAAACAATCGGTATATGATATATGCTTTTATTTATAATTGTCCGAACAAAAGTAAAATTGCTCTAGCAATAAGTCTTAACGTGTTAAGCGTTAGTGTATTACAAAAGTATTATAAAAGTGTTATTAAATTTATATTTATTCTGATAGCATCAGTTTTTATCAATAACTTTTATTTACAGTTATTTTTATATTTTTTCGGTTGATATTATTTTAAAAAAAATCATTACATAAGTGGGGAATTGAAGACAGATGATTGCGATATAATCTACCCGTACGATATCAGAAGCTGAACCTTTGAAGGTAAGCAGGTGTCAACTTAAGGAATCAGATAACTTATCTAGAAATTTAATTTTTCCTTTTTTTTTTCTTCATTTTTTTTGCTTAATTAAGGAATAAAATGGCTTTTGGAAAAACAGTTGTACGCAGGGACGGACCCTGATTTAATTATGATTAGTTGGGGTTTTGTACAATGTAAATAATAAAAAATATAAATAAAATAATATGAAATTAACAACTAAATATTGCAAATCACTAAATATAAGATTAGTTTTCTTTTTGTTGACCACGAATTCATTAACCAAAAAAAAGAAATAATTTTTTTTAATCATTTATAAGTGGGGATCATTTATAAATTTACATTAAATTTTAAAATAATAATATTGTATTTGATAGTTTACAATATTAACTACTGCATTAATTAAAATTAAATAAATTCAAATCAAAATTTAGAATTTGACAAATTTCTTTTTAAGATAAAAATCAAATGAGACTTTTTCTTAAACAAAGAGGGAGTAGTCAGTATTGCATTTTGAAAATATGGAAAAATCAAATTCGAGTACTGTTTAGAAAAGTTTAAAAAATTGTTTAACAAGTATGCTATTACAAGTTGGGCCTAGGCCCATAGCTTTAGATCAAACCGTATACGCTCTCCTCAACTCATGGCCTTATATTGAAACTAAAGACTGGCTATCGTGTTTTTGATTGGGCTGAACAAAACACAAGCAGAGATAATTAGTCAATCAAGGGCTATAACAAAGATTTGAAAAAAAAAAAGAAAAAGAAAAAAGAGAGAGGATTTTGATGATGAAAAATGATTTAGCCTATGGTAAAACATTTCGGACTTTTATTGCAACTAAACAAGTTAATTAACTATTTATATACATCTATATATCTATATATACATATAAAATAAGAAAAAATTAATTTTTTTTGTCCTTGGTCTTTGGTATATGACTAGAATTTAACTGCAATTAAAACACTTTTTAAAACTTCTTGATTTTATTTTATTAGTAACTACTATTAAAAAAAATTTAAACCTATAATTTAATTAGAACCAAAATAATATTTATGATCGTGAAAAACTATAGAGTAACTTATTATTTTATGACAATTTTATTTTTATAAAAGTCATTTACTAATATTGATTCTCATGAGCCTAAATTAAAACACTTACAGGTCATTATTAATATATTTAACAATGATATATCATATAGTAATAAATTATTCTATTATATTATATCATATCATAATTATCCATAAATTAAAATATTGAAATACTAGTAAGCTATATTAAATTGGAGCAATTTAAATTAATGTTTACAATTTAAACGACATGATTATTATAATATAGCTATACTAAAATATAAAATCATAATAATCTATGTGCATATATATATGTTAAAACTTGTTTTTTTGGTCTTCGTCTTTTATATAGAGTTAGAATTTAACTAATACTAAAATACTGTTTAACGTGTAAAGAAAGGAGAATGAATGAGATATCATTTACTCACAATTGCTGCCCTTCCACGCAATAAATTGCTTAGTTTAATTGGTTATACTTTTGTGGAAAGGTGACATTTTCGTGATATTAAGAATATATATATATATATATATATATATATATATATATATATTATCTGTAATATATAGTATTATTTAATATATATATATATATATATATATATATATAAATATAATAAAATGTAAACATAATTTTATATATATATATATATAACATGTAAAATATTAATGAATAAATTCGAAATTCTTTGAATTCACAAAGTCTCCTTAAAGCAAATTTATTCCTCACAAAAGCTTAAAGATTAATTGAATAATTGCTTCCCAAGATAAAACGGATTTTCGGTTCTTAATTGTAAAACACTTCAAAATTAAGAACACATCGAACCAATTTCAATATTTATGCAATCGAACTTACATTAATGATGCATGAAAACTACAAGTTATAATATTGATGCATGTAAATAAAATATAGGGAAAAACCTCATACCAAAACGAAAGTTGTAGAATGTAAACGAGATTTGCAGAGGAAGGAACGGAAAATTCTTTGCGAAATCTGGACTCATTAAATCTTAACTATCTCGTAAAAGCGGAATTTTTGCGAAGGGAAGAACAAGATTTTTCGTAAGGAAAAGAATCTTAATCGGACGCAAACAGTAATCTGCTGTAATCAAACTTATGCAGTAAAATGTAATCCCACATAGTTTATTTATAGTAATAATTAGGCGGTTTATTACTGATAGACGCCACAACCGCCTACTACCACCCACGACCTAATTTTAATTCGAATTCGGCCATTAATTTTTCTCATTCAATTTTTAATGGATTTGAACACATAAATATATTTTTATCAAACCCATTTCCAACAATCCCCACATGAATGTAAAATCGGCTTTACAATATGTAAAATATGTTATGAATATGCAGACACTAGTTCGAGTACATGAGAAAAGATATTTCATCAAAGTTAAGTAGCCTAGTGGCTTTGAACTTGCTCTAGTAAAATCTATCTGATTTACTTGCTAATCAATGAGACTTGATGTCTTTGAACCGTCGACTTTTTGTAAAACCAAGACAATAGAATTCACAAAATATCTCTTCGACATAATTGGTTCTCACGTTTGTGTTCATTTTGGCCTTGAAACACCTCTTGGTTTCATGTGAGTATATTAGAGAATTCACCTTCAAAATTCTCATGTATGTGGCCCCCACTTCTTACTCACGTAAGTTGACTTCTATCAAGAGATCCTCGCAATACTCCACTTGAACGTATTTCAAGATATAAAAGTCATTAAAAGCGTAACTTATCCTAATTCTCGCGATGATGTACCAGACCGTCTCATAATAGGAATGGTTAGGAGTAATATCTCCTCAATTTTTTTCGAGTACTTCATAGTTTCGGTTTGCCCATCAAACCTAGATCTTGGGATCTCCAAATACCAGGTTGGGTTGCCACTATGACGACTCTTATTTATACAATGAGCTTTAAAACCCATTCCCTTCGATGATTTTTTTCACTTGCTCTCTTGTTAAACCTTTCGTAAAGCGGATCCACAATATTATCTTTTCGACTTTTACATAGTCAATCGAGATAATTCCATTTGAGAGCAATTGTCTAATCTGTGATTATGTCTTCGTCAGATATGACGTGACTTCACTGATTATATAAATGATTCTGCGTTCTTTTCAATCACCGATTGGCTATCACAAAGGTATACATATAAATGGGCACAGTGTCTTGACCAATTTGGAATATCCTCTAAGAAATTACGAAGCCATTCTCGCTTCTTCTCCACTTTTTCTAAAGCAATGAATTCGATTCCATCAGTAGACCTTGCAATACAAGTTTGTTTTGAGGATTTCAAGATACCGTCACGCACCTCCAAGGGTAAAGACATATCCACTTGTGGATTTCGAGTCTTTATTATCGATATCCAATTAAGATCACTATATCCTTCCAATATCGCTAGATATCTTGTATAGTGCAAATCCTCATTTTTGAGTATGTTTTAGGTATCCTAAAACTCTCAAAATTACTTTCTAGTGATCTTTACCTGGATTACTCGTATACCTACTTAGCTTACTTACCGAATAAGCTATATCTGATCTAGTACAGTTCATGACATACATTAAACTTTATACGAGAATATTCTAATTGAGATATGCCATTACCTTCATTTTTAGCTAGATGAAGATTTATATCAACTGGGGTCTTATTTAGAATTATATTATACTTGTTAAAATTTTCAAGTATTTTCTCAATGTAATGAGACTGAGATAATATAATTCCATCAGAGGTTCTAGAAATCTTGATTCCTAAAATTATATCAGCAACCCCCAAGTCTTTCATATCAAATCTATTTGACAACATACGTTTTGTTGAGTTGATAACTTCATTATTGCTACCCATGATTAACATATCATCCACATAAAGACAAACAATGACATATTCCTTTTGAGTACTTTTGACATAAACACATTTGTCACACTCATTGATTTTAAATCCATTTGATAACATAACATTATCAAATTTCTCATGCAATTGTTTTAGTGCTTGTTTTAATCCATACAAGGATTTAACAAGTTTACATACCTTCCTCTCTTGTCCAGGAGCAATGAAACCTTCAGGTTGTTCCATATATATTTCTTCATCTAATTCACCATTTAAGAATGCAGTCTTTACATCCATTTGATGTATTTCAAGTCTATTTAAAGATGCTATTGCAATAAACATCCGAATAGATGTAATTCTTGTAACTGGTGAATAAGTGTCGAAATAATTCAATCCTTCATTTTGTCTATAGCCTTTTGTTAGAGTTTATGCCCTAGAGACCAATTATTTGATATAATTGCTTAACACTTTGATATTATATTTGATTGAATAAATAAATGATTTTATTATGGTTTTATTTATCATAATATAATTGTTAACATAATAAAATTCTTTAGAATAGTGATACAAATTATATAGTTTCAAGTATGTGACTTGAACATGAGATTATAATTACAATTAGTATCATTGTTCTTAAATGTCCTTAGTCGAGTATCATTGTTGATGGGACAACAATGATGCATTGAGACTAAGATGTGGATCGACCGCGTGACCAAATCTCATTGGTCATAAATATATGAGATATTAAGTCAATGCATAGGTACATGTTGAGAGAACGATGTATCGGATGCATCTACCCACCATGAGAATTCTATATGGAGCATTATGCGAAGTGTCATTAGCAATTCTCATAGTGACAATGATGTAATGGTCCTCCGAACCGAAATCGCTTATATTACTACACGAGAATTTATGTACTTTGATAACATCAAATGTCACCTTTAATAGGGTGGACTATAAATTTGATTATTGGGTTCATCATGAATCGTGTGAGAAATATGAGTGATCTAGATGAAATTTAACCATCCTATATATTATGGGTGATATCCATAGCCTCTTGATTGAGTAAGACTATGAAATGTACGGCCATGCTCAAATAGTGATTTGTTTCATATAGTCTACTCATTGATCAAGAAAACCTAGATTAAATTTTGAAGAGTATGACACATTCCATAACTTGAGTTTAATCTAGATATTAAGGTTAAAAGGATTAAATTACATCAAACATTGGTCACGAAAAAGTTACATCGAATCATCGATCTTATTATTACTTGGGTAGCGATGATGCATTACTAGATGCCGCCACTGTAATTTATAATTTTATAATATGATTTTAAAATTATTGCCAACGTAATAATAACCTATATAGGTCACACACATAGAACGTAATTTAAAGGGAATTAATTTAAATTTTAAGGATTTAAATATATTAATATGATTAATAGTATTTAAATCACAAATTTAAATTAAAAGGATAATTTATATATATGTATATAAATTAAGTAAGACTTAATTAAGAGATATATATATATATATATATATATATATAAATTTGATTTTATGAAATTAGGTTTTGATTAATACCTTTTAACTACTATATATATGATATATAAATGACCACTTGGGAAGACAATCAAAAACTTACAAACCCTAGCCGCTCTTAGAGAGAGACTAGAGAAAGGTTCAAAAATCTTGTTCCTTTGGTGGCTAGTACCACAGCTCCTTTTATTGCAGAATCGTTCGACGATTTGCTTGCGTTCGTCTGGATACCGTAGAGACGTAGTACCGTGAGGAATTGCGTTGGAGATTCGGAGCGTTTCAGAAAATTCAATAATCGGTATAATATCTAAACCACTGAATTAATTGTTTGTCGCATGGATCCTGTTTTTAGGGTTTCAAAAATTGCTTTAAAAATTTAATTTCCGCTGTGCGTTTCTGTACCGAAACCCAACACCTTTAACTACAAGCCTTGCTTTGTATTTATCAATTGAACCATCAGCTTTCATCTTCTTTTTGAAGATCCATTTATACCCTAAGGGTTTGGAACCAGGTGGAAGGTCCACTAATTCCCATGTATATGATTTTGCGTGATGATGGATTCAATTTCACTATTTATTATTTTCTTTCAAATGAGAAACATCCGGAGTGGATATTGCCTCTTTTATGCGTTTGAGGATCATTTTCTACAAAATGTTAGAAAATTCGCCAAAAGACGTTGAAGTCCTTGCCCTTTTTGCTACGCCTGAGGTTCATCCACTTATAGACTCTTTATCTATATTTCCGTGATTTATACCAAGAAGATCCAAAGATCTTTTGTATGAATTTATATCTTTATTTCTATTATATGGAAATACATTCTCAAAAAAGCGATGCATCTCTAGATTCAATAAATGTATTAACATGAATATCGAATTTTGATTTATGAACAAGAAAGCGATAAAGACTATCAAGTTATTCGCATAACCAATGAATACACAATCAATTATTTTTGGTCCTATCTTAACCTTTTTAGGTTTAGGAACCATTACCTTTGCTAGACACCCCCACACTTGTAAGTATTTATAGCAAGGTCTATGACCTTTCCATAATTCATAAGGTATTATGTGAGTTTTCTTATGAGGCACTTTGTTAAGAATATAATTTGCAGAAAACAAAGCTTCCCCCACAAATTTCGAGAGTGCTCGTAATCGCTTAACATAGCATTCAACATTTCTTTCAATGTTCGGTTCTTGCGTTCAGCAATACCGTTAGATTGAGGTGAATAAGGAGCGGTAGTTTGGTGAATAATACCATGAATAAAGCATATCTCTTCAAATGGTGATTCATATTCACCACCTCTATCGCTTCTTATTGCTTTAATCTTTTTGCTAAGTTGATTTTCAACTTCATTTTTATAAAGTTAAAACATTTCTATTGCCTCGTCTTTGCTTCTTAGCAAATATACATAACAATATCTTGTGCAATCATCAATAAAGGTAATGAAATATTTTTTCCCACCTCTAGTTTGCACAAACTTTAAGTCACATATATCAGTGTGAATTAAATCTAGAGGTTCAGTTTTCCTTTCAACATAATGAAAGGGTAATCTTGTCATTTAATTCCACACAAATTTCACATTTATGTTTTTGATTAATATCAAATTTAGGCAAGAATTCTAAATTAATTAATCTACGCAAAGTATTATAATTAACATGTCCTAATCTAGCATGCCATATATTTGAAGATTCTAACAAGTAAGCGGAAGAATTAATTTTATTATTATTAATAGACTTCGGTACAACAATCATAACATTCATCTTAAAGAGCCCATCATTCATGTAGCCCTTTCCTACAAACATATCATTCTTAGTAAATACAAACTTATCAGACACAAACACCAACTTGAAGCCATTCTTGCTAAGTAGTGTTGACCCGAAACTAGATTTTTACTTGATATCCGCAATATGAAGCACTTCACCAAAGTCGGTTCTTTGCGGATGTCATTTTTAGTATAATCTTTCTACGTCCTTGAACCTTTGAACTTGAGGAGTTTCCCATAAAGAGTTGATCATCATTTTCTACTGGTTTGTAAGTAGAAAACATCCATTTGTTGCAACAGATGTGGCGAGTAGCCCCAGTGTCCACGTACCATTCTTTAGGGTTTCCTACCAAGTTACATTCATATACAACTACACAAAGATTCATGTCTGAAATATTTTCAGAACGCTTTTCCAGTTCTGTCACATTTGCTTGAGGCTTCTGTTCTTTCTTGAACTTCTTTGACTTTCGACATTCATTTAATTTATGTCCCGAATGCCACAATCAAGCATTTGCCTTTGAATTTCTTTCTTGGCCTTGAAAGCATCTTTGCCTTCACGCTTCCTTTTGTTGTTGTTTGGCCTTTTCTCTACCACATTTGCCTTTTGCTTCAATGAAGTTTCTTCCACTCTTCTTCTTCTCGGATACTCGATTGTCTCTTTCAATCCTATGTCGCATTTATCAATTCTTCAAGATTCATCTCCTTGCGTTTATGCTTTAGATAATTCTTGAAATCTTTCCATGATGGTGGAAGTTTTTCAATCATTGATGCAACTTAGAATGAGTCACTTAATGACATTCCTTCTGAATGAATGTCATGTAGAATTACTTGTAATTCTTAAACCTGAGTGATAATTGCTGTGACGCCCCCAAAATAGGTATACATCACCCATTCTGAGTCGCCAAATACATGGTACAGAAACAACTACAACTTCATTAATACAATTGTCGTGCAAAATACGACAACACATAAACTGTGAGTTTAAATACAAATATTGTCTTCTAGACAATATCCACACTTAAATAAGTCCTCATTACAATTATTGATACACTATTTTACAAAATAGTGAGGACTACTAAAACAACTGTCTTGAACCATTACTCCACACCCCGACTAGTTTCCGCTATATTCTCGTATCCTGAGAAGAAAAATGGAATAAAAAGGAAAAGGGTGAGCTCAACTAGCCCAGTAAAGAATATTATGACTACAATAATTGTAATAACCCATATTTTTTTTAAAATTAAATATTAATTAATTTTATTTTATACAATTGTATTTAAATTAGAAGAAAAAAAATAAGTGACTATTTTTTTTCTTTGTTTTGTTTGGAAAGTTAAATTATTTTAGTAGATAATTAAATAATCGATTAAATTAAAAATGGGAAGTCCATTAGAGTTTTGGTAGCTCCTATATTGAGCTATATTTATATTTAAAAAGTGAAGTTGTAACTTTAATCATATTTTAATTTGATTAGTTGAATTTTCAAGTAGAATACTTATACGTGCTGCAGTCCATTAGAAAAAATTATAATTAATTCATCTGATGTCGGAATTGGAGGAATCCAAATCAGGTTCCTTCAGTTTTTCATCCTCTACAATTTTGAAGAAGTAAGCAACTTGAGATAATTTTAGATTGTCAAAAGCGGGTTATGAGGAGGAAAACAATCCCATTTGTTAAAATTTTATGAAAAAAAAAAAATCATCCGGAACGCGGAGCTACTTGGGAGATTGAGGAGTCTATTCGAGCGGAGTATCCGCATCTTTATGATAATTAGGTACTTTCCATTCTTTTGATTCCGGGGATGAAATCCTTTTTAAGGGGGAGGTAATGTAATACCCGAAAAAAAAAGTATTTATGTATGTGTTTTAAATATATTGTTTGAATTTTTTTTGTCTTTAAATTGGGTCAAAGTAGTCATTTAAATTATGTGGGCTAATAAATATTAATAAGTGATAGATAATATTATGTGGTTAAAATTTGGGCCTTAATATTAATTTAACCCAAATAGAAGTTTATTAGGCAACTTAATTAATAAATAACTAAACCTAATATTACTTCATTATACAAACTGAATAAGAAGAGGTGGCTACTTTGGAGATAAAGGGAACAGCTACAAAGGGGGCTCGAGTGAAGAAAGACTAAAGATTTTGATCACTAGTGGGGAAATTTCATCAGTAACAAGTAAGTATATTATACATTATATAAAGTGGGGATAAATCACGTGGTTCCATATTAAATTATTAAATTTAGTATGTTGTTTTTTTTCATCATGAGCAAGTACTTTTATAATTCAAGAACTAAGAGCGATCTTTAAAGATGTGAGAGTTTATTTATAATGTAATACTTATGCGGATGTACTTATTATTATTATCACTTTATTCCAATCAGATTGAATCTGAGGAGTAAATTCACTGTGATTGATTTTGGAGATCCTAAAATAATAAATTGATGATTTCTTTAAATAAAAAATATATATAGCAAGTAGTAATTAAAGTTTACAAAAACTTGCATAATTTGCAATAGATGTTATACAAATAAATATGTAAGATTATATGGAATGAATTAAATCTTAATATCATAAGTAATTATATTTTATAGTCGCATTCAAATAGAAGTGTTCATATTTTTATAAATGTACTTACATTTAGTATTATTAATTTGTAATTAGTTCTGATTTTAAGGAACTTAAAGAGTTATATTTGGAATATAAATTTTGGAGTATTAATAATTGATATAAGGCGATGATTAAAGGCATATTAAATAGATTATGAATTATTTTGGAATTATTAGTTTGGATTATTTTTAATTTTAGGTGAATATGTTTAGTTGCGAATAACGTTTACGTATTTGATATCGTTGGCATTTGACTTTGTAACATTTTGTGGAGTGTCTTATAAATGGTTTGAAAGTATCGTGCACGGATTCCGTACTCTTTTCAAATGATACTCTTGTTAAATTTGATTTGTTCGCTTTTGTCGCTTGTTTGAATTTCGTTATTATTTCACATAATTATTTCTGTGAAATAAATATATTAGTTTCATTTTGGAGTTGATATATATGACTCAGATTTGTACTCTTCACTTAGATTATCATGTTTAAGACTATTTATTTTTGATAATTGTAGAAATGCGGTACATATTCTACTGCTTTTTTAAGACCAGGACTATAATTTGATTTGGTTCAACATGTATATATAGAACCCTTTTGTTGGTATTATGTCGCATGTGTTGTGACATAGTATTTTTGTTAGAATATACCGTAGGTATATACGAGCTATAACCACCGTGGGGGTACCACAGTATGTCGCCTTGGCACGAGAGGCAATGACACTTTTAAATCAAGCGGTGTGATTAGTCCACGGCGCCTCCGCTTTGGGCTCGTGGAGGAATTGGGCCATTTGGTATTTTGTTGTGGGGCGGCGTATGAGTTAACCCTAGTTTTCTATTCTGCGGATTGGTGATGTTGTGCCAAACACACTATCCGATTTGTATACATTTGGATTCGCGGTTCAATGTGTGATTTGCCTGTGTGGCATCATTTGATTTGTCTGTGTGGCATTAGTTTGACTTGCCTGTGTGGCAAAATATATTTTTGAGCTCAATCGGTATGAAATAACCCCAGCCATTTGTTTTAGCCTATTATTTTCTCGTATTAGTTTTGTTTGTTTCTGTTCAGTTCAATTCATTGAGTTAGTACTTCAGTTCATTATTTGTTTATTCGTCTATTGGTTTCGTCAATTCTGTTGATTCAAATATATTTCATCCAGATCTTTGGAGAGTATATTTTCGTCCTATTTACACTTGAAGCTTTGTTCATTATTTTGTCTTAGTTGATTTTGTATATCAGTTGTATATCTTTTGTATATGTGTATCCGTACTGGGCAATTGAATCATGTTGTATTTTTCTTTCGACAGGTTTGCAGGGGTACATGATTCAGGGCTAGTGTGATGAGAGTGTTACCTTTGACCATCTAGGGTCAAAATAATCAAAACCTAGATGGTCAAAGGTAACACTCTCATCACACTAGCCCTGAATCATGCACCCCTGCAAACCTGCCGAAAGAAAAACACAGCATGAGTCAATTGAAAACTAACAACCTTACGAAAGTAATCAATTTCGGCATGATGAGTAGTTAACCTTAAAATCACATCAAAAGCAAATATCTCTATAGAAATAAGGTTAACAGGTAATGTGATAGTGCCAACCTGAATCAAGCAAGATTTCTAAACAACGGATGTAATGAAAGTTTCTCCTAATGGAGTCTCTATAAATAGGTCAAAGTCTAATTTCTCCGTAGTCAAGTTCAAACGTTGAGCGCAAGCAAAGAGATAAAAGAATGGGTAGAATCCCAGATTCAAGTAAGGTATAAACTTCAAGAATTTATAATTAACTAACCCGCTATTTTTCGTTCGGGTTCCTCGCATTTTGACCGGCCACGACAAACGCCTTCCAGAACCGCTGACTTCGACTTTTTCGGGACATCCTTTTGAGTCACCATTCCCTGGGTGGATCTGGTTTCGATCATCGTATAATCTCGAGCGATATGTCCTTCTTTTCTACAATTATAGCATACCTTAAACTGCTGGGGCGCTTGGTGATATATCCCTCTTTCCCAAGATTTATAACATACGACCGGGGGTCTTTCTCTCCTCGGAACCAATTGTTCTTTGGTGCTAACGCCTTCGCATTGTCATTGTTGAATCTCCTCTTTTAAAATCTCCCCACTAGCTTCTTCTATTTTCATGGCCACGATTACCACCAGAGTGGTTACCGCTTTCTCCGTATTCTTCTTTCTCCGCCGGTTATGGTTATTCGATGATCTTATCTTCTTGATGTTCACGGTTATTGTCCCTCGGTTGAACGTATTTCGTTATCTCGCCTAATAATCGAGCCTTCATTGACAACATCTCAATAGAGAAAATTTATGAGAAATGAGATCTTCGACGTATGCCGTTTCAAACCTCTCGAAACATCCGCGTCATACGCTCCTCATTCTCCACCAAATGAGGTGCAAAATCGGATAACTCCGCTGAACTTCGCCGCATCGACACCGCCATGTTATTCTCGCTCCGGTCTAATAAACTCCACTTCCTTCATATGATTTAATACTTTCGTGGAAGTACTTGTCATTGAATCTGCTTTTTAAACGTCTCCCACGACATCTTTGAGTGCAATGGATGGGTACGCTTCATGATTCCCACCAAGAATCTGCCTCGTTACGAACATAAAAGTAAATAATGGAACTTTCGTTCCTCCGCATCCCAAGACATCGAATATCTTGGTAATTTGTTTTGACCCACGCCTCGCCTTTTAATCGGATCCGGCTTTCCCCAATTCAGGTGGTCCCAACTCTTTGAATCGCTTGCATTGTGACCACCCATGAATCTTATCATTTCTCCTCAGATTTTGAACACGAGTCTCCCTCGTCGATTTTAAATGAATCGCAAAAAGCTTCAAACATCCCTCGCTCATCATCTCGCTTTCAATGGTGTTGTTCACAGGAGGTACATTGTCACTGTTGCACGCTCTCCCTCGTTGGTAAAGACAGCATCTCCACGGCCTCATTTACTCCATTGTTAATATTCTCAATCGACATTCTCAACATCATCATAAAAAAGGGTTAATTAAGGAAATCAATATATCACATAATATCCCTATATACTAACCAACTAACAAATAAGCTTAGGTAGGACACACTAGCAAGGATTTACTCTGCTCCCTCCTAGTTTCTATTCCCCCCGATCTCCGCCAGAGATCATATCCCTAAGCTCGATACCAATCATGAAGCCCCAAAATAGGTCCATTCCATCCAACCCATTTTGAGTCGCCAAATACATGGTACAAAAATAACTACAACTTTATTAATACATTTGTCGTGCAAAAATACGACAACATATATATTGTGTGAGTTTAAATACAATTATTGTCTTCTAGACAATATACATACCCAAATAAATCCTCATCACAATTATTTATACATTATTTTACAAAAATGGTGAGGACTACTAAAACAACTATCTCTATAACCATCATTCCATACCCCGACTGTCACTCACTACATTCTCGCCTCCCGAGAAGAAAAATGGAACAAAAAAAGAAAAGGGTGAGCTCAACTAGCCCAAGAAGAATATTATGACTAAGATAATATACAACAAATTATCGTTAGTCTCCAACATGGAAAAAATCTAATAGAATACAATAGACAACCAGCTTTTTAAATCAATCTTCAGGTGAAATAATAATTCATTAGAAGAGTTAAGTAGAGAATGCAAACTACTATCTTCTATATATGAATTTAAAAGTTCATCGTCGATATTTTATCCTCGTAACATCAATCAATATATATCCGGAATCAAATATTCATTTTTGCACTACAGCCAAAAAGATATTCATCACTGATCATGTTCATCTAAACACATGTTCATCTTTGCACTACGGGCCAAAGATATTAATCACCGGTCATATTCATCTCAACACTGCTCATCTTTTACTACTATGCCAAAGATATTCAAGAATATCATCATTTAGGACCGAGGATGATGAAAAATATTTTAAAGAAACGAATCCAAAGTGAAACAAAAGAACAAATATTAAGGATTCGTATTTTAAACAATCCAAGTTCAAAATACTTCATAAGTAATCGTAGTGGAGTAAAATTCAAGAATGATCAAAACATGGATACAATCAAAGCTAGTATCCATAATAGATATTTTGGACAAAAAGAAGATATTTCATTTTTCGGTGAATAGTGCCGTATTCGTAAATAGTGTCGTATACATGAATAGTATCGTATACGTGAATAGTAACTCCGACACTAAAAGATAGAAATTTCACAAAAATATCTTTACGCTTCGTGAATAATAACTCGTGATTAGTAACTCATGAATAGTAACTCGTGAATAGTAACTCATGAATAAGAATCTCGTGAATAAATAACCCCCACATAAAAAAGTTCCAAATTTGATAAAATTTCCAACCAATATTTCAAGATAATGATATTGAAGAAATAATATCATTTTCGAATAAAATAACATCCCTTACCTCGAAAGACAATACTTCTAGTTGAAACACAATTATAAAGCTATGACTTGAACTTGCATCAGATAGCAATACTCAAAGTATACAAAAATACTCACAAGAATACGCCGATAATATAGAGAGAAAAACTTCATTTTCGTGTGATTTTCAATTCTAACTTAAGCACCTATTTATAGGAAAATGCTTAGAACACCAAAAGTAAAAAATTTAATATAATAATAATATATATATATTAATTTGTCTCACGCCTACTTAGAATCATCTGAATTCAAAGAACTTAGCATGTGTTAAAGATGCCCACCAAACACAAAAAAAACGTTTTTCTTATTTAAATTATTTTAAACTTCCAAAATCAATTATTTTGAGTTTCTAACTTCAATAATTCATAATAAATAGCCCTTTTATCGAAAAATTTGAATCTCGCGATTTTTATAGGAAATTCAATTCTCTACAACTTTTCGTAAGAAAGGTTTTCCAAATTCCAAATGTAAATTGATCAAATCCATAAATCCAAGCGATTTTACAAAGCTATAATCAAATTTCTATTAATAATTGTGTCAACTAACACACAAAATATGTGTTAAACATTTAATGCCACAAAATACTCTTCCTCCTCCTCATATACTCATATATCCCACATTCATTATAAAAATATCACCTTTAATATATTATTAAAATAATATATTTAAATGAATTATTTTATCGTAAAAAGATAAAATATTAATTTTCAACAATTGTCACATTAAAAATTTCTCCATCTATATCTACATAAAATCAATATTTTCCTCATCATATAAATCAATAATTAATTATTCACAAATAATATTACAGATTCACAAGATCGGGCAACTGTGTCGCTCACAGAGAAAGAGGGCTTTCCAATAAGGATCTCTCCTTACCTAAGCCGCAATGATTAGGTGACCAAACCTCTCCTTAGCGTAAATTTCTAGACATTGCCAATAATATTATCCAATAATATTATTCAGATAATATGAATTATTGTCTCGATAATGAAAATACGTGTAATGACAATTTATCAAACAACAATAATATAAAATATCAATGCAAAGAATTATTGAATCAATAAAATAAAATACCGAAAACAAGAATTATCGTAATAATTATTGAGTAAAGGCCTTCTTCACGTAAGAATCAATAATTGGTGCAATACCGCGTCTTCGCTCAACAACGCCAGACATTAATGTGTTTTAAACCACCGTGTATTCCAACAAAGATAATCAGTAATAACTACATCGTTATTTATAAACAACTTATATTTGTCGCTTTCTTCATCCAATCGCTTTCCCGTTATGGGGCCCACATAAAGATCAAGCCGTCGTCATTTAATATTCCCCGACAAGCATTTAATATTCCACGACCAAACGAATATTTCCCGACAATAATGAATATTTTATAACCACTTGTTTATTCGAAATATTTGCGTATTTTACCCATAACTATCCACATTAATCAAATCAACCCTTACTATTTCAAAATAATAATAGAGGAAAATAAATTTCATTTATTAATAATTTGGGGTCTTACAGTTATAGCTCGGGTATACCCTACTAAGATATTCTCTACAAAAATACTATGTCACAACACACGCGACATAATACCAAATAAAAGGGTTCTATATGCATATGTTGAACCAAATTAAATTATAGTCACAAGGTCTTAAAAAGAAGGTAAAGAATACGTACCGCTTCTACAATTATCAAAAAATAATAAGTACTAAACATGATAACCTAATTCAAAGAGTACAAATACGAGTCATATATATCAACTCCAAAATGAAACTAATATATTTATTTTATAGGAAATAATTATGTGAAATAATAACGAAATTCAAACAAACGACAAAATGAACAAATCAAATTTAACAAGAGTATCATTTGAAGAATCGGAATCAGACTGATACTTCCAAACCATTTATAAAGACACTCCACAAAATGTTACCACTAAATGCCAACAATATCAAATACGAAACGTTATTCGCAACCTAAACATATTCACCTAAAATTAAATATAATCCAAACTAATAATTCCAAAATAATTCATAATCTATTTAATATGCCTTTAATCATCGCCTTATATCAATTATTAATACTCCAAAATTTATATTCCAAATATAACTCTTTAAATTCCTTTTGTCCGAACTAATTACACAAATTAATAATACTAAATGTAAGTACATTTATAAAAATATGAACACTTCTATTTGGTACGACTATAAAATATAATTACTTATGATATTAAGATTTAATTCATTCCATATAATCTTACATATTTATTTGTATAACATCTATTGCAAATTATGCAAGTTTTTGTAAACTTTAATTACTACTGCTATATATATTTTTTTATTTAAAGAAATCATCAATTTATTATTTTAGGATCTCCAAAATCAATCACGTATTACTCCTCCGCTCAACTGATTGGAATAAAGTGATAATAATAATAAGTACATCCGCATAAGTATTACATTAATAAATAAACTCTCCCATCTTTAAAGATCGCTCTTAGTTCTTGAATTACAAAAGTACTTGCTCATGATGAAAAAAAACAACATACTAAATTTAATAATTTAATACGGAACCACGTGATTTATCCCCACTTTATATAATGTATAATATACTTACTTGTTACTGATTAAATTTTCCCACTAGTGATCAAAATCTCTAGTCTTTCTTCACTCGAGCCCCCTTTGTAGCTGTTCCCTTTATCTCCAAAGTAGCCACCTCTTTTTATTCAGTTTGTATAATGAAGTAATATTAGGTTTAGCTATTTATTAATTAAGTTGCCCTAATAAACTTCTATTTGGGTTAAATTAATATTAAGGCCCAAATTTTAACCACATAATATTATATATCACTTATTAATATTTATTAGCCCACATAATTTAAATGACTACTTTGACCCAATTTAAAGACAAAAAAAATTCAAACAATATATTTAAAACACATACATAAATACTTTTTTTTTTCGGGTATTACAATAATATACAACAAATTATCCTTAGTCTTCAACAGGGAAAAATTTAATAGAATACAATAGACAACAAGTTTTAGATCAACAACTGCAGCGAAAACAATAATTCATTAGAAGAGTTAAGTAGAGAATGAAATCTACTATCATCTATGAATTTAAAAGTCCATCATCGATATTTTATCCTCGTAACATCAATCAATATACATCTTGAATCAAATAGTCATCTTTTGCACTACAGTGCCAAAGATATTCATCATTGGTCATGTTCATCTCAACACTGCTCATCTTTGCACTACGGCCAAAGATATTAAATCGATTAATCATGTTCATCTAAACACCTGCTCATCTTCAGCACTACGGGCCAAAAATATTCATCATAAAATCATTCATCTTTGCACTACGGCCAAAGATATTCATCATAAAATCATTCACCTTTGCACTACGGGCCAAAGATATTCAGTTATATCATCATTTAGGACTGAGGATGATGAAAAATATTTTAAAGAAAACGAATCTAGTGAAACAAAAGAACAAATATTAAGGATTCGTACTTTAAACAATCCAAGTTCAAAAATACTTCATAAATAACCAGAGTGGAGTAAAATTCAAGAATGAAGTTCAAAACATAGATCTAATCAAAGATAGGAATCATAATGCATAATCTTGGACACGTAAAAGAAAATTTAATTTTTCCGTAAAATAAGTGTCGTGATTCGTGAATAAAGGTCGTATACGTGAATAAAGTCTGTATATCGTGAATAGTAATCTCAATTCTCAAAAGATAGAAATTTCACAAAAAAAACATCATCACGCTTCGTGAATAAGATACTTAATAATAAGAATCATGAATAAGAACTCATGAATAGTAACTCGTGAATAAGAATCATGAATAAGAAACCCGCTTATGAAAAAAAATTCCCAATTTGATAAAAATTTTCAACCAATATTTCTAAGATAATGATATTGAAGAAATAATATCATTTTCGAATAAAATAACATCCTTACCTCGTAAAAGAATAGTATTTCTGACCAGAATACAAAATCTAGTGCTAAAGGAACTTGCACCGTATATCAACACTCACGTACTAAAATACTCACAAAAATACGCTCGATATTATAGAGAGAGAGAGAGAAAATCTTTAGTTTACGGTGTGATTTTCAATTCTAACCTAAGACCCTATTTATAAAAAATGCTTGAACACCAAAGCAAAAAATTTAATAAATTAATAATATTTATTAACCAAATTCCTACGCCCACCTCTAGACAATTGAAATCAGCTACTAATATGTGCAAGTGGAGCCAACCAAATAAAAAAAACGTTTTTCTTTTAAAAAATTTTAAAACTTCCAAAAATCAATTATTCAGGAACTTCGGAACTTCAATAATTCATAATAAATAGCCCTTTTATCAGAAAATTTGAATCTCGCGCTTTTATTATAAGAAATTCAATTCTCTACAACTTTACAGAAGAAAATTTTTCCAAATTTCAAACAGAAATTGACCGAAATCTATAAACGGGCAATTTTACAGGCTATAATCAAATTTCAGTCAAGAAATGGGTCCACCAACATGTTTAACATATTTTAAACAACTTTTGCAACAAAAATACTCTTCCTCCTCATATACTCATATATCTCACATTCATTGTAAAAATATCATCATTATTATATAATATAATAAAATATTATTTTATCAGAAAAGATAAATATCAATTTTTAACAATTGTCACTTTAAAAAAATTTTCCATCTATAACCACATAAAATCAATATTTTTCTTATCATATAAATCAATAATTAATTATTCACAAATAATATTACGTAATCACAAAGATCGGCAACTGTGTCGCCCTTCAGGAAAGCACGGGGCTTTCCAATAAGAATTTCTCCTTCTTCACAACAGAATTAGGTGACCAAACCTCTCTTTATGTAACTTTCTAGACATTGCCAATAATGTTTTCTAATAATGTTATTCAGATAATATGAATTATTGCTTGATAATGAAAAATACTCGTGTAAGACAATTATCGAAACAACAATAAATATAAAATATCAACGCAAAGAATTATTGAATCAATAAAATAAAATAACGAATAAAGAATTCATCGTAATGCTTATTATTGAGTAAAGTGCCTTCTTACGTAAGAATCAATAATTGGTGCAATACCGTGGTACCATCGCTTAATAACGCCAGACATCGTGTTTTAACCACCGGGTATTCCAACAAGATAATAAAGAATAACCACGCCGTTATTTATAAATAACTTATACTTGTTGTTTTCTTCATCCAATCGCTTCAAGCATGGGCCCACATTAAGGGTGCGCGCCGTCGCATTTAATATTTCCCCGACAAAGAAGAATATTTCACGACCAAAACTAATATTCTCCAACAACAATGAGTATTTTATAACCACTTGCTTATTTAAAAATATTTGCGCATTTTACCCACAACTAACCACATTAATCAAATCAACCCTTACTATTTCAAAATAATAAATAGAGGAATAAAATCTATATTTATAAAAAGTTGGGGCCTTACAATTGCTTTTGAATCTACCATTTTAAAATCAAGAAATCTATCGACTATGAATTTCTTCATGTCAGCATCTTCAGTTTTATATTTCTTGTCTAAAGATTCCCAAAGTTCTTTTGCAGTTTGAATTGTACAATATACATTATATAATCTATTATCTAAACCATTCATCACATAGTTCCTCAAGAAAGAAAATCAGCATGTTTCCATGCATCAACAAAGCAATGACCACCTTTTCCTTGTCGGGCTTTCTTCAACAAGAGTAGAGAGATGATCCTCTCAGTAAAACCTTGCCAAGTTCAAAGTTGTAAGATGTAAGAGCATCTTTTGTTGCCAACGCTTGAAATCGATTCTGTTGAACCTTTCAGACTTTTCTCCATGAGACATACTCACGGCAGGAATGGTACTAGTAGATGTCATTTCTGTTATACAAAGAAGACAATTGTCAATAAACAAAAACAAATTTCTATTTGTACAAGATGTAATAAATTGTGTTTACAAATTTATTTTTGCAAAGTATTCTATATATTAACACAATAATATATATTAACATGCAATCAAAATAAACTGTTATTTGAATATGAAACAATAACGGAACTTTAACATGCAATTAAATAGCATGGAACAGATTGTAAAATTCAATTTACATGTAATACATATAATATTCTTGTAACATAAAATAACAAGATATTATATATTATCATGTAATATATATATATATATATATATATATATATATATATATATATTAATACATGTGAAATATATAATAACTGAATATTAACATGTAAATATTTAACCAGAATATTAAACTAATTAACATGCAATTACAAACTGTTAACATGTAAAAAGAACAGAAACGAAAATTCAAAGATATTTAAACTTACTGCACTTATTGCAGGAAATAAGAACATGCAATATTAAATTTACTGCACAAATTTATATTATATATTATCATATTACTGATATATATATATATATATATATATATATATATATATATATATATATATACTAACAGTACGAATATAAATATATAATATATTATATTAACCAAAGAAGTAATATGAACATACTGCAGGATTTGCCTTGAGAATCATATGCATCATATTCAATGAATATAACATGAAATATATAGCATGCTACAATATTTACATAAAATATAACATGCTACTATATTTATTAATATACGGTAATAACATGCTACTATAAAATATATATAATATACTACTTCATTTATGCAATATATACATGCTTGAATAAGGAATGATTACAGGAATTGTGTACTTGATTTAAGTAATTCAAATATCCACTTCAAATATATATATATATAAGGTCGTCGATCGTAAGGATCTTTGTTGGATCCTCTTTTTTTTTTACAAAATGAGGACTTTTTTTTTACTTTTTTTAAAACAACTAAAAAAAAGTTTAATTTATTTTATAATCGAAATTTTTCATAATACGATGTTTTTGGGTGTAATTTGGGTACATATAACAAAATATGTATGTATAGTCCAAGCAGTATCTGCACTACCACTTTTTTGGTATAGGCATTCAAAACACGCCCAAAATATTGTATTATGAAAAATTTCGATTCCATAAAATATTAAACTTTTTTTTAGTTGTTTTAAAAAAAACAAAAAAGTCCTCATTTTAAAAAAAAAAAGGATCCCTTACTTGATCATTTCGTATATATATATATATATATATATATATATATATATATATATATAACATGCAATATATATAAATGTAATATATATATGTAATATTATGTATGTTAACATCTAATATATATATAATATTTTTGTAAAATATATACTAACAGAATATTCTATATTTACATGTAATAATATGCAATATTATTACATAATACTATGTATATTAAATCAAACTATAATTACGTAAGATTAAATATGCTTTAAGATTGTTATCTGTAATATATAGTATTATATATATATATATATATATATATATATATATATATATATATACTGTAAGGATCAAGAGCATTCTCCTTAAATAAAGCATTCCTCCTTAAATAACATTCTTTTATTAAAACTACGTCGCTTTTGGAGGACGCGGTGATATTTTTAAAATACGCTATGACATTTTATTTAAGGAGAATGCTTCGATCCCCACGTATATATATATATGAGAATGATCATAGGATCCTTTACTTTCTTAAAATGAGGGACTTTTTTTTTTTTTTTTTTTTTTTTAAAACAACTAAAAAAAGTTTAATATTTTATGGAATCTGAATTTTTCCATAATACAATATTTTGGGCATGTTTTGAATACCTATACTAAAATGGGTGGTACATCTTGCCAGACCGTATATATACATGTTTTGTTATACGTACTCAAATCACACCCAAAACACTGTATTATGAAAAAATTCGATTCCATAAATATTAAACTTTTTTTTTAGTTGTTTTAAAAAAAAAAAAAAAAAAAGTCCTCATTTTAAGAAAGTAAGGATCCTTTACCCGATCCTCGACCTATATATATATATATATATAAATATAATAAAACAGAACATAATTTTTTTTATATATATATAACACATAAAATATTAATGAATAAATCCGAGTCCTTTGAATTCACAAAGTCTCCTTAAAGCAAATTTATTCCCTCACAGGTACTAAGGATTAATTGAATAATTGCTTCCCAAGATAAAATGAATTTTCAGTTCTTAATTAGAAGCACTTCAAAATTAAGAACACATCGAACCAATTTCAATGTGTGGGCAAGGAAATCGTACCTTGCTAGGGTTAGGGTTTCGTGTTGGCTGAGGAGGCGAGAAATCCACGAAAAGTACGGAATTGATTGATTGATTGAAGAGGGGAGAATAACAGGTGGGCGATTACTCCAACAACGCGTGGCAGAACTCTTAGAATCCAAGAACCGTGTTAGGGTAACAGGGATTCTAAGAGCCTTCTTGAGTCCTTCGAGCTGAGAGAATGTCCAAACCCCTTTAGTGCTTTTAGGTGGAATCTCCAAGCCTTTAAGTCACCAAAAGGGTCCCTTTTGATCTTTCAAGAGTCCAAGTCTTGAGTCTCCAGAGAAGTCCCCTTCTCAATGGAATGGAAGGGGTATTTATAAGGTTTTCTGAAAAGTGGTCATGTGCCAGGCACATGCTTTCAGGAAAATTCCTGAAATACCCTTTAATCATCAGAGTAATGCCCATATTGTCCTGTCCTTCTAGCCACCAATCCAATCCCTCAATCCATTCCCAAAAATGAGTCGCCTCCACGCGTCTTCTGCCTCGGGACACGTGAAAGATTCTCTCAGGTCTTGCTTCTTTATTTCCGGCTTTTTTGTTTGTCATTCAATTCTTTAGGTCGTATGTGTGAACCCTAATTTGTACATGGACTCACATTTGCCCCCTGCACATGAGACACACCTTCGGAGTGGCGATCGTGCAAATTTCTTCGAGTCTTTGAGTCATGTTTCAAATTTCTGAACAATGTGAAGAGCTCGATCTTGAAAGTCCTGAAAACAAAAAAATTCTTGGAGAGGGGACCCCTTAGGAGAGCTCACCCACAAAATATTAAAAATCTTCTCCAAATCCTGCATAATCTTTGTTTCTTTAATAAAATCTTATTTTATTTTGAAGTATCTCAAAAAAAGTTAATAAGAAAAGAGTATAATCTTATGCCTATTTTATGCTGAGGCTAATACTGTAATTAAGCATTAATTTGATTTGATTTGGTTGTGAAAGTATAATGGACTCTCCGAATCTCCACAAATTCTACTGTAAAGTTTGTGATAAAATAAGTTGATATCTTCCCTCAAATTCTCCCTCTTGTTTCTCTCTGATCTTCCGTTCTTATTCCTAAAATCAACTCACTCATATGCACTAATCATGGAAAACATATATATATATATATATATATATATATATATATATATATATATATATATTAAAATTAAATCAAGATAAATTATATATTTCCAAATAATGAAAATTTTATTTTATTTTAAAAATAAAATAAAATAAACTCTTTCTTCATACAAAATTAAATCATTCATATTATTTTGAAAACAAAATCAAATCATTTCTATTTAGGAAATAGAATATTTGTTTCCATAATATATATATATATATATATTCTAAATTAGATGTATATGTAAAATAATATATATAAAATATTGTCAAATAACCTATATGTGTACATATATTATATAGGTTATGATTATAAAGGTAAGGTGCCTGCAAGCATGATTCAAATTTCAAAGGAAGGACTGAAATAGAATTGTCTTGTAGTGTCAATATGCAACGAGTTTTCTATTTGAATATGATGTCACCAATCTCCGGCACTGATTATTCTTCCATTTCACTCCATTTGGTACGATTTCACCAAATCATACCGGATTATTAGAGATTTCCGCATAGAGTTATTTTTTAAAGTTTGGAGGTTGCAAGCTTTATCAAATCTGATAAATCTTTTCTAAGTATCTTGCCTGGAGGAGTCTTAGGAACAGAAGTAACAAATGCGATTCGTCGAATTTTCTTGTAGGGAGCAACCTGTTTAGTAATAAAATCCATGACAGAAGTCTCCGAAATATCACTTCCAGCTTTTCGTACCACATATGCCATTGGAAACTGCCTACATCCTTATCGGGGAATGGAATAACACCAGCATCAGCGATTTCTGGATGGGCGAGTAACAAAACCTCTAGCTTTGCCGGAGGAACCGTATTCCGTGATGAATTAAGCCCATTGATCAAGAGATATGCGAAAATTTTCTGATCATAAGAAGTCTGTGAACGACAGATTTCCCCACTGCTAACAACCCCTTGTTGCTAGACAAATTGAAAATATTTTCATCAGTCTTTTTATGGAAGGGCTGCCAAAAAGTTTCATTGTTCACTTTGAATTGTGAATGTGTTGATTTTTCGCTTGTCAATTCTTCATGATTGTTATATTTGTTTCTTTTCTTTTCAGGTGATTGTAGTATTTCTTTTTTTTGGACCACAACATCGCAACGGCGAGAAACATCTATTCTTTACCATTTCACCTTAATGAACAAGATCTTGGCTCGGGTAGTCTCGAAAAGCAATATCATCGCAAAGAAGAAGCATCTATTCCGGGCCATTTCACCTTAACAAGGATCTTGGCTCGAATATTTTCAAAGGAAAAGCAATACCGCAAGGAGAAAGCATCCATTCCGAGCCATTTCACCTTAACAAGGTTCTTGGCTCGGATATTTTCAAGGAAAAATGGCAACATCACGGCGAGGAAGGATTTATTCCGAGCCATTTCACCTTAACAAGGTCATTGGCTCGGATATTCTGAAAGAAAAGGCAACATCACAGCAAGGAAGGATTTATTCCGAGCCATTTCACCTTAACAAGGTCTTTGGCTCGGATATTCTGAAAGAAAAGACAACACCGCAACGAGAAAGCATCCATTCCGAGCCATTTCACCTTAACAAGGTTCTTGGCTCGGATATTTTTAAAGAAAAGAGGCAACACCGCAACGAAGAAGAATTTATTCTGAGTCATTTCACCTTAATAAGGTTCTTGGCTCGGATATTCCGGTGAAGTAACATTTATTCCAATCAGTTGATTCAACGAGCAAGGAGAAGTTAAATGTAATTAAGAGAGGAGAGCTCCTTAGGTGGCTAAACCCTACGGGCCAACCCCTAAGGGAACCAACCTAATGGCCTCCTCCTTCATATTTTGTCTAATTCATCTAGCCACCTTCAAGAATGGCAGCATTGGATCAACAAGATACTTGAGAATATTGATTATGTGGATGTACTAAAGAAAAAGCTGACATTTTTTGTTGCATCCATCTATGCAGGGACACTCATATTCAACAGAGCCGTGTTGCATCCAAATGCACGCAGGACACTCGTATTCAATGAACCGTGTTCAAGCTCCTCCATATGCATATTCGTCATTCGCTTGGGGGAATGCACCTCTACTCTGAGGATGTCTATGTCATCTACCTAGTAAGCATTTGCCCCTCTGCAGCGAAGTCACGCCTTTGGTGAGATGATCGCGCAAAATATTTTTAAGTGTTGAAGTCTTCACTTCTTGAAGCTTGATGTTTTGCAAGCCTTGAAAACAAAAGTCCTAGGAGAGTGAACCTCTAGAGGAACAAATCCTAGGAGGGCAAGCCCTAGAGGAGCTCTTCAAGGGTATCTAGGTACCTCCTAACTTTCCTTGGACATGTCTCTCTTCCATGTTAGGTTGGATCTCATTATTTCCAATCATCATGTTGTTGCACTTCGTTCGGAAGTCACTTCGCGTCTTCATGAGAATGACTTACTTTATGTAAACTTTAGGAGCTTCAAGATGCCATAGATAAATTGAAGACCAAGCTTTTGGGAAATTGAATCAGCTACCCAAGGCCTTGAAGGCTCGATAACCTCCAATACGAAGGCTCAGGGTACCACACCATTGTCGACTTGAAGGCTTTAGCTATTCCCCTCTCTTTAGTTCGACATGTCATAGTCTTTAGATCATGAGCTTTTATAGTTTTTTTTTTCATTTCCTGTATCAGAAAATTTATGTACATATATTTCATTCATCAAAATATAATTTCTTTATCCTTATTGATTAATTTGAATGATTCCTTAAAACTCAATATTTAACATTAGATCTTTAGTTGTTCAAATTAATACTCCAAGACAATAATAGGCCTCATAAAAACAAAGAAACATGAATCTTTTTTTTGAAAAAACATGTTTTTTATTGATAATAAAATTGCTTTTAACGAAAAGCTTAACGTTTCAAATAATAAATTCTCGATTACTTTTGAAGTAGAAAGTATAACTTGTGCGTTCGAGGACTTATAGTCAAAAGCCTCGATTACTTTTAAAGTTGAAAGTATAACTTTTTGGGTCCGAGGACTTATAGTCAAAAAGCCTCATTCATTTTAATGATAAAGTGTAACACTCGGTGCCTCGTCAATTGGGTCGCCCAATTTCTTGCAAGTCACAATCTACGAGGACTTGAAATCGGGTGCCTCGTCACTGGGTCATCCAATTTCTTGGCAAGTCGGCGGTCTCGAGGACTTGAAATCGGATGCCTCGTCACTGGTCGTCTAATTTTTTGGCAAGTGCGTCTACGAGACTCTTGACCACCATTTAGAGTGGACCACCATCTTGGGTGGATTTTTTTTAATTCACAATTCTTGTGCCTCCTCCCTCGGGTCATCCAATTACTTGGCAAGAGATACTCCTCGAGGACTTAAACCACCATTTTGGTGGACCACCATCTTGGTGGATTTTAATTCATCTCATTTTCAAAGCTTTTCGATGGTAGAGCCAGATTCGGTTCTTGACTTCCGGATCGCACTACGGGTGATAGTGTTGCACGCTTTTTCTCTAGTTCAATCTCCCCGACCGCCATCTTCTCATGGTATATCCTCCGCAGACTGTAACAGTCCATAGTGGAATGTCCTGCGTATTGGTGGTAAACACAGAAGTCCGATCTTCTTTTCATCTCTTCCGTTACAACCAACCGGGGCCTTGGAGGCTTCACCACTCCATGTTCAACCCATTGTTCATACAGGCTCCTGAATGCCTTCTCGCTACATGTAATAGCCTCTGGAACTGGCATTCTGGTATACTTGTCCCCATGCTTTTCTCTGCTTCGCTCAAATTTCTCTTTCTTTTCCCTCTTGCCCCCTTGTGGTTTTGACTGAGAATCCGCCAAAGCCACGATTCTTGCCCTCTTGCCCTTCCATGTAATCATCGCATGGCTGGTGGGAAATGTCATGATTCCTCCCAAGTCTTGTGCAAAAGATGAGAGGGTCGCAAATGAATCACAAGCTTTGGTAATGAGGTGGGGCTTGAAGGCGTCTAAAGCACCATTGTTGCATATGCTAACCAAGTTCTTTTCTTCAATTGGCTCTGCACACTTCTGTGCTTGGGCCCTGAACCTATCCACGTGTCCGACAAACTCCTCGCTTGGCTTCGCTTGAATCGCATGAGCTCTACGATGGTTACCCGCTTCGCATATAGAAAAATTTCTTAAAAAATTGTAATTTTAGATCATCCCAATCATGGACTGATCCCTTCTCCAAATTGTAGTACCAACTGAAGGCACTATCCGTCAAAGTCTTGTTGAATTCCCTCATCAACAAGTTGTGGTTGTTTACTTCATCATATCCTATCCATGGAGACATCGACTTCTCTTAACTCGCAATGTGTTCCTTGGCATTTCCTTTCTCCTCGTTGTATTTTGAAAACTGCGGGGGATGCTCAATATACCCCGTCGGATAAGGTTGCCTCCGAATGTGTGCAGGGTAAGGTGGAGTAAAATCTAACTCCGAGGGTCGGGATGTCCGCTTGCGGTTGATTGATCACATCGATCATATCATCCTTCGTCACGTCTCGGCTTATAGGCGTGAACTCTCTCGGGGTGTTGTAATATACCGCTGTATTGGTACATGTGTATGACAAAGAGATTGGTTGATGTACACTTGCATCGATCGTCTGGTAAAGCCGCATCGTGGCCTTCACGACTCACCCACCGGATATGGCTTGGGGACGGTTGACATCTCGACTGTGAAAATGCTTGAAGAGCAGCGGTTGGGATGATGTTCGTTTGAGGTTGGCTTTCGCTTCCAACCTAGGTTGTGGTCCGTCACCACCGCTTCGAGCTCCAAGTTGATTATCGGAACCGATTGACTTTCGCCAATGGAGGTACAATCTGCTTCTCTTTGTTGTTCTTTGCCATTGTTGTTGTCCTCTACTCCTACTTGTTCTCCCTGCGAATTGCCTGGGAACATGGCCTTGAAGGTAGGGATCTGCATCAATTGTTGGCGAAAGTTCCACAACTCTTCTTGCTTCCTCTGCATCTCCAGCATCATGATCATCATCATCCCTTATCCTTCCCGTGCTTCCTTTAATGCCTTGAGCATCTCCAGTTGCACAACATTCGTCTGCTCTTCGCTTGCATCCTCGGCTTGCCTTCCTGCGCTTGTTTGTTGTTGATTGGCCATATGTGGTGATGTTGAGCTCCCTTCTGAAGTGTCTTCAATAAGTGGTTGGTCAAAATCCAGGTTTGCGCCTTGGAAATCTTGAGTGGCTTGCCTTGGAACTGGATCCGGTGAAGTAATATTATTTGTTGGTGAAGCAGCTCTTCCTGTAGTTCTCCCACTTCGAGTTGTGGGCATACCCTTCATGAATTCTACACCTCCCCAGCAGAGTCGCCAAAGAAATGTGGGCAAGGAAATCGTACCTTGCTAGGGTTAGGGTTTCGTGTTGGCTGAGGAGGCGAGAAATCCACGAAAAGTACGGAATTGATTGATTGATTGAAGAGGGAAGAAGAAGCAATTGGCGATTACTCCAACAACGCGTGGCAGAACTCTTAGAATCCAAGAACCGTGTTAGGGTAACAGGGATTCTAAGAGCCTTCTTGAGTCCTTCGAGCTGAGAGAATGTCCAAACCCCTTTAGTGCTTTTAGGTGGAATCTCCAAGCCTTTAAGTCACCAAAAGGGTCCCTTTTGATCTTTCAAGAGTCCAAGTCTTGAGTCTCCAGAGAAGTCCCCTTCTCAATGGAATGGAAGGGGTATTTATAGGGTTTTCTGAAAAGTGGTCATGTGCCAGGCACATGCTTTCAGGAAAATTCCTGAAATACCCTTTAATCATCAGAGTAATGCCCATATTGCCCTGTCCTTCTAGCCACCAATCCAATCCCTCAATCCATTCCCAAAAATGAGTCGCCTCCACGTGTCTTCTGCCTCGGGACACGTGGAAGATTCTCTCAGGTCTTGCTTCTTTATTTCCGGCTTTTCTGTTTGTCATTCAATTCTTTAGGTCGTATGTGTGAACCCTAATTTGTACATGGACTCACACAATGTTTATGCACTGAACTTACATTAATGATGCATGAAAACTACAAGTTATAATATTGATGCATGTAAATAAAATATAGGGAAAAACCTCACACCAAAACGGAAGTTGTAGAACAGAAACGGGATTTGCAGAGGAAGGAACGGGAAAATTCTTTGCAGAACGGGACTCTGTCAAACGAAAAACGGGAACTATCTGCAGAAACGGGATTTTTGCAGAAGGGAAGGAACGGGATTTTTGCAGAAGGGAAAGAATGGAACGGGACGCAGAAACAGAACGGTGTAATCAAACTTATGCATAAAATGTAATCTCACATAGTTTATTTATAGAATAATTAAGCAGTTTATTATAGATTGCCACAATCGGCCTACGACCCACTTAACCCTAATTCAAGCCTCAACCCTTTTACCAATTTTTTTCTCATTCAATTTTAATAGATTTGAACACATAAATATATATTTTATCAAACCCATTTCCAACAATATATATATATATATATATATATATTAAAAATATAAAAAAATATTATGAGTAAATATTAATTTATTATTTTATAATAATTTTGTTTTTATAAAAAGTAATTTACATATTTAGTCATATAAAAAAATCTAACTTAAAAATCATATTTAGAGTTTTATTTTTATGTTTCTATTCAACTTTGAACTCCAAATAACTATTGAAAATATTAAAAAAAATATTATGAATTTAATAATTAATATTAGTAAATATATTATATATATTTCAAAATATATTAACGATTAACCTTCAACTATCAATTTTATTTTATATAGGAGATTTTTAATTAATTAATTTTATAAAATCAATTCTACCTTATATATTAGTGATTAATTAAAATTTAGTTAACTAATTCTAATATTAAAAATCATAATGGTAACTCATTGTTTTATAATAATTCTATTCTTAAATAACTATATATATAAATATATATAAAGTATTATAACTAAATATAATTAATATTAAAAACTTTATATGTCAAAATAAATTAATGCATAATTAAACTTTAGTTTCCATCTTTTTCATAATGATAACTTAGTATTCTAGAACAATTTTATTCTTTATAAGATTCCTTTAGATAATAAATCATACAATTTTGGGCAAAATTTGTAGACATACTTATAGAAATAGTAAGTTAATTTGTGAGATTTAAAAAAAAATATCATAGTCATTATATATAAAATAAATAAAAAATTATGTTATTTGAAATAGGTGAATGTAGCACAGTTCTATTTAAAACAATAAACAAAAAAAAGGAAGAAAAAGAGGATTGAATTAGCCTGGAAAATCTGATGTAAAGGATTCAGAAAAGCTGTGTTCAGACCAACAAAGATAAATGAAAGGTTGTACTCAAAAATACTGGGTTATCATTATTTAATCAGTTCAAACACTATAAAGGACCAGAAATGCTGGGTTTATCATTGTTATCAAATAATTAATAAAGGCTCGAGTTAATGTTATTGGAATAATTAATGAGTAATTTTAAGAATCTTAAATTTTTTATTTTAAATAATGTTGTCGTGAATAAGATTATAAAGGTAAGTATTATATTCCCTCCATCCTCCATGCATCAAAAACATGTTTAAAAAAATTACTGGATCATGTATATATAGTCAATAACATTAGATGTACTCTACTAATATAATGATGTTAAATATATAATTTGAGACACTATTTATTTACAGAAAATTTGAGTTCGTTACAGAAAAATAATTTTAACATTTTGGCTTATGCAATTCAGTGTAGCTGGATATTCCCAACTACATTCTCCTAATGCAATTAGGTGTATTAATACCAAGACGTTTGATATACTTCAGCCTGACTAAGTGATTTATATGAATCATTAATCTTTCTTTCATGGAGTTTATCAGTTAGAGCAATGTCTAGCCCAGAATTTGCCGGAACTATTCCAGTGAGTCCTCCTATGGTGAAGCTAGCATATTAGTGGTAGTACAGATCCAATACCAGTCACAGAAAGGGGTATCATGTTTCCAATGACCAATTTGGGTAGCTTGGATGGCAGGCCATGAAGATTCTGCAGAAGAAACAAGTCCAACACTATAGAAAATAGTTGAGCAGTACTCAACTATGGAGAAGCTAGGTTCCTTTTCTCTCTCCAGTACTCCCCTCATCTTAATGTATAGCTAGCTAGGTGGATCCCATGCATTTTAGCTCTACTACATGCTACCTAAAAGCAAGCCATAACCTAGCTAGGACCCCTCAAAAAACTACAATGGAATCTGAGCTGTTTTGGGAATGCAGTTGGAATCTTAGAGAAAAAGTGTTATCCGTACCCAATGACTAATATACATGCATGTATGTATGAGATCAATATATTTAGAACTTTTCTGGATGACAGAGAGTTATGACCGATCTGCGACCAAGAAAATCAATATATTACTAATAACTTCAACTTTATATTACAATTCAATACATGCATGTTATGTATATTTCTCTGATCAATAATTATTTATATAACTTAATAACTTAAACTTTTAGTTCAAGTTGAGTTTTAAACACGTGTATTAGATTTTTATGTGTACACCTATATATTGCGGACTAGTCCCAAGTTTCAAATGTTATTAAGGTTATAGAGGACTGATATCTTTAAGAGAGTCGATATTAAACGACTTCTCGATAGAGGATGACTCATTAAGCCAAGAGTAATTAGTCAAAAATTGATATCGAATGTGACTGATGAGAAGTGTCTACAAAGTTGTGTTATGGCGTAGGGCTAATATAATTATTAGACCTATACTATAAATAACTTATGGTTTTTAGGTCATATTAAGTTATAAATATGCATATATATTAGGGCTTTATGTGTGTATGCTCCCTGTTCCTTCTCAACATATATTTTGAATTTGACGGTTTTGTTCATCGATCATTGGCGTCATGACTTGGAGTTATAAGAGAAGATTCCTTTGAGATTCCATCGATCTACTTACTAGATGGAGAAGGAGTCAAACAAGACAGGTCCACTTGCTAGAACGTGCAATATATATTCATATATTCCCCTAGCTGGGTTGTGGGGTTGTAACTTGACATTAATTAGTAGTAGTACATTTCTTGGTAGTTTATTATAATTATAATCTGTCGGTATATATTTTAAAATTTTTAAATATTTATTAATTCAATTTGACCACGAACGAAAGTCAAATTATGAGACAAAATGAGTAATTTTAATCATGTGATTAGAAAACACCCTAACTTAGCCATCGAAGTCCTCTAATGGTTATGAGTCAATTAAGAAAAGCATCTCATCGTTTGGAACTGACATGCTTCAAGTACATTTGGGGCCTGTTCGGGGATATCTTAATTTAAAATGATCTATAAATTTAAATTTAAATGATTTAGTCATTTTAAGTGGTACTTATAAATAAAAATATTTGAAATTATTTTGACTTATAAGTTAGAAATTAAGTTATAATAAAATGTGAAGATGTTTGGTTAAAATGATTTATAAGTTAAAATAAGGGCAAAATTATTTTTACACTTGGTCAAACCTATTTATTTTAAAATGATTTATAAGTCATTTTTTGAGAAGCTAAAATTTTTTACTTATCAATAATGACTAATAAGTTAAAGAATAAGCTAAAAAAACAAGGATTTGCCAAACACCTAAAGAGTAAAAAATCAACTTTATATTAGTTTGATCAACTTATAAATTGTTCCCGAACACTTGGTCCTGCTCCATCACAATTAAAACCGACCGGTTCTTCAATGCGGCAGTATTCATTTTAACCTAATTAAACAAAGGTGGTTCATGGCCTAATTCAAGCCCTAAAAATTAAACTTGCCTCAATTTAAATAATATATAGATATATTTAAGTTTAACAAATTAATAGAACCATGAAGATAGCTAATACCAACTATTCTTGTTCATCCTTAATTACTTGGCTATATACAACTTATTTTATGGTCGAATACATATATTAAACGAGTTCATGTTGAAGCATCTAGCTACTCAAAATTGACTACACACGAGTAGTTCTAATTACTTGTCCTATGTGAAATTTTATATTCTGATCGCCAAATAAAACATAAAACAAATACATAAAATGACAAAACTACGCATTTAATTTGACACACATCATCTTATGTGGTTCCACAAGATTGATCACCTATATGTTGGATCAAGGATGTAAAAACTGGTGATTTAGTATGAACTTAAAAGCGCACATGTATTAAAGTATAGTAATCTCTTCATTTATACTTATTAGATTCCTTAACTCTTATTCATGATCTAGCCATGCTCGCAAGCTCTATAAACAAAATGTTATGGCAAACTTCAACTCAGAAATATAAAGACAATACACAAGGTTTTATATACGTGGAAACTCAAATTGAAAAGAAATTTACTAAATAAAAATTTGAATAATACAAGATAAAGAGAGAACTATAAAAATTATTCGAATGAATCTAACACTTAGTTATATTTATTTATAGGCCATAGAAAAATTTCATAACCAAATAGGATAGAAATACTAAATTGAGTATGACTATGAATGATAACTTTCCTAAACTAAAACGAATTTTAAGTAATATCTAAATCCAAATCCAATAAGGATTCATGTCATATATACCCAACATAAAACATGTTAAATTGATTAAGCAACAAGCGTATATACGTTATTTAGTTAAGAAAGTTGTAATTAAATTGTTATAGTGGTGGTTGAAGTAGCAAAATGTAAAAAGTGCAGCTGGAATGGAATCTCTGATCAGGCACTATGGGAATCCATAATTAACATGGAGGAGTGAAGGTTGATGAATGATAGGGGTCATGGGGACGTTTTGGACAAGTTGCAATTAAGTGGCGGTCCCCGGCCATTTTCAACTTTATCCGGCCCGGTCCCAATAGAAGAAGAGAAGATCTCAACTTCTTCTTCATCAGTACGTAATGACTTTATATCAATTATTGTCATATATGCTTGCATTTCCCATATTCTTGCGCCTGCTTGTCGTGCCCTTTTCATCCACGTAACAAGCCCACGCTCCTCTTATGTTAAAATTCCGTGCTACATGCGTGTGTACGAGACACAGATTTATTATATTTCCGTCAAGTTTTTTGGGACGACTGTTTCTTACTTGTACAAGTTTTATTGGGTGTTTCGCCGAGCAAAAATTAAATATTATGACGTTAACAATGTACGTAGTTGTGAATATTTACTTAACAGATTGTACTTGTAGAATGCGATGATTGCATGTCAATGTATTGTTACTCCTCGGTAGCTTGGAGTTAAGAATATTATTACTAATCCATCCAAGACGTTCTTTTATATATATATATATATATATATATATATATATATATATATATATATATATATACTCTTCCTTTTCCTTTTTCTGGTAGCTAATGTTTTTGGAGTTAAGAATCTAAATCACGTTCAGACTAATAGGAGAACTAGTGCGTAGTCCGCTGAATAGGAAGAGATCCAATTATCCATCCATCCCAGATGTGAGATTTTTATCCTTTGAGAGGAGGAACTAGTTTAATTTCCTTCTATATATATATATATATATATTATATATATATATATATATATATATATATATATATATATATATATATACAGTATTCCAAATGTACACGTACATAGTATCTACCTAGCTAGCGTGACTAATAAATTTTTCATACACTCACCATGATCTCTTATAATTAATTCTTTTTAAATGGTTAGTAACTTAAATAACAAATTAACGTAGCTCTAGTATGCATTATCTTGGATTGATCGATATTACCCTATTAGATCTCTCTAAGCTTTTATTTTTATAGAAGTTGCTAACAGTTGAGATATTTGATATGAATTTTACATCGAATAAATTCAAGAGTATAAAAAAATTAATAAGTATGGTGGAGTGTCAACTTAATTGGTTAATCGTTTAGGTAAAGAGGTAATTCAACATATTTATTGGGTCATTCTACATAGGTGTGTGCTGCATTTGTGATGTATTGATGTGAGATGGATCGTACAATTACGCTACTAGTGGTATCATGGTTCGATGGGACTAGGAACCTCTCCATTTAATTTCAAATGAAAGAGAAAGTCTTCATTCTTTGTATATTCTCCATCATCATCTCTCTCTCTCCCATCATCATGATGTCAAATTTCAACACATTTTAAATCTGGACAATAAAATAGAGACTCCATTTCATTTAAAATGGAGATGATCCTAATTCGATCGGTTCGATGAGCCCAAATTATATCAGGTTGCATGGTACTTTAAGGTGAAGCACATTAGCAGGCCGTGTGTTACTTTCTTTGCGCGGTGGAGCAAATAGAGTTGAGTCAGGTTGTTCACAAAGAAATTACTCTCGTGTTTGTCACTATGACTCTGGGAAGCTGTTTAGGGTGAAGGGTTCACAAGGTGCAAGGTGCTCAATGGTGACAAATCTAATACGATACTTGTCATGGTTATTCAAGTGAAATGTGGAGATTGTTGAGATATTTTACATGAATTTTATATAGGATAAACTCAAGAGTGTAAATGTATTAATAAGTATGATAGAGTCTCAACTTAATAGGCTAACTTTTTAAATAAAAAGATGATTCAATATACTTATTGAGTCAGCTTACACAAATTTGTCCTGCATTAGTAATGTATTGATGTGGATGAATCGTACACTAACTTAACAATACGTGCTCAAAAGTGATTCAGAAGTGCTTGTACAATACATATTCATTTCTACTGATAACTGACAACGATGAAACGGAAATTAGCTAGATAGAAGTTAAACAGAATCATTCTGGCCAGCTATTGAATCACCCTAGTCCAGTTTTTTCGGTCCATCATATCGATTGATCTTAACTGGCTAGGAATTAAGCAGATCTTCCGTATACAGATGGACTCAAAGGTCCTGTAAAAAATTATTATTGTTGACAAACAGTTAGTAATTAGTACTACTGATAAATTCTTGGACCACGAACAATGAAAGCAGTAAGAAATTAAGTTGATAATATGGACCAAAACTAAACCATGAGCATGTCTGCATGTGCACCATTGTACCGTACAGTTAGAGAAAGCTAGCTGCGCTGGGTTTTTTGACACGTATATCGTCCTGGTGGCCGTCACGTGTGTATGGACCATGCTCCATCTTTGTAATGCAACTTGTGTACATATCAAGCTATAGCAACAGCTAGCTAGCTAGGGGCTCTTTCTCGAACAATATTAATTGTGATAGAAACTCTATTATTTGATAAACCATTAATTACATCGCTTCGCTACTAAAAATGTCGGTATGAGAATAAAAAAAAAAGAGTCTCAAATCAGACAATATTGTAATTATGGTTTAATTTGAAGACTGAATACATGAACCTGCATGGTGGTCTAGCAATATTCAAAAACAGTCAATTTGTTTTAAGTTAGATACATCATATAATTCAGTCATATCAAAAAAACATCATAAAATTGAAAACAATCTTATATTTGAAGCCTTTTTGGAGAAGAGGAAGAAGTATATCATAAGAACCCTCACAAAAGAAATAAACTAAAACCAATAAACCAAATAACCTCACATAAAGAGGGAACAAGATTTTCATAATAAAATAAACCTAAATAATAATCGAAATCACCTAACTGACGCAAAATGAAGTACCCGTAGTAGACTTAGATATCATTCTAGGTTAACAAAGTGATAACATTGAATTTACGAGGGTTCTTGAATCCACGAGAAAAAAATAATAAAACTTACTTTTATTTAATAATTGATCAAAAGTTGTCATGTTCAAAAAGCAACAGTTGTTTATATAATAAGAAACCCTAATCACTAAGCCATATTGCGCCATACCTAATATTAAATTTCTAATGACAAAAGCCTAAAATAATAAAACTAAAAGTTAAAACTGCAAAAGTCTCGTAGAAGACCGTTACGTTTACATGTGAAAAAATATTAATTTTGAGTACAAATCCAATTTGTTGACTATTTTAACTTGCGACCACCAGACTTCTGAGGATTCAACTGTTCCATATATAACTCTCTAATTCATGTGAATCATTAATTTATAAACAAACTTTTTACCCTTGCCAAAGAAGGAATGGAAGTAAAAGGACACAGCAATCCAATGGGATCAAATTAAATTAATGCATGGCCCTAGCAATATTTGTAGGCCATGCAGCTGCTGGTCCTAAGTGGGATTTTAGAAGAAAACTCTTTGATGTTGATACTCTCTCTTTGAGTTTAATGTCTTTATTTAAAACCCAATGATTTCGATGATTCGATCCGTATCATGTATTCATCAACTCTATCGGTCGGAATAAACCTAACTAACCTCCCTAGTTGTAACAGTACTATTCATGTCATTTTCAAGACCCATACAAAACCCATACAAAGCTTTTAAGTTTTTTTTCCCCTCCATTTTTAATACTCCATTACATTTATTTGGACATGTTTCTTCATCTATACCATTTATCTTCTGTAGTTTATCATTTTATGTTTTCCATATAATCAAGCAGATCATTTCATGATTGTAATTTAATACATATAAAATCAAGTAGACTCATTTTGATCAAAAAATGTAACATTCAAAGATGATTGTAATTTAATACACAGTTGTCTTAAATAAAAGTAGATTCCATTTTGATGGATATTTGGTTCGATATATTTGTTCCTATATATTGTTTCATATATATATATATATATATATATATATGTTGTTTAGAACAAGGAATATATATACTTAGCTTGTGGTCCGCCCCTCGTTGAAAAGGATATCAAACAACAATTATACGGCCATGAAGATAGATAATCATGAATTCTTAATTGGCAAAACCATTCATCTGGTCCACGTACTTGTTGAATTTTATATTAGTCTCTATAGGTTTAATTGTTTTTCAAAATCTCCCTATACTATATTTTTAGAGTATTTATATAGTACTCATCAAACGCTGCCATCTTATTTAAATAATCTGATATACCGTTGAAAATAGAAAAACAAATGCTGAGATGTAATTCTTCTAATTCTAAAACATGTGAGATTAAGGACAAGAATTAATAGTGTTTTTTTTACTATATCCTCCGTTTCAAAATAAATTATATTTTACTTTTTTCTTAGTAATTTGCAAAATTTTAAAATTTTCCAAAATTAATATTTAGTTTTATTTTATTTTAATAAGTGCAACAGTCTATATGAAAAGTAGTTAAGAATTATTACCAAGTACAAAGATGCTATTTTACAAATTAAAATAAATTTATGCAAGGATTGTTAATATTAGTTTTTGCAAATTAACTATGATCATCTTTATTGATTAAACATGATTTTCAGGGAGATTAATAGTCATTTGAGAAGAATGATATAGTAAAAGAAATTATTATCCTTATTTTTATTGGAATTAAAAAATTGCATCTTAGCATTATTTTTTTCTTTTTTATTTTAATACCGTGTGAGTTTATTTAATGAGATGTCAACGATTGAAGACTATCTTAACCTATATTCTCAAAATTAATTTAAAAAATTTTTGAATAAAAAAGTGTACAAGAATTAAAATGAAACCAAGCCATGGGTTTTGCCATTATTAATTCAAATTGTATGCTGTAAACTCTTCAAAAGATATTTTCTCTCTTTTTTCGCTTTTGGATCTCAATCACTTTTTGCGTGTTGGATGAAGCAGATATAAAATGGTCCCTAGCCAAAGGTTAGCTCATCTGATGATTGTTAATTTGACAATGCTTTCTGCCAAATGTTTTGGCAGAATATATTGCTTGAAAATATACTCTCTTCATCCTTTTTTTTGTTTTTAATGTTGTTTTAGAAAAGTGTTTTTGTATTTTAATATTTGTCGTTTGACAATTGCAATTAAGTATTAATTGTTTAATTTTCAATATTAACTCAAGTATTAAATATAATTTTGGTTCTCTCACTACTTCTTATCCAATAAATAATACTATACAAAGATAATATTGATATTTAAAGTTATTTTTAACTAAAAAATATAATATTGAAATAATTATTTTTCTTAATATATGTCTCCACCTCTAAAAAGACAAATAATAAAGTACATTAATTCAAAGAGAGTAGTTTGTACCAAAGGCATTTTGACGAAATCAAGACAGCTAATTAATGTGACATATATAGTGATAAGCTCTAAAAACATATATAGAGGATAACAAGAATTCATTCTGGAAAACCTTGAATCCACATCAGGTATAAAAGAATGATAACATCCGAAATTCTATATTCAACAATATTGGTCTGAAAACAACCTTCAAATACTCTATATAACATGCAGTAAACCCTAGCTAATTAGCAAAATTATTATAAAAATATCAAATAAGCTCAGAAAAGTAGTAAAAACTTCAGAAGACCTAAACTCAGCTTTCCCATGCGTGTTTTTAGGCTTAAAAGCACTATTTATGAGTTCCGTAACTCAAAACAGATCAAAAGTAAGAGTTATGACAAGTTTGTCATGATTAGAACAACAAATTTAAATTAAAACCAAATAACTTGAGATTTAATTTTATGACATTGTTTGATTAAGTTCCAAATATCCATAAATATGTATATATATATATATATATATATATATATTGATCTCTAATAATCTATATATATATCAATCTCTGGAAATATATCCAGATTATTCACAATTACCATCTAAGCCACCACCCCATTTAACATTTACCTCAACCCTAAACACCTCTACCATATGGCTCCCTCAAAAATTAAATATTCAACTAGCTAGCTAGAGAAAAATAATTAAATTTACAGGTTTTACATACACAAATTACCTCCTTTTTCCTATATTTAATGGTGTTGTGCAATCAAAATTATCCCTTAATTACACCATCCACGCGTGGCTGAGGGAATTGTGGTGCATAAGTGAAGGGCTTAAATTGTTTTGCATCTCCTTTAATTTCCATTGACGCTCAATGTCTTCTGCAATTCTCCTTGCATCCATAGATGTACCAAGTAGGCCAAGCTTTGTAAATCCCACGGAGTATAAACCGTATTCGCCTTTCCATCCTTCTGGGAATGGTTTATTGGGAAAACCATCTTTCTTGGAAAAGAAAACATCATCCTGAAAGCAACAAATGCAATTGGCACAAATTTATTCATCGATCTTATCCCTAGCTAACTTTTATGTATAAATGTAATTGAAGAAAATTGAATCTAAAATAGTTAAGAATTTATTAATATACCTTTAACCAAGTTGGTACATTACTTCTGTAACCTGTAGCTAAGATTATAGCATCAAAATTCTCCACTCTTTCATCTACAAACTCCACTGCATGACATGTTAGTCTCTTTATTCCCGGATAAACCTACAATATTTTTAAAACTATTAAATATATTTTGAAACTATATTAATCGTTATCATTTCAATATATATATTGATAGGTTGATATATATATATATTTAAGATGAGTCAAATGCGCTAAAGTTTGTATCATTGGTGCTTTCATTGAGAACCTTAAGAGTAAGGTTTGTATCATATATCCCCAAAAGTATGTGTGAATGCTGTAGGAAATATGGTAGTTTTTGAGTTTAATTTTTAGTACGGATTGTAAGGTTAACGTTAAAAGTTTCCAACTGCTCTAAAAATGTAAGTTGTTATACAGATAACTACATGTTGGGACTTGTGACTCATTACTGAGAAGTTAATAAATAAAAAAGTCGCTTCCGTGAACTACTCAAATTGAGAAATCACGTAAATCTTTGTATTAATTATTTATGTGTGATCGAATACTAACGGTACATATAAAGCAATTGCATATTAACATAATGAATGACTATATATATATCAAATATTTACCTTGATACTCCCACTTCTAATCTTTGCGAGTGTCCCAACATCTAATACTGGTGTCTTTCCAGATTTGTTCTTTAATTCGAGGGGACCAATCTTAGGCCTACAAAGCCCGAGTTGATCCGTATCGCCAACCATGAGACGTGAAACTAGAAGCAAAAATCGATCTACAAGCCTCATGGGGAACCACTTGAGCAACCACATGGACAATCCAAAAGTTGATCTTCCTAGCATCTCTTGGGGCAAAACATGCAACTGCAGCACAAGAAAGAAAGAGTAATTAGAAAAGATAAAAGCTTCAAAAGCTAGGGGGACCAAAGAACTTCTGCACTGTTCCTCCCCCGTGCTCATATATTGTACTCACTTTAGAATCTTTAAACACTGGTATGTGATATTTATTGCAGAAAAAATACAAAAAAGGAATATTCTCGATTGTAATTTATGGAAGATATATATTGGCCAGGCCTGCTGATCACCAGTACTGCGCATGCAAACGAAGTCCAAGAAAGTTAAAGAACAATTGCACTATATTTATCTTATGCTATAGCAAAAACATGTGATTAAATAGGAATATTGTGTATTTTTTAACTTACCCCAAGCAGAAATTAGGCCCTCTGGATGCAACTTGCATTGAATGAAGAAATATGTCATTTGTTCTAATTTAGGTTTGAATAAATTTTTATGCTAATATACTAAATTGGGTATATGCGGGATTGGGTATAATCTTAAGCGCTGATTGACCAAAAGTAGGAATCTTAAGCGCTGATTGAAATCAACCCTTGAATTAGAATTATTCTAAACCAAATAATTGTTTCTAGTTGTTGGAGCTCAGTACGTATTTGGGAGTAGTGTTTTATAAATCTAGTAACAACTTCAACTTCTCAACTCAGAGAATCAACGAGCTCCATTTCAAGAGATATCTGACTCTCCCTTTCGTTACATATTATAGAAATAAAAAATAATATGAGTTTATGTTCAGAAAGAATCAATGAGCTCTAGTTCAAGTGATATCGATCAGACTTTCCTACTGTTATATATATAAAAAGAAAAAATAACAAAGAGTGGAAGTACGTAATAGGACAGTATACTCACGGAATTTCTAACAACAAGAGATGGGCGAGCATTATAGTTGCAAAGATCTAAACAAACCTCCATGCCTGAATTCCCACATCCAACAACCAAAACCCTTTTCTCCCGAAACTCATCCCCACTTCTATACTGACTAGTATGAACAACAGGCCCTATAAACTCATCCATTCCCTCTAAATTCGGCACAACCTCCTCAGCATTCTCCCCTGTAGCAACAATTAGCCATTGACAAACAAACTCACTGCTTTCCTCCATTTTCAGTCCCACAGTCTTCATCCTCCAAAACCCGCATCCATGATCGAACTCCGCACTCACCACTGTCGTATTATACTCCGGCTCCAGCCCAAAACTTTGGGCATACGACTCCAAATACGCTACAAACTGTTGTTTTGTAGGGTATGTAGGAAAATCCGAAGGGAAAGGCACGTGAGGAAGCTCGCAGAATTGTTTTGGAAGGTGAAGGCGAAGCCGGTCATAAGTTTTGAGTTGCCATAAAGAAGCTAAGCAGTTAGCCCTTTCGAGGATTAAGCTCGGAACGCCACGTGCTTTCAGGCAAGCGGCTACCGCTAGACCGGATGGTCCAGCACCGACTATGATCGGTCCTGGAACCCACTCTCTTCTAGCTGGTGTTGTGTTTGTTTTTGGTTGGAAATGATCGTGAACTCTTTTGCCTTCCATTTCTTTCAAGTAGTTATAGTCCATTAATAGAAGATCAGCTAGCCAAGGTTTGGTATGACCGAGAAGAAGAAGAAGAAGAAGAAGAAGAAGAAGCAGCTCAGTAGTATAATTAAAAGAATATATAGGGTTTGTTCATGCAAAATGCTAAAACCTAGTAAACCACAAAGTGCTATATAGGTGATTAGGGAGATATATAGTATGGGATGAGAGGAAAATAGAATTCTGGATTAAGGGAATTAATGTTGATTTGGAGGGGATTGTAGTTTACTCTGGTATATTCCAGAGATGGGAAAATGAGGTTTTGAAAATCTAGTAGTAGTATTAAATAATTTCTTCGATGAAAATGAAAATGGAGAGGGAGAGGTTGGGAAAGAAACAAACACTGACGATTTTGCATAAGGATTTGAATTAGTGACAAGGAATATTGAATTTGGAGTGTATATATGTGCGTGAGGGTCCAAGTCGTAAAGGACGAAAATTTGAGTAGGACACCTAGATAATAGTAATAACTGCCATCAACCAATAACAACCTCTTCTTCACTCCACCCTTCCAACCCCACGCCCACCCTCACCTCCACGCCGACCCCCAACCCAACCTCAACCCCAACCCCAACCCCACACACAAGCAATTTTGATGTCTCATTCTTTATTTGATCCGCTATCCATTGTTGTTTTATTAGAGATAAACAGTCACAGATGTGAAGGTTGAAAAACCCTCATAATCAGCGTTGATTAATTAGATTGGACCCCATATATAGAGGAGAGGGGAGGGGAGGCGAGGGGAGGCAAGGGGAGGGAGACATTCTGGTTACAGTGACACGTATCTACTGTGGAATAAAATTGATGACATTAGCCAATCAAACTCAATGGCTGTCATTGGTACTGGAGATGATATGATTTTTGGTCAACCATTGCTTGTATAAAAATATTCCATTGCTATTTGTTTTTCCAATTGGAATTGTCATTTGTTTCTATTAGGAAATATATTCTAGTTATATAGTTGATGTAAGCTATAGACTGTAGCAATTCGATAGCACTCGCATATTAGGCGATTAAATATATTACTATGACATAGTAGTAGTATATATGCGCTCTTTTGCCCTACAAAATACTCTCTAACTGATCCTAAATGAAAGTCAACTTTTAAAAAAGGAAAATAACCTAAAGTTTATATAATTTTATATTACTAAAATTTATTTATAATGTCAAATGTTGATTCCTCAAATATCATAAACAATTTAAATTCGAAGGCTCAATGTGGTTAGATGGCTTGAATTGGTATGCCCAGATGCTTTTTCTTCTTTTTCTGGATAAACCTTGGGGGGTAAAAATATCACAGAAAATTTATTTATTCATTAAATTAGAAAATTTTGAATTACATATACCCTAAAATTGAGATGGTTTTTAAGATTTATTCAACCGAGAAGTTTACTAAAAGGAATGGTTAATTTAGTGATTAAATCGTTACCCTTTTACTAAAATTGTGGAAACTCTAAAACGACTAAAAATAACCAAATGGAAAGAAATACTCCCCTATTGATGAGTGCCTACGAGAATGTTCCTTACCATCGATCTAATTAGAAGGCCAGCTAACTAAAAGCTTTACCTAGCTAGACTATATATATACCCATTATATATATAGCTAGTTTTTGAGACCACTTCCATTGATGAGCCCAAGATGGGATGCCTGCCGACTGATCAATTGCTCCACGTGGAGCAAAAGAGATGGTTTCTTGCAACTTACAGAATGAACGATTAAGTAATTAATTCATATAAAAGTCTAAATTATTTAAAATATGTCTCTTAATTTCTAATATGAATCTATAACTTAATTATAACTGTTATAAGCTAAACTATATACTTTCGTAGTCTCAAAATGAGAGTTAAATTGGTTTTCATTGTGCTAATTTATCCCCAAATGAGAGTTATGTTCGGAGAGGATTCGCATCACATACACGTATACATGCAAGGCTTGAGATCGTGCAAAGAAAGCTCTTACACATATATTAATTTGAGTCCTCACAGAACTCGATCAAAAAGTTGAGTCATTTAGTCAAAACTACATCCATATATATTTGTTATTAATTCAGTATCCTTTCATTATTTATGATTTGAATTCATTTTACGAATCCTAACAAATAGAACTAGCTAGACCTCATTTTGGAATAAATATAAATTAGTATAATTCTTAATCAGTATGGAATCATATCCCTCCCACTTTTAGGTCTTGATGATATTCTATTGCATGCATAATTAAGAAATAAGTTTTTTATTATTATTTTGTTACCACGTACCTTGAGTAGTGACTGCTAAGATCATACAAAGCTCCAATGACCTAGGGACTCCACTTAGGTGAAATCGTATGTTATATTGAGTGGGGTGGTAAAAATATTCCCAACTCTCAAAGGCTTCGCAGTTTGTCTTCTACATATATATATCCCACTATACATGTTGACCTTTGGAGGTAGCAAAGGTGCGAAAGTACCATCCACCAATGTCCTAGGATTTAATTTGGAGAACCTCTTACCCATCTATTCTTTCTTTCTAACTCTTCGTTTTTGCCATAGAATATATATATATATATATATATATATATATATATATATATATATATATATATATATATATATATGTTGCAGTTTATATTTAATACTAATTTCCACAAACTTTAAGAAAAATATTTTTGTTTCATATTTACATCAAATTTATTGAGCTAGTTTATTTGTGTTGACATGATATATCTGTACTGATAAACTTGAGATTATCATATGTAAAAGAAAGCAGGTCTTTTTTAAAAAAAAAAAAATTGACAAATAAGACTATTTTTGTGAAATGAGGTAACATCTTTCTTATTATTTGCCGTCCATACTCACTTGCATTTAAGCATCGAAAGGATAGGCTTGAAAGTTCATTTGAATTCACCTCTGGCAAATTTTATAAATTAGGTGAACTTGACGATCTTCTAAAGTTGGATGACAATTAGTTCAAGTTTTATACTAATTGTTAAAGTACGTATTGGGTCTTAAAAGGATTATTCTTGAGGTTATTTAGCCAATTAACTAAATGCACTGCATGAACCAATTAAATTATATTACTAATTAATGAATTTAGTGCACGATTTGGTTCCTTTTTTATAGTAGTAATTCATTTTCTCCATTCTCCCTCAGTTTTTATAAAAACAACAGTTGTTAACTCTTATTCGCGTGCTAATATCTTTGATTATGGACCTATCCTAATCCTATATTCATGAATTGATTATGTATTTATGTCACTCTAAATCTCATTAATTAAGGATGTTAATTAACTTAAGGTTACAACAATTTACAAATACCATGCATGATTGCATGTCATGCACTTAATTATAAATTTATAATCTTAGCAACGGCCGACAAGTGCTGTATCTTTTTACGTACACATTGTGATTAAATTATATGGACCATTTTTGGTGGTCATAACTAGTCGAATAGCCACTTTTTGTAGTAATTCATTTTCAGCTTTTTGGACCATGGTTGTTGAAGATTTGATTACTGTGTATGTACGGTTGGAAATGGGATTTGAATGAGAAAATTGACTTGGATCGGGTCGTGGTCGTGACGGACGAGTTCGTGATATATATTTTTAGACAAAATTTGTTTAATAAATATCATTACAATACTACGTCGTTTTGACGACGGTTACACGCTAACAAAAATAACGGTCACGAATTTTTTCTATAAATAAACGGTGTGGAAAGCATTTAAGAAATAAGTTTTTTCTCGTCCCGTTTCTGTGCAAGAGATTTCCGTTCCGTTCTGTTCTGTAAAACAGAGTTCCGTTCCACAATTTTGCAATTCCCGTTCCTTCCTGTAAAATCCCGTTCCTTCCCCGTTCTGCAATTCCCGTTCCCGTTCTGTTTCTGCGAAAGTCCGTTCTGCAGAATCCCGTTCTCTGCAAAAGTGTTGCAGTCTCGTTCCGTTTCTCCTATCCCGTTCTGCATATTTCCCCATTTTGTGTAAGTATATACATGCATTAATTTTCATGCATAATTACTATTAGTTCAGTGCATAACATAGAAATTGGTTCGATGAATTCTTAATTTTGTAATGCTACTAATTAAGAATTGAAATCCGTTTTATCTTGGAAAGCAATTATTCAATTAACCCTTAGCATCTGTGGGGGAATAAATTTACTTTAAGGAGACTGTGAATTCAAAGGACTCGGAATTATTTATTAATATTTTCTGTGTTATATTTATATAAAATTATGTTCTGTTTTTATCATAAATATATATATATATTAAATAATACTATATATTACAGTTAACAATCTTAAAGCAAATTTAATTCTATGTAATTATAGTATTATTTCATGTGAACAGAAAATAGTAATTGCATGTTCTAGAATTAGTATCGTTTGTTAAGTAATTGCATGTTCTGGAAAATAATTATATGAACAGAAAATAGTTATTTGCATGTTCTAGAATTATATTACATGTATTATAGAAATTAATTACATGTTAATATGTTTGAGTGTAGTTAAATAATGTGTATTCAAATTATTGCATGTTAATAACGTTTGAGTACAAGTTACAGATTTAACTATTCATTATGTTACAGTATTATATATAATATTAAATTATTTTATATATAGTAATATAATATTAAGTATATTAAATATTAATATACTAAGTTAATCAGAATATAATATTTATATATATAATTCGTTGCATTCACTTTTGAGTGCATGTTATAATTTATTCTGTCACTTTTGAGTGCATGTTATATATAAAAGTAATATAATACGTTTGAGTACATGTTATAAGTTATTCTGTCATTTTAATTTTATTTAATCTGTTAATATTCTGAAAATTATTTACATATTTACTATTCTGTTACATGTATTTTATTTTATATGTTACAGGAATATTATATGTATTCATGAAAAACATAATGTGATTCTGAACACATGACCAACACCTTCCTGGCAAACTAAAATTTCTTCCTTGAAACCTTAATATTATGTTGCATAGAGACCGTAGACATACTTGTCAAAACATTGAACTTTGAGATTTATTTGTTGGAAATTGGCTCCTATGAATTTTAACAGTATGCAAAATAAATAGAATTTTCTGCAAATTAAATTGTTAACAAATTTTGTTGTTAACAGATTTTGTAAACAAATTTTTGTACCAACAGAATCTATAATTTAATTGCATATTAATACAGTAAATGTAGTTAAATGACGTGTACTTGAATAACACACAATACATTAGTATTGTCTATTCTGTAATTAATTAGTATTCATGCATTGTCTAGTCTGTTATAATTATTATGATACAAAGAATGTATATTCATGAGTATTGTTATGATTATTGTCATAAGTTTTAAGTAAATTAAATCAGTATTGGTGAATATTTAATTTATGTTCTTACTACTGGAGCAAGCAACAAGGTAAATTACTTGATACACAGTGAAGAAATACGTGTGAAAGTGAAAACAATAGAACTTATCGTGTAATACAATCACTATATTGTCCACGTAAGATGTGGGTAGGCTATGCAAGATTTTAACTGTACTTCATTGCCCGAAATATAAGTGTACTAGTATGTATGTGTGTCTGAGTGGTCAAGTCACCAAAGTAGAATTTGTGCAACATAATTATATGCTTCCTAATAATATATGTATTAAGGCTTATTGGGCATATCTCTAACAGATTAAGATTTTAAGTATAACTATAATAGTATACTGTATTTATATATAACACGTTATTATAAGTTACAGTATTCATGCATTTATAGTTATTCCAAAGACTAAATTGCATTCATATTATTATATTGGGTTCCTATAATAATAAAATTGTGCAGTAATATTAACGGGTATTGGAATTTAAGAGTCAAAATTGAGTTGGACCAAAAATACGTTAATATTAGAATCGGTTGGAATTGGGATACGTTCCAAAAATTGGGATACGGCATATCCCATAATTGGGATACGACCAATTATTAAGATACGTGCCTGCAATAATTGGGGTACGACCTAATCTATAAATAGATTAAAAATTAACCAAAACTCAATACAATAAATAAATAAAAAAATAGGTGGTGCTGCTGCAGCAATATCACAGGTAATTTGTTTATGTTATTATATCTACATGTATTTACTAAAAATGATATGTTTGTAGGAATGACATGCTAGATTAGGACGTGTTAATTATAATATTTTGCGTAGATTAATTAATTTAGAATTCCTGTCTAAATTTGATATAAATCAAAAACATAAAATGTGAAATTTGTGTGGAATCAAAAATGACAAGATTACCCTTTCATTTTGTTGAAAGAAAATCTGAACCTCTAGATTTAATTCACACTGATATATGTGACTTAAAGTTTGTGCAAACTAGAGGTGGGAAAAAATATTTCATAACCTTTATTGATGATTGCACAAGATATTGTTATGTATATTTGCTAAGAAGCAAAGATGAGGCTGTAAAAAAGTTTCAACTTTATAAAAATGAAGTTGAAAATCAACTTAGCAAAAAGATTAAAGCAATAAGAAGCTGTAAGACCCCAACTTATTATAAATAAAATCGAATTTCCTCTTATTATATTTGTGAATAATAAGGTATTAATTTGATATAATTCTCTGGTTATGGGTGAAATGTGCAAATTTTACAAAATATGCAAGTGGTTATAAAATAATCATTGTTGTCGGGAATATTCGTTTGATTCGTGAAAAATTCTTGTTGTCGGGGAATATTCGTATGCAACCGCTAGCGATCATTTGTATTAGGCCCCATAACGTAATAAATGTCGGGATGAAGAAAATGACAAGTTTGAGTTTTTATAAATAATTGGCGTAGTTATTACTGAATTAACACTATTGGAATACCCGTGGTTAAAATACAATAATGCGTGGATGCATGCAGATTGATGAATTATTGATCCTTACGTAGTAAGGCACTTATTCAATAATTATTACAGTGAATTCTTGTTGAATATTTTATTTTATTGATTCAATAATTGTTGCGTTGATATTTTATATTATTGTTGTTTCAATAATTGTCATTGCCTGATATTTTCCATTATCGATCAATAATTCATATTATTTGAATAATATTATTAGATAGCATTATTGGCAATGTCTAGAAAGTTACATCGAGGAGGTTTGGTCACCTAATTGCGCGTCGATAAAGAGAAATTCTTATTGAAAGCCCCTTTCACTGGAGCAGCTACCGGTTGTCATAAATGTGATTCTCAGAATATTATTTGTGAATAATTAATTATTGATTCATATGATAAGAAAATATTTATTTTATGTGGATATAAATGTTGGATATATTTATTGTGGTTAAAAAAATGAAGGAGTTAATGTTGAGGTGTTTTATCAGTATTTTTGCCGGAATGGATGTATTAAAAATTAAATTAATATTTTTGAGATATATTGCATGAGTTATAATTTTTAATCCCAATTGTTGGATCGTTGTAATTTTTGGATATGTTATATATATATATATATATATATATATATATATATATATATATATATATATATATATATATATATATATATATATATATAATTAAGTATATGTCCACAAATTTTGAACTGTTAAAAATGAGCGTATGATTTGTTATGAATTTTAAGAGGTGACTGATTCAGAAATTAAGTTTATAAATGATTTTGGTGGAAAATTCTAGAATTGATTAGGCCCCACTTGTGGTTGGTGAAGAAATGTCTTTGAATTTATTTCAAATGTGGTGGTGGAAATAGTAATGTGTAAAGCCATCGGAGTTGCGGTCAAGTCTGCTAACATTTTTCTATAAATAGAGGCTAAGTTAGAATTGAAAATCACACCAAAAATAAGTTTTCTCTTTCTCTCTCTAGATTATTGAGTGTATTTTGTGAGTATTTAGATACTTTGTGAGTTTCTATTCATCGATTGCAAGTTTTCTTGACCTTTATACCGATATTCCGATCGGAAGATCGATATTACGAGGTAAGGGATGTTATTTTCTTCATATATGATATTATTTCTTTAATATCATTATGTCAAGTATTTATCTGAGTTTTTATCAAATTTGGAACTTTTGTGTATTGGGGAGTTCTTATTCACGATAATCGACCTTTATTCACGAATCGACACTATTCAATTAGAAAAATGAAATTTTCTTCTTTTTGTCCAAGATGTCTATTATGGTTACTATCTTTGATTGTATCCATGTTTTGATCTTTATGTTTGAATTCTACTTCAAAATTGGTATTTATGAAGTATTTATTGATCTTGGATAAATCATATACTGAATCCTTACTATTTGTCCTTCCGTTTCACTAGATTTGTTTTCTTTAAAATATTTTTCATCATCCTCGGTCCTAAATGATGATATTACTAAATATCTTGACTGTGTAGTGCAAAGATAAATGATTAATCGATGAATATCTTTGGCCCGTAGTGCAAAAGATAAACAGTGTTGAGATGAACATGACCAACCTGTGTTATAAATGAATATCTTTGGCACAGTAGTGCAAAGATGAATATTTGATTAAAGATGTATATTGATTGTTGTTACTGAGGATAAAATATTAATGATAGACTTTTAAATCTTAGAAGATAGTAGAACTCATTCTCTACTTGACTCTTCTAATGGATTGCGCTTCCGATTGCGATTGTTGATCTAAAACTTGTTGGCTATTATATTTTATCGATTTTTTTCTCATTGAAGACTAACGATAATTTGTTGTATATTATCTTAGTCATAATATTCTTTATCGGGCTAGTTGAGCTCACCCTTTTCCTTTTTGTTCCATTTTTCTCAGGAGGTGAGAACATAGCAGGAACTAGTCGGGGTACGGAGTGATGATTCTAGAAAGATGTTTTAGTAGTCCTCACTATTTCTGTAAAATAGTATTTGAATAATTGTAACGAGGACTTATTTGAGTGTGAATATTGTCTAGAAGACAATATTTGTATTTAAACTCACAGTATGTGTTGTCGTATTTTGCACGACAATTGTATTATTGAAGTTGTAGTTTGCTTTCGTATGCATGTATTTGGCGACTTCGTAATGGGTGTTGTATACCTATTTTGGGGCGCCACGAAGCGATAGAGGTGGTGAATATGAATCACCATTTGAAGAGATTTGCTCTACTCATGGTATTATTCACCAAACTATCGCTCCTTATTCACTCTCAATCTAAATTCAGGTATTGGCGAACGCAAGAACCTAACATTGAAAGAAATGTTGAATGCTATGTTAAATGCAGCTTACGGAGCACCCCATAATTTGTGGGGGGAAGATTTGCTTTCTGCCAATTATATTCTTAATAAAGTGCCTCATAAGAAAACTCATAAAACACCTTATGAATTATGGAAAGGTCATAGACCTTGCTATAAATATTTAAAAGTGTGGGGGTGTCTAGCAAAGGTAATGGTTCCTAAACCTAAAAAGGTTAATATAGGACCAAAAACAATTGATTGTGTATTCATTGGTTATGCAAATAACAGTAGTGCTTATCGCTTTCTTGTTCATAAATCTGAAATTAATGATATTCATGTTAATACATTTATTGAATCAAGAGATGCATCATTCTTTGAGAATATTTTTCCATATAATGGAAATAAAGATTCAAATTCAACAAGTGGATATATTTTTACACTTGGTAGTGCAGCGGTATCTTGGAAATCCTCAAAACAAACGTGTATTGTTAGGTCTACAATGGAATCGGAATTCATTGTGTTAGACAAAGCTGGAGAAGAAGCAGAGTGGCTTCGTAATTTCTTAAAGGATATTCCAAATTGGTCAAGACATGTGCCAACTATATGTATACACTGTGATAGCCAATCAGCGATTGGAAGAACACATAGTCATTTATATAACGGTAAGTCACGCCATATACGACGAAGACATAATACCGTTAGACAATTGCTCTCAAATGGAATTATCTCAATTGACTATGTAAAGTCAAAAGATAATATTGCGGATCCGCTTACAAAAGGTTTAACAAGAGAGCAAGTGAAAAAATCATCAAAGGAATGGGTTTAAAGCTCTTCATTTAAATAAGAGTCATCATAGTAGCAACCCAACCTATTTGGAGATCCCAAGATCTAGGTTCAATAGGCAAACCGAACTATGTAGTACTCAGTAAAGCACTGAGGAGATATTTACTCCTAACCATTCCTAAAATTAGACAGTGCACATCCGCCACGAAAATTATGATAAATTATGCTTTTAATGACTTTTATATCTTGAAATACGTTCAAGTGGGGTATTGCAGGATACTCTTGATAGAAGTCACCTACGTGAGTAAGAAGGGGGCCACTTCTGTGAGAATTTTGAAGGCTGAATTCTCTAATATACTCACGGAACCAAGAGGTGTTTCAAGGCCAAAATGAACACAAATGTGAGAACCAACTATGTCTGAAGAGATATTTTGTGAATTCTATTGTCTTGGTTTACACAAAAAGCTGACAATTCAAAGACATCAAGTCTACTGATTAGCCAAGTAAATCCGATAGATTTTACTAAGTCAAGTTCAAAGCCACTAGGCTACTTAACCTGATGAAATATCTTTTCTTATGTACTCAAACTAGTGTCTGCATATTCATAACATATTTTGCATATTGTAAAGCCAATTTTTACATTCATGTAGGGGATTGTTGGAAATGGGATTTGAATGAGAAAATTGACTCGGGTTGGGTCGTGGTCGTGACGGGCGGGTTCGTGATATATATTTTTAGACAAAATTTGTTTAATAAATATCATCACAATACTACGTCGTTTTGACGATTTGCCAGTTACGCCAACCGAAATAACATTCATTAATTTTTTTTATAAATAAACGGTGTGGGAAGCATTTAAGATAAGTTTTTCCGTCCCATTTACATGCGAAGAGATTTCAGATTCGCTCGCGTTCAGTAAATGCGAGTTCTGCTCCACAATTTTGCAATTCCCTGCCCTTCCCCGCTCTGCAATTCCTGCTCCTCTGCTTACTTTTCTGCGAAAGTCCGCTCTGCAGAATCTCGCTCTCTCGCAAAAGTGTTGCGATCTCGCCTCCGCTTCTCTATCCAGATTACATATTTCCCCATTTTGTGTAAGTATATACATGCATTAATTTTCATGCATAATTACTATTAGTTCAGTGCATAACATAGAAATTGGTTCGATGAATTCTTAATTTTGTAATGCTACTAATTAAGAATTGAAATCCATTTTATCTTGGGAAGCAATTATTCAATTAACCCTTAGTATCTGTGGGGGAATAAATTTACTTTAAGGAGACTTTGTGAATTCAAAGGACTCGAATTTATTTATTAATATTTTCTGTGTTATATTTATATAAATTCATGTTCTATTTTTATCATAAATATATATATATATATTAAATAATACTATATATTACAGTTAACATATACGTGTTAGATATTTCTCAGGTTATTGTTTTTACGGATTCCTTAAAGCTACATTTGGAAAAATAATAAATAAATTCATTGCTTTAACCATATAGATTAGGTCCAACTCATTCTTAAGAAAATTATTTCAATTCCTTATTTTATTTTAAGATTTGAAGCATATATCAAGCGTCACTGTTGACATCATTCCAAGGGGCTCCTAAAGTTCTTGATTATTATACAAAGACCATGATATAGTGAATACTTGAATAGATTGAAAGTTGCCTCTCTTTTCCTTGAGAAAATAATATATTTTACCAATTTTTTTTATCGGAATTAGGGTTTTTATTCTTGCATTATTAAGGCAAATAATTATTCTTTGAAGATCACATAGTAATTACTTTTCTTATAATAATACCTATTCAAATTAAAACATTATTTTTTTAATAATGTTTTGGACACAAAAAAACTGTGAACTAACGGTATAAAAAAGAGAGAGAAAAAATAAAAAACAGAACCTACTATTAAATGTACTTTTTATGCACAATTTTTTATGTACAATCTGTGCACATATTATTATTCTTATTTTTCATGCCCCCCACAAGGGCTGACCAACATGTAATTAATTCCTATTATATATATGCAAATTTTATTTTTCTTTATAAGTAGGCTTTCTAAATAAAAGATGTGCTCTCTAGCCTTTTAAGTTACTTACGACTAGCACTAGCTAGCCTTTCCTGGTTACTCATGTCCTAATTTGTTTATTTTAATTAATCAATAATTACATTAATGTGGCCTCCTATGATTTTAGCCAATTTAATATTATTTCCTTCATGAGAGTTTTATTTTACTTTTTGAGGTTTTACGTGATGAAACATTATTGAAATTTTTTAATATATATTCAATTTAGAAAGGTTGTTTATATTATTAGAACAATTATTTTAACGATACGTAACGTTTTAAGTCAGATTCTTTTTATTATGATAACATCATCAATCAACCGCCTTTAAAAAGGTAAATAAAACTTTGATTGAGAACTACAATTTAATAATATTAATTGTTATATATGTGTTAATTTATTTTTCTTTTACCAGTGAATGTCAACAAAGTGCAGTAGCTAGTACTTCTAAATAGGATCTTATACCATTCCCTACCTTTTAATTCTTTTATATCTTTAAATCAAAGTGCTACCAGAACAATAAAAGTATAAAATGTAAGTAATTAAAGCATCCAGCTTAAGCTTCAATCCGCATCGAAAGAAGAAACGAATTTTTAAATATTTTTAAATTTAAAAATAATACTATGATTCATTTAAATTTTAAAAATAACAAAATTTATAAGTAATAGTAATTTTTAGTTTGTTTATTATTATTTTTATAAACTAACTATTTTTATATGATATTAATAATCGTATTAACATAAATGAAATGAATTTAAATTTTTCAAAGTAATCTAAAAAATTAAATATTAATTTTATAATTTGAAATGGAGGGAGTATAACTTACGATAGGCATTATGCAATAAAATTAGAAATATAATGTTACCTATAATTCAAAACTAGTTAAGGAATCAATTCCAACACTTAAACTTACCATAGCTAGCATATATATATATATATATATATATATATATATATGATTTATCAAACGTACTTAAAGTTTTAAAAACAGTAAGGAGAGTTTCTTAATCTATAAATTACGAAGACAAATAATTAGGTCAAGTCATAAACTTCAAAAGAGCTAGTTATATATATATATATATATATATATATATATATATATATATATATATATATATATATATATTATATATGGGTGATTCATAGTTAATGTTGTCAAATTAAGTTATCTTTACAACAAATTGTGAGCGTCTATCCGATGATCTAACAGTTTAATAAAGCTTACATCCGCAATTTAGTTTTCAGTATCCCGCAGTTTAATACTGCGGACAGGATAGATGTCTAAAATACCTCTCATATTAAACCGTTGTAGGGATAGACGTTCACGATCAGTTGTAAGAATAACCTTAATTAATTCAACAATATTAACTATGAATTAGTCCCCATATATATATAAGCAAATAGTACTCCCTCTAGGCGATTAAAGCTAATATTAGCATATTAGTACAAAGTTTATGGGACATATAAGGATTCGATTAACATGGAGTTATTTTTTTGGTAAGTTGGTCAATTGACTAATAGAATACTGACACATAGAACTTCACTTGCGTGTTAATATTCTATTGGTTAATTGACTAACTTATCCTAAAATAAACTTCATACTAACCACTTCCGACATATATATAGGAGACACGAAGACCACATATTAATTATATGACCAGGGATTATGAACACCCATACATATATAGTTCTTTTTTCATACTTATATAAATCAATCATTAATCATTATTGTTTATGTAAGTATTGAGCAATGTCGGTACCAATATCTTTAAATGTGGGGTTTTAGCGAACATTAGGGAATATAAATAGCATGTATTAAACTTTAATTAAGAATAATAGAGGACAAAGGAAGCCTTATCATCGCAAAAGTAGGGTTCCAATATTTATTTATATTTCATATATTGTACAAAATGATTTCTTATTTATCTTTTTGGATCTTTCACGTTCCTTTCATTTAACAAAGTTTTAATGTTTTCAATCTTTATCAATTCTCCTCCTTTTTTTTCTCTCTTTATTATTTTATTTTTATTTTTATTTTATTTTTTTAATTGCGGCAGTTGGACATAGGAAAAAAACATTTGCGTAGATGTATCAATGCATTTAGACTACTCTAGTTGATTGGATACCAAGTGGTCTCTATTTAACAAAATAAAGTTAATAATGACAAATATATATTGAATAAGAAAGCTTTTATATCTTTTATGCAAGTTGGACATGTTATATTAAGATATTATATATCCCCATTTTGTTCCAATAAAAATCTTGCTTTTATTTCCTTATGGATACTTTTTTAGCTAATGATGCCAACAAGAGACCACGCTTTAGCCTGATTTTAGACTGTCATCAGTATCTTTGTCATTGACTTTACGATTGTTTTCTGGCCAAATACGACTTAGTTAATACAGGAATTTAACTCTACGTTTGGATCAATTTAACAAATTTGATTCCTAAATTAAGTCATTTTACATAAGATTCTTTTCATAAGAACTTTACAAAAAATTACTTGATTACAAATTTTCCTTTATGAAATTAATTAGATAAATAAAATCAAACATTTTCCACGTACGAGGTGTGCTTAACAATAGTGTAAAAAAAATATTGAAATTTAACCGTTTGTTTAGCCATGAGTCTGATGTAGCATGTGGTTGAGCTAGTTAATTTCTAGTTAAGAAAATGATTAAGAGAGGAAAATCTGGTAAATAAAGTAATGGTCTTTGTTAATATCTCACCTAGCACATCGACCCATTCCCTATGCGGCTATGCTTTAACACAAGTACATTGACTATTTATTAATTCCAACTTCCATTTTTAACATAGCAAGTAATAAGACAACAGAATCTATGTGGAGCCATTCATTATATATTTTGCTTTGAATAAACCTTTAATTCTTTGAAACCTAATTAATAGTATGTAGGCCGTTTAATTAAGCTTTTAATCACTTCTTAACAGTTTGATTAGACAGTCGTGGGATTGTCACCTTTTCTTTTTTTTGGAGGACAGAACTTTAATTTTCTCAATATCTTTTCCATGAGAATTAATGTTTCAAGTTGTAGCAATTATGTTAGTATTAATTAAATTCAAAACAATATAAATAAATAGCCCTATATAACATGTCATCCATATAATGTGAAAACGTTGGAAAATGTTAAATACCTTTTATCTTCTAATAAATTGATTATTTGATGTCAAATCTTACCCAAAAAATAAATGACTACTTAAATACTACAACTAATGACCGAAAACTTATAAGATTTGTACGTTCAAATCTAGAAAAGAAACTCAATCGAGATTTGGCTCACTGTTAGAACAAGTAATAGTTTATATTTATTTGATTAATATTGATTTTTTAAAAATTAATTTAAGATATTTTTAAATTTAAAATTGACATGATTTAACTATTTAAGTTTTAAAAATAATAAATTTTATAAATCAGTAGTACTTTTTAGGTATTTTATACAATATTTATAATTGTATTGACATAAACTACATGAATTTATGTTAATTTTTAGTTTGAAAACGTCTTAAATTAACTTTTAAAAAATCAGTATTTATTTTATAATTCGGAACTGGGGAGTAAAAAAAACTTTTTTTTAATAAAGTTAATAAAAGAAACTAAGTTAGGGGCTTATCTGGAAATTGTACGCATTTTCTTAAGAAGTTGATTTATTATGTATTTTATTTTTTTATATAAAAACTAAAGGAAAAAAATGAAGGAGCTATAAAGTATGAGAGATGTGTAATGATTAGGAATAATTTGCTAAAGAGATTTTAAACGTTGTCAGAATTTAGGATCACGCACATAATAATAGAAAATTAAGAATTAATACACAGAAATTTACGTGATTTTTCAATTTGGGTACTCTACAGACGACTTGTAGTTTTATTGATGATTCCTTGGTTACATAAAGTTTTACAATAGATAGTATTTATAGTCACTAATCCTATTTAAACCCTACTTCACATTATATTTCAATTACCCATAATGTCCTCCCAAAAATAAACTATTAAACTCTAGTCCATGAATGGTATGACCCACGCGTTCCCAAGCTATCCTTGGCGATCTCGCATACCATGTCGCGCAAAGACAATTGACCGAACTGACACGTACCAGTCAATACTACCAAATTTTTTGCACCAGCCTCATACCATATACTTACGTAAGCGACGCACTAACCTTTTTCAATAATTTTATATTATGAATCGCAAACTCCACCAAAGGTAATAATAGTTCATATATAGGAGGACCACTCCGGATCCTACTATGTTTATAATTCTTTTAATATATATATAATCAGAAGTAGCAAAAACTTTTTTTAGAAAAGTAACATTTGAATTAAGATTTCCTTGTTTATTAAAAGTTACAAACAAAACTAATAAAAAAAATATTAGGGAAGGAAAATCATTATCTCATTGGCTAATTAATTAATTGCCTTCTAGTTAATTATTTTGGCCTTGTTTCCCACAAGACGTAGATGGCTAGCTCAAGACTTCTTATCCGAGGTATGTTTTGTTTAGGAAATTGATATTTTTACAACTGAAATTGTTAGTTTCACAAGTTATTTTTTCAGATAAAGGTGGATCTCACTCATTATTCATGTGATGTGAGAAAGAACTCGAGAAATTATCAAATTTACTTGTAAAAAAATTAACCGTCGTTGTCATTTAAATAGGATAAGAAATCATAACATAAATTGTTAAAGATATGTTTGTCCTAATAAAATGATTAAGATCCTCTCAATTACACTTCTCTATTAATTTCTTTCAATATACATTTAGCACTATAAATATTACTTTTATCAACGATAGTAACGATATAAGTATTTGTAACGAATGAATATTATTGTGTCTCTAAATCTAATATTTGTATCGCTGGCAGTTTATTACCAAAAATTAGAGAAAATGTATAATAGAATAGATATTAATCCAGCTCAAAGGTAACCTACAAGTTGATGGGAATCATCAGGGAAGATACTTTTGGGCCTACTAAAAATGTTGAGAATTGACCTAATTTTTATTTTATTTTTTTTATTTATATAGGTTTAATAAATTTAAATACAATTTTTAGGTTAAAGCTAGCTATTATTTAATATTAATATTGTTAAGGGGTTGAGTTAAATACCTAATAAAATTTCTTATTTACGCATTAAATTTTAAAAAGGACCCAATTCTTGGGCTTAGAATGTTCCCATTTGGAAAAAATAGTTGTACTGATTTTTCTTCATGGCCATTAATGTTTAGAAATAACAAACTTAAAACATAAAAATTAAAAAACTCAAGGTTACAGACATCATGTTTTAAGAATTAAAATTTATAAATAAAAGATATTTATTCCTCCTATTCAAATCAAAATATTAATAATTAAGACTTTATTCTTTATGAAATTATTATTTGTGATATGTTTCTTTCCATATCCTTAAAAAATCTTTTATTCTCGTCAATACAGTGACTACTTAAATCACAACAGCTTAATCATAATTAAAAGTTGTAATGGCACAGTGATATTATTTCAGACCATGATAAAAGAGGTAAACAAACATTGGTCAATTTTACAATGGTTATATCCAGTTTATTGCATTTTACATAATATTTAGATGGACTGATGGAAGACCTTAAAAGCAACCCAAGTTATAATTCTGAATGTGACCTTTATGATGGGCTTAGTACACTCTCTTGGGCTAAAATACATGATTATTAGAGTTCATGTAGAAATGAGATTCAAAATAGGCCAGGATACTATAGAAATTTTTAACAAAGAATTATACAGAAAATAAAGAAATATTATTGAAAGCTTTAAACAAACTTACGTAGGTTCTGAAGCTTGAGAACTTAGAACTTGAATACACTCAAAAGGAAATCACTCTTTTTACAAATCACTCTTTTTACAAGAAAAGACTAATAGACTATTTTCGAATACTCGAAACAGAGGAGCAAAAGAACTTCTTATAGAACTGAGGCAAACAACTTTAATAAAAAGACAATAATGCAAAAGTAAATTATTAAATCTAAAATAATTCTACTGATGCGGGTCCTCGATGAGCTGGAGTCGATTGGACGGCAGGAAAAAAGACAAAGGTTGGGACCACTACCAAAGGCTTTGAGCCTCGGATGCTCAAACCACTTTGAAAAAGATGCTTTAAGCATCTACACACTAAACGTCTGAGTTATTTAGGCTGAGAACATAGACCACCAAAAAGATTACTAGACGAGGCCTCATCATCACTATCAAGCATATTTACAGTGTCATCATGATTTCTTAGAAATTCTAAAATATCATCTTTTGGAATCCCTTTGAGTGCGGTTTTTAACTTCTTTTGAGAATCATCATAATCCTTCATGTAATGATTTTCTGGTTGAAAAGATAGCTCGACAATCTTATCCTTATTGAATTTTGACCACCATTTGATGGAAAACTGCCTAAGAAGGCAATTAACTCCAGTTCCCGCATGTTGATCAATTACATAAGACCATTTGAAGATCTATGCGATTTCATAATCACAACAGAACTTAAGAAGAGCCTAATTATCATTAAGACTCTTAAAAGTTTGAAAATATTTTTCAAAAACCCTATCCACTTTTGGAGGGAAGAAAGAAAAATGGGACCCAGTAATAAACCATTCTTGAAACCATGCAGGAAATTCTTGAGATTTCATGTTCTTAAAAAGCTTGGGATGAAGAAACCAACTATGGGTGTGATGTTCATTTTGATAATATAAAAACTTTTCTCAGGCCATGACATAGTCACAATAGTTGTAGGTTTTGGGAATCATAGATTTATTTTCAAAATATTTATGAGTTTTAATATCACCCACCCAATCACAAGGGCGTAAGACTTTTAAGATCTTGACAGTAGAGAAAGCTAAGTTGTAGCAATCTCGAGGTTTATGAGACACTTTAATGGATTCAATTTCCACTAAAAATTTCTCAAAGAATTTTAGGGAGGAAAACTGGCAAATCATGAGTATGATAGATATAAACATGCCACTTGTTCCGGAGTACGAACTGCATCAACATCCTCAATAACTACTACCTCCTTAAGCATAGTATCAATGTATTGAGATTCAACAGGAGCTTTGAGCTCAAGAGCTTTTTCTTTGTTATAAGATTTTTGAGATCCGAAAGATTGTCCTTTAAAGAACTTCCTTAGATCTTTCCATCACTGATTTAGCTGCTCTTCTGGGAGACCTATCAAGGGTTAACATACAAACATTAGGAGTGTCTTGCAAGAATTCCCTAGCTAAGAAAACAGATAGAGAATTTGATTCTCCCTTTATAAACTCAATATCGAAGTCAAATCATGCTAGTAAGGCTTGCCACGTATCAAATATTTACTTAGAAGCAATGGAAATGAGATTCAACTTCTCAAGCTTTTTGCTCAAATATTATCTCTAATTTTTTATCCTAAATAATGTCTCAAATGATATATGTTATTATAATAATTAAATACATTATATATGATTGATTATATAATAAAGTGTTATTTATTGTATTCAAATTCACATTATTTGAAATGTTATTTGATGATCACAATCTTTTTGAATTGGCGTCTCCAGTGTGGTCTTCGGCTCCAATCACCTGCACAACACGTTCTTACGGTGTGGTTAACGGCCGTATATTGCCATGGGACACCTCTGATGCAAGTGCTATTAAGTGAGTGTCAATGTCATCTTCCATTCCTATGTGTTTGGTTCTTACCCGTTATGTTAATTTCTATGTTGTTTTATTTATCTTGCTTTAAAGGGTGATATTAATGGCTCCATTTTTATGTAGATCTAGATCTGACCAAATTTTGAAATCAATAATTAATGGCTCCGTTTATATGTAGGAGACTTGAGATTCCGAATTACACTTGATTGTTTTTTGTTTTTTGGTTCTAATATTTAAAATCCCCCAATCCAAACTAACAATCATTCTCACTCTTTCAATCGGGAATTACCTCTCCGAATGACACTGTCTCTTGTTTATAAATGAGAGAAATGGAATTATAAAGTAAATTGGGGGCATGTAGGGGATTTTGAGGGTTATCGAGACTAGAGTGAGAAGATATCGGTGATGGAATACTTGCTTATGAAGAAGAAGAAGAAGAAGAATCGTGTGGTCTTGTTCTTTTATTTTAATTTTGTTGCTAATTTATATATAATTTTAAAATAAAAAAATTATTTGATAAAACTAAAATTATATTAACTAAAATTAATTATTATCACAATTGCCTTCTCTTTTGCTTTATATTCTGCTAAGGGAAAAGAATTGTTTTGTTATAAAACTTAATCTTTGAGTAAATTTAATAGCTTAGTTGTGGTGCTCGGGTGGTCTTATGATCAAAATTTTAAATTGGGGGATTTGAGTTCGAATCTTGGGCTGGACAAGTTTTTGATAATTAATTAGAAAATATACAAATCAGTGATTGCCGTCGTCAAAAGTCAACGCACGCAAGCACACAGAGGCTCAATATCCATATTTTTGAACAAAAAAGGGCTCGATTTGCGTTAACCAAAATAAAGAGGCTAAATACCAAAATCACCTAAAAAGTTCGAGGCAACCTATACATTTTACCTTATATATATATATATATATATATATATATATATATATATATATATATATATATATATATATATATATATATATATATATATATGACCCCGATTCAAGGCATCTAGCTTTAAAAAGCAATACTGACCTTAAAGAGCATTCTGCTTTTAAAAAGCCTGCTTTTTAATATCTCTCTCCTCACTCAGTCATAATACTAAGACTTAGCCCTCGCTTGAAAATCCCTCACTGCTAAAATCGATTCCCTTGAAAATCTAGTCCTGCAAAATCGAACGAGTTCCTTCTCCATCGACTAGCGCCTTCTCCATCGTAGCAGCTGCAAGAGAGAAATTCAGAAGCCCTAGAAATCTCAGTTAAAGGGTTGTGTGTTTCGACTGAGGGAACGAATTCCTTCTCCAGCGCGATTTCTGCAAGAGAGACAGCCAAGTCAAGCCCTAGAAACACGATTTCCATTGGAGAGAAAGTCGAGCCCTATAGTCTTCAGAATAGAGAGCCCCTTGAAATCTCGATGTGCCCTAGAATCACGATCTCCTTCATCCCATCAGTTCGAATCGGTAAGGGCTTGCAATTTGGTACTTTTATTCCAATTTGTATACTATTTTCTAATCTTCAGTGATTATGGTATGTTTCTACTAACAGACCTTGTAAACTAATAGCAAGCAGTAAGTGAATTTTGGGGTTGGCGTGGGCCAAGGCCCTTTGGCTTTTAAAAACCTTATCTTAGATGTACATTCCTATTGTCCTCTATCTTCTATAATAAAGTAGTATGACATATTATACAACAAGCGTCCCTCCTTTTTAATAATAATGTTCGTATTGTAAGGGATTGGTAAGGGCCTGCAATTTGGAATTTATTTAGCTATAGTCTTGAAAGTTTATTTTGCGTTAGGGAGCTTGTTAATTAATGTTATCTGGGCTTACAGAGGTGTTATTAATCATTGACTTATTTTGTGTGATGATTGCATCTTCTTTGCTAACTTTGCGTGTCAAAAGACCAAACAAGCATGTTTTCATTATTTGCAAAATAGTTTTGTAGTCATTAAAAGGCAAACTTTTGTTAAGTCCCTTTCGGGACTAATAAATCGCAAGTGACAAATTATTATTGGTATGTTTTGTAGCTGTTAAAAGGACATCTTTTGCTTAGTTTTGTATTAGTCTATTTTTGGTGCTGCAGTCTATGAACTATAATTGTTATGCTCCTGTTTCTCCTATGTGTTTTGAGATAATAACAACTTCCTGGAAACAAATGTGTTTTGAGATAATAACAGTTTTGATTATGTTGCATGCACCACATCCCAACACCGGAAAGAGTCAAGTTAAATGGCTGCAGTTAACCATTGTCATTGTCAGTGTCATCGCCCGGCTATGTTGATAACTTCTTGGACTGATTTGAATCCTGGTCGTCGATTCTATGGATGTCAAACTGCAAGAGTAAGTAATTTATATTCAATTTCCTTTAATATGAAGTTTGTTCTCAAAAAAATTCTTTTTTGACAGCCTCATGGTTGCGGGTATTTCATGTGGTATAATCCTCCGATGCAGCCGAGAGCTATTCAAGTGATTCATGGTTTGTTGAGGAAGTTGAAGGCTCTTAAAAATGAAGCGCAAAATGTTAGACGCAAACATATTATTTACAAGATAATCACATGGGTTTCCTTAATTTTGCTACTTTGGAATTTCTTTGGAACCATCTCTGTGCAAGAAGTTGCTTGAATTCGAAAAATTTGTAATTAGAATTTGGGAGATAGAAAGTTGATTACTACTAGTTAGGTTGTGTGAAGTCCATATTTTAAATGGCATTTGTATTTATTGTAATGCAACAAAGTTGATTACTACTAGTTGATTTCATTGCATGTGTGTCTTTGTCAGTGATATGTATTAGTTTAGCCATATTCATAAACTGTAATGCTAATTCCTTTCGATTTCATAAAAAAAATGTTCCTCAGTTTAAAGTGATCCCTTGCTAAGACTGTTATAGCTATGACAAGTGAGAATGAACATACTTTTTTACTTTGTCTCAAAGTACTAGTGGAGATGATGTTAGGTGCAATCTGTATAATGTGATAAAATAACCATCAAAAGCAAGATGATTGGAATCTACAGCATCATTAAGCCAAGAACCACTTAAATCAAACATAACATTAAAGTATCCTAGAAACGACTGTAGCTTAGCATACATCACAGAATTTCTTTTATAATAGGTAAAACAATTCTGAGTCATAAATAAATGAAGCATAGTGTCACAACTATTTACATCAAGCAGCCATAAAGTAGACATAAACACAATTAGCGACCTTTGCACAATGAATCTAACATAGCGGCCGGGTTAGGCGGCTGACCAACACATAAAGATCAACTTGCACACACATTGACGGCAGCCCAAAGACACATCATTCCACGGACTCCCAAAGAAAGCAAACCAATCTGCGATCCCCGGCAACAAGTTGACCAACGCATATGAAACCCAGGCTGCTGACAACATACGTAATATAAGTCATGGAAGCTGTCCCCCCGTTATGCGGAGAATGAAAACTACAGCAAAAAAATCAGTGAAAGAGGCACAACTACCTGACTTGTACCTGATACCATAAGTCACTCCCATGATTAGTGCAATTCTGAAGGACACTTTGTAGAAAAAAATTCCAAGTTAATACAAAGATATAGATATATAAGTGTTGTTATAGCAATCTTAGTTCCACCTGTGGGTGAATCACAATCATCATCTACATTTGGATGAAGTTGCATCGGCCCAAAAACAACGAGTGATCCGATTTTCCTCATATGTGTCAATTGTGAACGTGAATGAAGGATTCTTTTGTCGTTCTAACTGTAAGTACACATTCAACATATCCCCATCATGTCCCTTCAAGTCATTGCGCTTGTCTCTTTCAAAGTTATATAAATCTCGTTGCGTGCAACTAATATTTTCAAAACCACTCGCTTGCACTGCAAGAAAATTATATTGTTGGTATTGTGGTATATTCACTGTGCCAAGTTACTGAGACAACGATTTTTGGGCAATTGACACATTACGATGTGATCATAACAAATGCCTCTTATGTGGAGTTGACAATGGATGACAATGACCCTCCTCAATTTTAGTAATTACGTACAAGTCATTTATCTTTACCACTATAATTTTTGCACCACAACCTTCTTTTGTAGATCCACGTTTTCTTTTTACAACCACATCGGCTAATAGTTTGCTCTTTCCTTGCTTAGAACACACATACTCCTTCCTATAAATCTCATCGCTACCCGCCCTTTTTTCTCATTAAACTTTCGTACACTAAATCCAGAATGCATTACATATGTATTATAAAACGTGTGAATATCATCTAATGTTTAAAATTCTTGACCAAGCTTAGGCATAACCTCATATGCTACTTGAGGATAGTAGACAACAGTATTAGTATTGTTCACATTCAACCCCTCTCCACTCGAGTCATCGACATCCATTTCTATTTCCAAATTCATTTCTACATTATCCCCGCAACTCCCTACTTCATTGTACATGTCATCCATTATATTTACACCTGGACAAACATAAATTTATTTGAACATATGAAATCACCAATTAAAAAAATTATAGAGATAATAGCTATATTGTTGGGATGTACTTGACAAACAGAAATTTACTTGTAATGTGCCCACTGAATAATGTATCCACTGAACAATAACCTTTTTGTGTCCACTGAACAATAACCTTTTATGTGTCCACTGAACAATGTGCTTCCATCAGCACTCCAACTCAAGCTTGTGCAGTATACGAGCTGTGCATTATAAGATTACAATATATGAGAATATCAATAAACAGGTAGCATATTACCACTATTACAAAGATAATACAATCATACACAAACACCTAATAAGTCCCTATAACAAATGATACATGACAGTAACTCCAATATATACCCATTATTGCCATTGGGGAAGAAAAAAGGTTTACAGTTGACAAAGAAAAAGAGAGTTGGACTTACAAAATAAAGCTTGATTCTTATCACGAATAGTTTTGTCAAGGGTCACTAACTGAGGGCATGTGGAGAAGTTTTGTCAAGGGTCACAAATTGAGGACCATAAGAACTCGGAAAAGCTTAGACGACTCTCACTAATCGATTTCGAAAATCAATCGCGTTTCTAGGGCTTCATTCCCTCAGTTGCAGCAATCGCGATGGAGAAGGGCTTCGTTCCCTCAGTTGCAGCAATCGCAATGGAGAAGGAGCTCGGATCTTGAAATCGATTTTATGAAGGAACTCAGCAATCCAATTGAGGGCTCTTCAAATTGGCGCTAGTCGATGGAGAAGGAACTCATTCGATTTTGCATGACTGGATTTTCAAGGGAATCAATTTTGGCAGTGAGGGATTTTCAAGCGAGAGCTAAGTCTTAGTATTATGACTCAGTGAAGAGAGAGATATTAAAAAGCCGGCTTTTTAAAAACAGAATGCTCTTTAAGGACGTATTGCTCTTTAAGCTGGATGCCCTTGGACGGGGCCATATATATATATATATATATATATATATATATATATATATATATATATAAGTGTCGGACTTCTTATGGGCATAAAAGTCATCGAAGTAAGTCTGAACACCACAACCACAATTTTCAATATTTTGGGGCCTTAAACTCGTAAAACAATTTTAAGGCCCTGGATTTACAAGTACAAAATTGGCAAGTTAGTTGTACAACTGAAAAGTGTCCATCTTGGGAACTAGATCTAGATCCATTAGTGGGATCATAGATCATGTAGTTCCTAGGCTCACATAATATCACATAAATACCCCGCACCATAAATATAATGTAACAAAACACATATATTTGCTCCAAACGTCACAAAACAAAGGATTTATCAGTCAAATTCTTGTATGCACGTAGCCAAAGCTTCCAGCGTTCTTTATATACAGATCTAGGGCCATGTGGTTTCTAAATATTTGCAAAAACTAGAAAGAAAACTAGATCTGTACAGATCTTAGTCATTTTAGTTTTCAGGTTCAAGTTTCACAACTTTTGAACTGGTTAAAAGTTAGATCTGGCTAGATCTAGTCAATAAAGCTTAAATATTGACTATTTACAAGAAATGAACGGTTAAAAAGTCAGATATAACGAATATAAGTTACTAACTATATATAACACTTATATACGTATTAGAGTAAATGAAAGGAGTGGATCTGTCGAAATCTTACAGTTAAGCACGAGAATAGCTATCGAACGATTTTAGGTGCCTCAAAACTCATTTTCCACCGATTAAAACTTGATATGTTGTAGTATATATGTATATGAGTGTTTACAAAGATTGAACGGAAGAAAAGCTACCTTTAGCTCTTAAATGGCCGGAATTCTCTCTCCCGGACCCTGCCTCTCTCTTTTTCTCTTTTTCTCTCTTGAAATGAGCTGAGGGGTATTTACAGACCCAATCTGCCACAGGCCTACCTGCGGCTGGGTCTGGTGGTCCCCGTTGTCTCAAAGTACATGCACTCTGACCAACGCGCAGTTGGCTTGAACCTTCATAACTTGCAATCTGGGAATCCGATGGAGGTGTGTCATATCTTTTCGGAAACTCTTTCTGAGAACTATGAAATGACATGGGGTTTGACCTTTTCTGAATTCGGAAAGATGGGTCCATGACCAGATCTTCAAGTCTTCGCAGTCCGTCCGTTGAGCTGTCTAACGTAATTTTCACTCGGGATTGCTAAGATGGTTCTATATGACATTGTTCACAGTATTTTAATCAGTTTTAATGTTGAGTTGGCAAAATTATCCTTTTACCCTTTCGGGTTGATTTTCGGGCTTGACGCAGCTGCAACTGTCTTCCCTCAGGGTTATCTCTGGGGTTTGACTGATGTTGACTTCTATTTGTCCTCAAGGTTGTCTCTTAAGTTGATTTGATGATTTTCCGGAGCTGTCTCCGGGGTTTGGTTTGATGATTTCCCGGTGTGTCTCCGGGGTCTGGTTTGATGATTTTTTGGGGTTATCTCTGGGGTTTGGTTTAATGATGTCGACTTCCAGAGTTGTCTCCAGAAGGTAAAAGACGATTTTGCCCTCATACATGGTTGGTAATAGAAATGCAAAATTTTGAATGTCTACAATGAGTCAAAAAAATATTTAAAATTTTAAGTACAAATGAGCGTCTACATTGCACTAGGATATATCAAATATCTTGGTGATCTGCTTTAACCACGTCTCTGCCTTAAGTGGTTCTGGCTTTCTCAAAAACTCTGGTGGTCCCAGCTCCTTGAATTGCTTAGCGGTGACCAACCGTGGGTTATCATTGTTTCCTCCTCAGTATTATGAGCAGGAGTGGCCTTCACCGATGTTGCATAAATTCTAAAAGCTCCTAAACGTCTGCGTGGTTCGTCGATTGATCGGTGTTGGTGTTTACTGAGGATTATCGCCATCCTGTTGCACATTGTCACGATTATTGATCCGTGGAGACTCAACGGTCTCTCGTGCTCCATTCTTATTCTCAACATTCTCGGATGTCATTTTCAAATCACCACAAAAACAAGGGTTAATTAACATCACATATTATTCTTATACTACGACCACCAATTAAATATCAAATAAACTTAGGTAGGTCATATACTAGCGAAAATTCCCCGCCTCCCCCTCTGTTTCTAGTCTCACATCTTAGCTGGGGATCATATCCTAAGCTTTGATATTAACTGTGGCGCCCCCAAAATAGGTATACATCACCTATTCTCGAAGTCGTCAAATACATGGTACGTAATACAAATACAACTTAATTATACAACCGTGTCGTGTAAAAGTACGACAAAAAAATAAAGTCGTGAGTTTTAATACAAATATTGTCGCCTGCAGACAATATTCAAACTCAAATTCAATATTATTACATTTATTTTTCACTATTTCAATTGAATAGTGAGGACTACTAATGCTATCATCAGTCCAGTCACTCCGTTCCCCGACTAGTCCCTGCTACGTTCTCATTTTCTAAAGAGAACAATGAAAGTAAAAGGGTGAGCTCAACTAGCCCAATGAAAATATTATGACTAAGATAATGCAGAATATATTATCGTTGGCCTTTCAACAATGTTAAACCGATACAATATAACAACCATCAAGTTTAATCACTGCAGGCAGAAACAAGCAATCCATTAAAAGAGTCAAGAGAGAATAAAATCTACTATCTTTTATGATTTAGAAGGCTTTTCATCACTTTTATCATTTGGGACTCAACAATAAATAATCCACATCATCGAATCACCCTTGCCTTTCTGGCCAAGGATATTCTTTAAGTATCACGACCACAATTATCCATGCACTTCGGGCCAAGAAAATTTGTGTATTAAATAATGGTCATGATCATGCCAACAACTGTCCATCAATGCTCTACGGGCCAATGAGGACTTTTTCCACATCATTTATAATATTACGGTCATGAATACACCAAATAATCCCTGGTCATAATCATACCAAGTCCATCTATGCAGTATAGGTCACAGATGACTTTCAACAAAATATAAACATGAGGATGATGACAATGATATAAGAATTCAATAAAACAAGTTCAAGAATTAATTTATCCAGGAACTAATAACCTCCAAATTGTCAACATGATACTACTTTGTAGAGTAAAATTCAAGAATGCTCAGAAGAATATTTCCATGAAAAGATACTGGATTAAGCGAAAATATCAAGGATATTCCACTAATTTCATGGAGTATATAGTCAAAACTTTAACCAACCGAGTATAATAAGAATGGAATAACAAAAGAAATCACCGAGGCGTGCGATAGATCGCATGACGAGTTATTCCAACAGAATAATAAATAACGGAATCGTCCTGCCAGAAACGCGCCAGACGAGGATATTCCAACAAAATAATAAAGACGAATCGGTCAATTCCGCGACGCGGCGTAAAAGCATGCAGATAGGATATTCCAACGAGAATAATAAAGATTTTAACCGGTCGGGCAGAAAAGCGCATGATGCGAGATGTTCCAACGAGAATGATAAAGAATGGAACAATGAAAGAATTTCACCAAGTATAGGGTAGCTCATGTATCACGAAGTTATTCCAATGAGAATAATAAAGAATGGAATAACAGAAGTTCTCTTCATGGATAAGAAAGAAATAATACTCCCTACGGGTACAACAAATAATATTCTCTACCTTTAGAAAAATTGGATATTGAAAAAGTGAGGTAGTAGACTTCTCTTCTTCTATAATTTCTCTCTATAATAATCGCTCTAAAGCTTTTGTGAATTGGTGAGAAATGAAGGAAGAATGAGCTTCTATTTATTGGAAAATATAGTTTCGATAATTGCACGTTTTGGGGCTCGAAAAATTTCAATACAATACCTCCAACTTTTTCTTTATTTTTAATTTAGTCATGAAAGTATTATCAAACTTGCACCACCTCCCCTAATAGTAAATAATGTGATTCAATAGTAAATTATGTGAATCAATAGTTCTGATACATGTGAAAATACTGAATTACAGTATAACCTCCATCTATACCTCCATTTTAACTTAGTCATGCAAGTATTATCAATCTTGCATCAACTCCCCTAATAGTAACAAGAATGTGAAACAATAGTATACACATGTGAACAAATATTATAATCATGTGAAATAATAGCAATCAATTGCTCATTTATCCTGTTAAATACCCGATTTATCAATAACCCCTAGACATCAATTATCATCGAAATAAATGTCGATTTTTACTAACACAAACAATTCCAACATAATGAAACTATTTTTATCAAAAATATAAATTTTGAAATTTTAAAGTTTGACTTTTTTCGAAAAAAGTCAATTTTGTTGACTTTTGACGAAATAGTGAATCCGGAAAATTTTGTGTTAATAGACTATTTTACTAATTTACGTGCGTTCCGGACTCAAATATCACGTCCGCGTCTCCAAATTCAACTCAGAACAACATTCATCATTAATATTATAACTAACAATATTTATCAACCAATCGTTACCCGGATAAGAGGGATTTCCAATAAGGATTTCTCCCGATTGGTAGCCTTGATTAGGTAACCAAACCTCTCCTCGGCGTAACTTCTAGACATTGTAAATATTGCAATTTAATAATATGAATAACTTTGTCGCCTCAATTATTGATTTAATAAAATAACATATTATCACAGATGATCTTATGTGATAATCGAATCAATAATATGAGAGATATGATCACGACAATTCATCTGTAGCAATAATTGAGTATAACTCGAAAGGTGACTTTGTGAAACCCCATATTTTATGAATAAAGAATTAATTTTCCCAAAATAATTTTTTATATTATGGTGTGAATTTGAGATAATGTTATAGTTGTGGGTATTATTTATAAATTTTGCAAAAGTATCTGAAGTTGTCATATTATATTCGATTGATGCAGGAATATTCATTTTAACGGGGAATATTAATCAACTAAGACAATCATTGGTGGACCCCTAGCGGAATTATTGTTTGATTGAGAAAAGGACAAAAATACTTTATGAAAATAACGGCGGAAGTTTTACCAGTTAAGCTGTTGAAACACCCAGGTGTTAAAAGTGCGATGTCTGGCGTGGTTGCGTAGTAGCACTACAGTATTAATTATTGATGCTTAAGTGATAAGTCACTTTCGGTTTTGTTGGTATTATTAATGTAATAATCGTAAAATCTCTTTATATAAAATGAATACTTTTATAAAGTTATTACATAAATAGAATATATTATATTCTATTTATGCATAAAGATTGCATAGTATTTTGTATAGTAAATTTTTTTATATAAAACAAAATACTTTTATAAAGTTATTTATTTTATTAGACAATAATTAGAATATATTATATTTTATTATGCATAGTATTTGTATAAATTACTGCGTAGTGTTTTGCGTAGTAAAATCTTTTATAAAGTTATTAGTTTTATTATATTATAAATAGAATATATTATATTTTATTTTGTTTTAAATATGGATAAAATCAGATTAAAGTAAATCAATCTCGAATGCTTCATGAGTTAGTTACTTATGCATTCCATTTTTCTATAAATAGAAGCTCATTCATTCATTATTTTCTTTACGAATTCAATTGAAACTCTGAGAGAGATAAACTATAGAGAGAAAGAAGAAAAAGTATTCTGCTACTTCACTACTTATATATCCAAAGATTTTCTTCTTAAGGTAGGGAATATTATTTGTTGTACTAGTAAGTGGTGTTATTATTTCTTATTCATGAAGAGAACTGTTGTTATTCCATTTCTTATTATTCTCATTGGAATAACTTTGTATCTGCCGATCTACCTATACTTGGTGACATTCTTCTATTATTACATTGGAACATCCTGCCGGACTGGTTAAAAGTCTTTATTATTATTCCGTTGGAACATCCATGTCTTTGTGTTTTACAATTCGGACTTTGTTCCGCTCTTATTATTATTCATTTGGAACATCCTCATGCATGTGTTTTTACAACTGACTGGTTCCGCCTCTTTATTATTACTGTTGGAACATCCTGCTTGTGCAAATTTTGCGACGACACAGTTCCGTTATTATTATTACATTTGGAATAATACGTATACATCAAGTCTGCATGCATGGTGATTTCTTTTGTTATTCCATTCTTTATTATACTCAGGTTGGTTAAAGTTTTGACTTCTATACTCCATGAAATTAGTAGAATATCCTTAATATTTGCGCTTCATCCAAAGATCTTTTTATGAAAATATTCTTCCGATCATTCTTGAATTTTACTCTCTACAAAACAAAGATCATGTTGACAATTTGGGCGTTAATAATTCTGGATAAAATAATTCTTGAACTTGTTTTATTGAATTCTTATATCATTGTCATCATCCTCATGTTTATATTTTGTTGAAAGTCATATGTGGCTGTAGTAGTGCGTAGATGGACTTGGTATGATTATGACCGAGAATTATTCTGATGTAATCATAATCGTAATATTACAAATGATGTGGTAAAAGTTCTCGTTGGACCGTAGTAGTGCATTGATGGATGAGTTGTTGGCATGATCATGACCATTAATGAATACACAAATATTCTTGGCCCGTAGTAGGCATGGATAATTGTAGTCGTGATACTAAAGAATATCCTCGTCGTATAGCGAGGGTGATTCGATGATGTGGAATATTTATTAAGTCGAGTCTCAAATGATAACGATGATGAAAAATCTTTTAAATCATAAAAGATAGTTGATTTTATTTTCTACTTGACTCTTTTAATGGATTGCTTGTTCACTGCAGATTAAACTTGATGTCTATTATATTTTATCGGTTTAACATTGTTGGAGACTAATGATAATTTATTCTCGCATTATCTTAGTCATAATATTTCTTCTTCGGGCTAGTTGAGCTCACCCTTTCTTTCTTTCATCGTTTCTCTCGTGAAATGAGAATATAGCTAGACGAGTCGAGGAAACGGAGTGATGGTCCGCAGGATAAGATTAGTAGTCATCACTATTACGTGAAATAATGTTATAATAATTATAATGAGGACTCCTTTTGAGTTTGTATAATCTCTAGTAGATAATATTTGTATTCAAACTCACGGTTTATGTTTGTCGTTATTGTACTACGATAGTTGTATTAGTAAGTTGTATTTGAATTACATACCGTATGTCCGACGACCCAAGATAGGTGATGTATACCTAATTTTTGGGCGTCATGACTTCTACATAAGCATCGATAATCAATACTGGTGTGTTCTTGTATGCAACCACGCCAGACATCGTTTTTTACTACTGGGTAGTTCAACGATTAACGGTAAAACTTAGTCGTTATTTTCATAAAAAAATATTTTTGTGCGTTTCTCAATCCGACAATAATTCCGTTGTGGGGTCCACCAATGATTGTACTGTCGTACGGATATTTCCCGACAAAAAGAATATTCTCCGACCAATCGAATATTATATAACAACTTGCGTACTTTACAAAATTTATAAATATTACTCACAACTATAACATTATATTAAATCCACACCATAATATTTAAAAAAATTATTTCGAGAAAATTAAATCTTTATTCATAAAATCTGGGGTCTCACACCCTAGGCAAACGTGTCTGAGCAACTTTCTCAGAATCATCCTGGTCCCGCTCCACCCGACTCAAATCATCATGTGCTCCACCACGAGGCGTGCGAATTCACTCTCGCACTCCCCTCGCACCTTGGAGTTGATACTTGGACTCTATTTGCTCCACCACGAGGTCTGTGAATTCACCCTCGCACTCTGGAGGCCCATCGAATCATGAGCTTTGATATCAATGCATTGCATAATTGTGTAGACTGACCCAATAAGCATGTTGGACTCCCTCCTTACTTAAAAGGTTAACATATTAGGTTGATATTTTAGCATACTTATTAATCTATTTATACTTTTAAATTTATTTAATATAAAATTTATGTGAAATATTTCAACAATATCTAAATCGACACATTTGATACGGAAATATCTATATTTTTGTACAGATTTCGATATTGAATTTTTAATATAAAATTGACAAAATCAGTACGGTACGGTGTATAGCCGGTAGGGTACAATTTTTTGCGTTGCATACTCCCACAAGCCACAGGGATGGTATTCATGAGCAAATAGAGTGTGTGGGGACAATTTACCGTTGGATTTATCTTCCACTGCTAAGTTCTACCAATTGCTAATATGCTTATGCCCATAATATTTTATTGAAAAGATATTAATCAACTGGTTGAATGGGCCAACATAGAACTATATTTTTTATTACGAATTACGTGAATAATTATAATTTGATAATATTTAAATAATATATTTAGTATTAGGGGTTAACTTTATAATTATATTCAATTTCATAAATTTATATATTACAATCATAATTCGACATAAAACTTCAGTAACACATTACAAGACTCATGAAAAAATATTAAATATATATATAAAAATAGTTCTCCCTTAAATTATAAAAGACAAGATGTACTTTTTCCGTCACATAATATATGACGTTTTAGAATTGTGCATAAGAATTAAAGAAATGATTGAATAGAATTAAATATAATATTGTAATTAATTATCTTAAATTATATAAAATGACAAATAATTTAGGACAAATGAAATCATCAAAAACGTCATATATTATGAGACAATTGTAGTATATAAAAATTAAGGATGAGCACACAAACCGTTTAGGTGCGGTTTGACAAATTTAAAATCGCACATGAAATCGTTCGTGATTGATGCAGTGCGGTTTCGGTTCTAAAATCAATTGAAATAACAAAATTTTATGCAATTTAAATTAACAATTTTGCATCACACAATATTAACTATCACTTTGATAACACACACAACCTTACTTATAATGTTTTGTCTAAACAAAAGCTAAATAAAACCAAACACAAACCGTAAATTCGATTTTATATAATGTAGGGTGTGACTAATTTTATATAATGTAGTATGTGACTAATTAATGTTGAACATAAAATGATAAAATAATTTAATTATTTAATGAGTCTCATACTTATTTTTATATCTCACGTATATGTTCGTATTTATTTAATATCTATAAAATTTGTTATCATATATAACACTACTTATATAAAGAAAAATAAATAATTCATAAGTTTAACTTTTTAAGTTTAGAATAATAATATTAAAAAAATAGAAAATATATGTGTATATGAGCTGGTATGTATCTATATAAACATAGTGATGGATAACCGTGAATAAAGTTTGTTGGTGGACTTGTTCTTGTAAATTATTATTGTTATTATAATGATAATGATAGTAGCTCAATCATACTCAGGGACAGAGCCAGGATTTATTCTTGGGGGGGGCAAAAAAAATTTTAACAGCATAAAATATATTCATCACTAAAAAGTAAAATTTTATTATTACAAAATATATTTTTACTAAAACAAAAATAATATAGTAATAGAATTTGCTTTGAGAAAGATATTAAAACATAGCAAAAAAAAGTCTTTTAAAATATATTAAAACTTCAAAAAACTTGAAATTTAGCCTTTTCACAAAATTTTCAAACCAAACCAAATGTATAAGTGAGTTTTATAAAATTTTTAAACTTTAGGGATAAATCTTACAAAGATTTCAAACCTTGGGGGGGAGCCGTGGCCCCCTCCAATAAGCATGTAGCTCCGTCCCTGATCATACTCTCATTAAAATTTATAAATCACTAGATAACTTGACTTTTTTATCTTGTTGGCGTATGGTGCGGTTTCGGTTTTATGCATGTAATTTTAGCCAATAACCAAACTCAAATTATAAATTTAATTTTTTAACCCACTTAAAACCGCCACATACGTCAAAAACGTTGCTGCGATTTTAATTAGGACGATTTGTGTGATTTTTTGTATAATTTCAGAGATAATTTAATTCTTTGTTCAATTATGATAAAAACCATTTATTAGGATCAAGTTGCTAGTCGAAAGTTCAACTTCTCTTCATCCCCCGAAAGCGCAACAGAGCATGCTGAGCAGCTTACTGGATGACAAACGGAAATTATGTAAAAGTTTGTCCCTTCATCATTTGCACAGGCTATATACATTTCTTTGATATTTTGTTTTTCTCAGATTTTGTTTCTTGAACTTTTGTCTGTTCACTTGTCCTCATAGCCACAAAATTGACACGTGTCTTTTTGTTTTTGTTTTTGTTTTTGTTTTTCATTTTAATTTATTTTATAAAAATATTAAGGAAAAATTATTAAATTTAAAATATTCAAATTATATATACGATTACTTCAGGGGTACTTATTTAGTTTCAAAAATAAAATCTGATGCAAATATTTAATTAAGACAAAATCAGGACAATACAAAATTTCAAAACAAAGTTGATTGATATCTTTCCTACAATACATAGGTTGCAACTAAATTAAGACAAAACAAAATCATTACAATAATACATTGTTTGCAACTAAATTAATTTCACAAGTTTTGAGTTGATCTTTCTTTTGGGATTGGTGAACATGAAATTAACTTTAGTCAATTGATCAATACAATATTTATATAACTGACATTGTGCGCAGTTTCAAAATATTTATTAGAGAGGTGATTTTTATAAATATTTTTATCTCTACGTTTATCAAGATCTTAGTATTGGATCGAATTACCAATTACTTCAGTATGAAATTAAACTTCATAATTCCATTGAATGTTGAATCACTTTTTTATGTAGTTTCTCTCCTAGATTCTCTTTGTGTAGAAAATTGATTTCGTATATGATAATGAGAAGTTGCACATATGTTTATTGTATACTATGGATGTATACAACATATTTATGACAGTTGCTTGCATAGTTCATGAAAGTTTATAATTAATTTATTTATTTTTAAATATAGCACGTGTATCATCTCAACTTTATTTTACATAGAATACACATATTTCTGATTTATTAAATGAACTTTTTCGAATCTTATTTTAGAGTTTGTATAAAAATAAAAATAAAAATAAAATAAAAAATAATGTGTAATTATCGACCTGACCTGAGATGTACAATAAATATTTCAACGGCTCAATTAATGAACTTCATTTAAATTTCAAAACAACTTATAAGTTGTATTTCTTTTAATTTAAATTCATTTATTAAATCGAAATAAATCCTCCTCAGTTTTAAATTTGAAATTATCGTAAATAAACTCCAAATTATTCAAACAACTTGTTTTATTTGGTAATTGTATCTAACTACTAAAAACCACCACCCAATAGCGAGAAAGGATAAGGCGGCGGACTAGAGTCTCCCCAAACCGCCTCTCCTCCAAAATAACTCAAATCCCCGATTACCGCAGCACCATGTGGGATTAGAGGTCTCCCAGTGGCTTGTCTTTGGTTCACCCACACCGGCAACGTCGTCTCCGGCGAAGACCAACCATCCAAATTCGCCTCCGGTGATGAAATTGACGCCGAAATTGTCCCAACCGTTGCAATTTCCTCTTCCTCCTCACTCTTAACTGAACTTGCCATCATCACCATTTCCGATGAAGACGAAGCTGATGATATCATAAGCCGTTTCTTTTTATTTGTCACTCTTTTGGCCATCATTTGTGATAAAATTTCTGGGTCTTCAACTAATTTATATATAAAAGTCATTATTTGATGTGGCCTTCTCTCTGTTGCTTGTAATCTCTTGTTCATCCCTTCAACTTGGAGGTCTAATTGCTTTTGTTCTTGCTTTAATTTCGCAATTTCCATTAAAATATCCTCTTCATCTTCAACCTTGTGGTGAATTGAATGATTAATATCGTTCCTACTCTGTTTCTTCCTCGCTATGTTCTTCAATAATTGCGTTTGCCCACGAAGAAACCATTCATTTGCAAACTCCCATCGATCCGGATCCACCTTTCTGAATCCCTGTTCCATTACAAATGTTGAAACATCCACATAAAGCCAGAAAAATTAATTAGGAAGGTGCAATTTTAGGCCAGACTTTTACCTAAGCAACACAAATATTGAATTTTAGGGACACAATAAAATCGGTCACGATACACCTCACAATGAAATTATTGCATATTTATAACTGGTGATCAATTGGTAATATTTCTATTGTTAAATAGGAGATTCTTCGTGATATATTTATCTTTCGATTTATGTGCGCATATATTTCAATCTGGGGTATCAAAATCTATCAAAATTAATATTATACTAACTATTCCCTTAAATAGGTATTGGAGATGTCCAAAACAAATAAATATTAAAAAAAAAAGTGAAAGATATAACCCAACTCCCTTGATAAGTATATCGCAATCAAAACATTCATTTAATAACACATTAATGCTGTCTACAAATAGTTGTATTAATGGTACTAAAAATAATACTCCCTCCATCCCTAAATAATGAGTTCAAAATTTTCCAATATATTTGACATTACTAAATTTTTAGGAAGCATTTATTACAATTTTTTTCTATATCCTCAACTATATATGGAGATTTCAATCTGAATAACTATATATAGTTCTTTTCTTAATTAATGCATGATAATTGTAATACTATATCAATTTTCTTAGATAATAAATGACTTTACTAAACCTTAATAATTTAGGGATGGAGAACATATCACTATTATGTATCAAAGAAATTGAATAAAAAGTGTATAACACATGATATCCTACTACAATTTTCTTAATCTAAATTATTATTAATAACAAATAACAACATTTAATATAAATAAATAAAATTCAAATACACTCATGTCTAATTTCATTTTTTTCTTATCCTTCCAACTATATCCCAATGCCAACTCGCTTTAATTTCATTCTTAAAAAAAATTATTTGTTTTATTGAGCTTTGACTTTTGAATATGGGCCAAGGTTGATATTTTTATTAATATCAATTTTTTCCCTAGTTGGGAATCATAATTTAAGAGGTCATTAAAAAAATTAATGAGCATTGATTATATTTGTCTATATTTTTAAATTATTTCTATATATACATCAAATGTGGACCTCAAACTTGACTATAAAATTAGTCAACCTTTACCATCCTAATTTCATCTCACTCAATCTAATTTCCCAACTCCTCCTACTCTCTATAATCTAAAGGGATCGAAACTTTGTCCATTTTTCCATCAAAACCAAGGATACTAGAAAAGGTTAAGTTTGCTTTTACAAAATGAAGACTGATGACAATTCATTCTGTCTCCCAAATTCATGGGAGCTATCTCATTATTCTTTTATGGAGAAAAAGATAATGAAGAATGCCTAGTCGTAACCTCACCTCTGCCCCTCCATAATACCACAAACATCATCGGACCTGAAACCCAGCAAGTGATCAAACGTGAAATTGAGGATGATGCTATTATTAATGTTGTTGGTAGTGATCAAGCTACAAATTTGAAGAGTCGAGGCCGGCCACGTGGATCAAAAAATAAACCCAAAGGAGATGTTGTTCAAGAGATGAAACTAGAAGCCCATGAGATCCCACCTGGGACCGACGTCATAAATTGGGTGGTTCAGTTAGGCCAATGTAAGCAGTTATGTGTAACTGTAGTAAGCGGTTCTGGGTTGATATCACTTGTTGATCTCAACTATGGAAAGTCCAACCTTCCACCGGTAACAATATCAGGACCTCTCACCCTCGCTTCTTTTTCCGGGGCTTTCTTGACTAGTTCTTCACCACCCCATTCTCGCAAGTTTTTTACTGCTTCACTTAAAAGGTTTGATCAACAAGTTTTTGGTGGGGCAGTAGCCGGAAGGATGATTGCCTCAAGCCCTGTGGTATTGATGATTACCACTTTCAACAATCCCAAAATCTATGAACTAGGAAATTAACTAACTAATTCATGCAAATTGTAGTAGCTAGCAGCAAGCAGTAAGCAGTACTACTATTAGCTACTGGGTGGGTTGTGCTGCAATTAATTAATTAATATAGTTGTTTCTTTATCTATGAGTATTGATTGTTTTTACATTCCCATTGAACTTGACCACTCATGTCTAATTAATTAATCTCCTAGTCCTTGTTGTTGCTCATCAATAGTAGCTAGCAGTACCAAAGAGATGATGATAGCATAAGGGATTCATTTATATCTCTTTAATTTTCTCAAACTAAATAATCATTTGATTGATTAAAAAGTCAAGCCATGCCAGCGGATACATTTTTACGTGCGTGCCAAATCATAGATTAGCCTAGTGTTTAGTAAATTACTATTGTGAGATTAGGAGCCTACACTAACAGCATGTGGTGGGCCGTTTTAATTTAATCATCAAAACTTTGCATTTTTAATTTAATGACACACTAAAAATAATACCTACTATATATATCACTATTATGTAATTCAAATATTTAGAAATTGATCAATAAAAAAGTATAACACATGCTATCCTATTACTATAAGAAACTTACTAAGAAATAACAACATTTAATACACATGGCAGAGGTAGACACATTTCTATATATATATATATATATATCAAAAATTGACGATGGATATACAATGTTAGAACTAACGAAAATGATATTATAATAAGTATAGTAAAGTATCAAGTTTCTCTCAAAAATGTCGTTAAATATATATTTATTTGATAACGTCACAATATTTTAAAAGTTATAAAAGACAAGTTGAAGGCATAAATTTATAGAAATATGTCAGGCGGTAGCATCAAATTAATTAAGATTATATTAAGGAGAGGAGAGATTGAGATTGAGATTGAGATTGAGATTGAGAGGTGCATATATATATAGTCTATAGATACATACATATGTGTTGAGTTGACGGACGAAGCTGGAGAAATTATTGTGCTTGAAATAAAGAGGCAAGAGTGTCTGAGAGAAATGTAAAGGGTCGATAACAATGAAGCTATTGTTGGCTCTTCCCCATGTGATTAGATTAAGTGTTGTGGGATCGTTCACCATCAGATATGTCTTCACGACGAACGGCTGTAGTATTATGGTATTAGTATTATCTGCTTCTGCTTCTGCTTCTGCTTCTGCTTCTGCTTCTGCTTCTGCACCACCCTCCATATTCACATATACCTGCCTCTTAAAACATTAATGAGAGAGAGAATTGAAAAAGAGAGAGAGAGAGAAAAGTGTTTAGTGTTTGGTGTTTGATGAATTTTTTTAAATGTTTTGTGAGCACAATAATAATATACCAAGATGTCGTGTAGGGGGTAGTGAATACGTGTGATTTTAATTTAAAAAATATTGGATGCGACAAGGTGTACGGTTAATGACATTATTTTGACATCACTCGTATAACATAAATAAAAGACAGAGCGTGTCAACTGTTGCTTGGCCAATTATGTAACCAAAACAAAACATTTGCTTTGTAATAATCCACTCATCTTCTCCCCTAGCCCTAGGTGGACTGGACTGGACACCTCACACAAGATTTTGTTGTGAGTGCTGGCAATATATAGTATATATATATATATATATATATATATATATATACAAGGCACACCTTTATTCAAAATTTAGATTTTTTTTGATTTATTGAGTGCTTCAAATTATTTGTATTTTATTAGATTATATAACTCAGAAAGTCAAAATAAGAAGCAAACTTTCTTCAAAATCAACCACTCGAAAAGTTAAAATCTAACAAAAGTTATTTATAACTATAATCATTTATTCTTTGGTCCTATATAAGTATCGTTTTAAAATTAATTTTTTAATTAATTGTCTTTTCTAGATTTTTAGAATTTTTCTTATTTTTCCTAAATTATGCCTAAAATATCTCATCTTTTTAAGTGCAATAATCCTATTTAATTTCAACCTTTTCTTCCGCTCCCACAATACTTACGTACCCAAAAAAGGATAATTTAAATTTAATTTTAATTTTACACTTTACAAGGGAGGATCATCACTATCTCTGAATTTAAAACTTAATACTGAGTGAATATCCAAAAGCCGAGGGAATATGTACAAGTTTTATAAAGGAGGACTAAACTTTGTTATATCATGTCCAATTAATCCGGATTAACTTTTTTTTGGTAAGTTAATTCCGGCCGGAAAAGTAAACTAATGTCAAATTCTATCATTAATTGATCAACTTACTTCAAAATAAATTTTATATTAACCCCTTCCTCCAATTATATATATGTCATGCGTCTGATATCGAAGGGGATTGTGTTATTCTTGTTTGAATGCCCTCTTTATTTAAGCAAAGAAGATATATTAATTAGATGCCAAAATTATAAAGGCGCCACCTACTAGTTATATATTTATATATACATCCCACTAATGTCCAAACAAAATATATACCAGTAGTGAGTGTGCCCGCGCGGTGGCCAAGTCAGAAATCATTTTTAGCGGGCTTAAAATTATTACCATCTCCGTCGGCGCAATCGTCTTTTCCATCCCACCCATCGCCACTTTCTTCGATATCTCTTCGATATATATATAGAGAGAGAGAAAAAAAGAATACGATTGATGAAGAAGAAGGGTGATTGTTGTTATAGATGAGGAGAGAGAGAAGTCATGGATATTACTAAATCCTAAATTAAAAAATTTTAATTGAATACTAATTCCCTAAATTAAAGAATCATAATTCAACTACTATTGTAAATAAATATGGAAGTATATTAGTTGTGAAAATATTTTATATATATATATAATTATTTTTAAAAACGTAATAGAATATGTAATTCATCCTAAATAATTTGACGGGGTTCGGGAACCGTGTCTACGAGCCATTTTTTTAATATATATATTATAATGAGAATATAATAAGTAATAATATATGGTATATATACATTATTATATTGACTCATAATTAATAGATTTTTTTAATCATAATTGTTCATAAGTAATTAATTTATTAATTATTTTTAAAAATAATATATATTAGATTACTATTTAGTTTAAAATATTATAGAGAGATATACATATGAGATGATATAAATCATATGCGGTTAAAATTTGATTGACAAAGTTATAAATTTTCAATTTGATCCCGTATAATAAAAAAATTTATAAAATTTTAGTGGGGTCAATTTATACATAATACTTAAATTTTTTAAAATTTACCTTATATTATAAAATAATTATTTTTTTCAATGGGGTCAATTGTGTGTGTGTGTGTGTGTGTGTGTGTGTGTGTGTGTTTGTGTGTGTGTGGTGGAAAAACAATACATCCAATTGTTACATGTTTAACTTACCTGCATAATGCAATTTTGCTTTTCATTTTTCTTAATAAATTTTCATCCATAATTGTTTTCTTCGCCCTTTCAAAAAATAAGAGTCCAAATTTGACTTTAAAAAGAACAATTTTATTTTTTAATTTGAAATTGATATGAAACTGATTTAACCAATAGTACCATAAATATTATAAACCATCTAAAATTATTGATTGCAATATTTATTGTTTTCAAGATTAAAACAAACTTACTTTAGTTTTTTGTCAATTACTTCTTAAAAGTTCAAATAATTTAGGAAAATGATATATATTGTAAATATTTTTGAGTCATTTACCTGAATAAATATTAATTTTTGGAGAGATGTGTCATAAGTAAACCTTCTTATAATTCGTTATCAATCCAAGTATTAAAAAATTTAGTAATTATAATTCGACATAAATTTATCACAATAAATCAATAATTTAACTTGAAGGAAGCTTATCCAACCGTGAACCGGCCACCTAATGTAATTGTTAATTTGTTACACTATTGTAGAATAACATTTATTTTAATCTTGTAGTGGAGAATATATTGATTGTTTGCTCACACTCATCAATGGATTAATTGATTGTTTATTTATTAGTAAATCTTATCACCAACTTATTAGAATCTAGAATCCAATGCATAAAGATTCCAAATTCCTCATTTTAGCAGCAGGGTATATATACCCTGTCATTTTCTAATTCAAACATAATTAAAATATGTGTGCATAATTGCTTCAAGAATAATTTAATACTACTACTCATATAGAACAGCAGTAAAAAAAATCAATATCTGCTCATCATATTTACATTATTGAATAATATTCCAAACCTTGACATAAATTGAGGAGTCACATATGGAGATTGGAGAGATGATCAAGAATCTCACTCTATATCTCATTACGTGCATTGTATAATGAATATATTAATTCCACATTGATGCTACCAATGAGTTTCTAAAGGGTAGTTCAACATGTCATTTGCACTGCAATTTGGTCCTGTTTCTCTTTCTTATGTGTCCTTGGCTCAACCTTTACACTTTCTCTTACCCCGCACCCCACCCCACCCCACCCCACCCCACCCAACACCCAAAAAAACGTAAGAAAATTTGATGAACAAGCATCATTAGGTGTAAACAAGTAAAATTCTTGAGAAGTAATGAACACAATTAAGATATACTTGGTATAAATGTGATCATATTAATAACCTTACCATTCCAGACATGGTGTTTAAAGTTTAAACACATGTAAAAAGATATACATAGCTTGAAGCTTTACAAAATCTTGCTCCATTAGTAGGCACTGCTACTTTTCTATAAAGTATAAACTCAGAACAAAACTTCAACAAAAAATTTATCAAAATCATACTCTTTAAAGGAAACAAACTTCCATGAAAACATCCCACAAACCACATCCAAAATCTGTAGTTTTATTAAAAAAAAATACTATTAACAAATTAGAAATTAGTCATCGCATCTTTGACCAACACTTTCGTTACATATCACTAATCAGATTTTTTTGATCAGAACTCCTGGGCATGATTAATGACCCGAAGAAGAAGCTAAAACATTGTATTCTTGTAAATGCCTCCGGAACTGATCCAAGCGATTTTGAATTTGCAGAATTCCGGCAGCCTTCTGCAAAAGAATGGAATTCAATTTGTTAATATATCCATCTAGATGATTTCCCGGATTGTCAACTTCAACCAACAAGTTCATCTCCTGCATGAAAGAGCGAATATGATAAGTAAAATACAACTTAGCATTAAAAGAGCCCAATGCAGATAATCACTAACCTCTCTAACAATATCCATAGTCACCTCCACAAGCTTGCGATGAGCATTAACAAGATCATCCTCTTCCTGAAAAAGAACAGCAAGTTTTTAATGGGTGGTTAGCCTGATCATAGAAGGGAACCCATTGCAAGATGTTTAAAAGTTCTATTACCTTCAGGAGAGCATTAAGATTGTCATTTGAATGTGAGTTGTTAGCCTCAAACTTCAGCAAATCCCTTGGATTTGTTTCAGTGCCAGCTTTCTTCATCTTATCTTCCAAAGATGATGGTTGATAGGTCTTTGCCTTTTCATTCATCATCGAGAATACCTTGTTTTGTTCAAATGTCTGCTCGGAGGATTCAAGATAATCTTCAATTATGTCGCCTCGACCACCTATCTGACCCTTGAAATTATCTAAATATTCATTTGAGGTTGGACTGTTTTGTACACGCCCACTAGAAACACGTTCAATTGCGAGAGATGGAAAAGGCTCCCTTTCAATTTGTTTAGACCATCCAAATCTGTTACTTTCGTTTGAGAAATCCATTATGTTATCAGAGCCTGATGAAGTCGTTGAAACTGAAGGCAAGGTCACTGCTGTTGAGCTTCTAATGTTTACAGATGAAGACAATGTATCCTTCCTGAAGCTGCTGCTTCCTTTAGATAGACTCTTAACCCTAACATTTATAAATCAGTCAGAAGTTTTCAACTGAAAATAATATACACCTAACCATTTTTGTTAATACTTCACGTTACCTGTCAGCATATCTTAGTGTGTTGAGACTGTGTTCACACGAGCCTGAGTTTGGTGAAATGCATGATATCATAACAGTGCGCGAATCACCAACAAATGAATCTCTAAGAACTTCAGTTAGCTTACTTCCCCTGAATGGAATATGACCCTGGTCATTGTCAAGAGCTCTAATGCATTCCTTTAGAGCAAGTAAGCTTTTATTAATTTCAGCACCTTCCATTCTGCAACAGCAACGTATAAGCATAGTTACTCCCACAGAACTTCTACTAACAGTTCAAAAATAATTTAGAACAATAATATCCCACTGTATGACTTAGATAACAATATAGTGGGATGCCTAGGAGAAACTTATGGTTTCTAAAAGCTATTTATGCAAAGTATCACTGCTCCAGGGGATCAAATTTAAGGAAAGGCTACGAAGTTCATATTAGTTTCGATAATATCTTGCATGGAACATACCTCGTCTGTTTGTCATTATCTGTTGTATCTGCACCACGTTCACTTCCAGCAAGATCTATAAAAGATAGCTTGCCAACGAGTCGAGCAGGCTTTGATTCCTTGGCATCAACAAATCTCTTGATGGCAAGCTGAAGTATAGCATGTGATCGGGAGGATTCCTCATTTGCACCAGTTGTGCCAGTACTCCTCATTGCATTGCCTCTCTCAATTAACTCCTTGACGGTCTCCACATCTGATACATTGTACTCTTGCAAGCCCACAATGCAGACCTGCTGTTTCCCATCCTCCCTCATGCAAAGCTTTCTGCAAAAGGAAAGTTCAAACTTCAAAGTTTATGGAGCTGAGTTTAATGAAAATTTTCAGTAGTTACAAGCAGAGAAACTCACTTCCGATCATTAAGGAGATCAAAAAGCTTCCCTCCATAAATCTCAAAAAAACTGACAAACAACTGATATCCTTGGTTCCGGTAATTGTAGTTCATTAATCGAAATATATCTTGAGATGCTTTAAGTGGTAGTGGATGCATTGTATAGGTCTTTCCACTCCCTAAACAACATGATTAAACCAAGATGTTATATAACAGTAATTGATTTAAAACGGGAATAGCTTTGCTGTTTAATGTTGAAAGCATTAAAAACAAAAGGGTAAGAATTAATTTATTTTTCTGAGGGGGGCAGGGGGAATAAGAACCTAAGATGGATGAATATCTGAAATATATATGGTCAATTTGGAAATCGCAGACAAATGATAATCAGGAAGCCTGTAATGCCGTTATGAATGAGGTGAAAGAATAGGTGACTAGAATAATATGAATTATCAAAATGAAAATCTTAGAAAATACATAGGACCGTGTACAGCTAGCGGCTTCATTCTGAAATCAACCATATTTTAGTACCACGACAGGGAGCCTCAGAGAGTCAGAGGTGTATGAGCTGCAATTGTCACGACTCAAGCTAAAGAGACTAGATAGTTGATGTTAATCAGTTAATCATAATGCTAACTGGAGGCAATGGTTAAAAAAAAGAAAATATAAATTACTTCTAGAAAAACAAAAAAATAGGACACTTGGAGCAATAGACACCTGATCTGATCAAATGGTTGCAATGAAAAGTAAAAAGGCGTTTCGCTAATACCAAAATTGTACTGTCAATGATTGAAAGTTGGACTTAGACACAAATTTGGGATTCTGATTAAGACAACAGGTAAGTACGACAGTCCAAATCCCACTTTTCATATTCAGAAAGCTAAACTGTATACCATGGCCTGGTAGCTGGAATGGTAACCGAGAGAAATCAAGGTACTACACAGGAAAAGGAGGGTCCAACTCCAAGGTCAGGAAAAGGAGGGTCCAACTCCAAGCCCCACCGATGTTGTCTCTTACATTAATATAGGTTGCAGTGACATTCTAGAATAGTACGTCAGAAAAGCAAAGGAAGAAGAAAAAGAACAGGAAAGCCAAGGATCTTGCCTGTCTGGCCATAGGCAAAGCAGGTTGCTTTTGTTCGTTGAAAAAGTATTGGGATTATAGGCTCCACGGTCTCTGAGTATACCTAGAGCAACAGAAAAAGAGGCTAAGTAGTCCATATAATCATCAAAGAGATATTTAAGGACAGATAACCACATCGGACATGTACTCACTTCGTCATTGGAAACGTCCTCATTCAGCACAGCATCATAAAAAAATTCATGTCTTTCAACATACTCAGTCAAGTCCACCTGCAAAAGTTAGTAAATTAGCTACTCCATAAGAAAGTCTGAACTAAATTCTTATAGAAATAGAAAAAAAAAATCGATAACTTCTTGATTCCACTTCTCAGATTTTTTTGTTTGTGAATTTTCGAGCTTAGTGTGAACCCCTTTTCTTTTTCTTTTCTGACGGACCAACCACTGTATTTTTTCTATTTTTTTATTCTATAATTATATTTTATATATAATTAATAATTATATTAATAAGAATTTTATTAGAATAAAATATAATAGAATAATATATTAATTCGCTATTTGTATTACTGTACATCACATGCGGTCCACGTATTCCAGATGTTCATGAAGAGTTGTACTCTAAGAACAAATAAGATAATAATTAATAATTAAAGAAGTAGAAAAGGTTAATTAAGTTAGATATATATATATATATATATATATATGAAACTAGATCATCACTGTCCCAAATACAAAAACAAAAAACCAATAGAGCAAAAATTAAGTTGATAAAACCAATAGAGATATAGTTTAAATTAAGTTGATCACATGTTACTCATCACATTTTGTCCAGTTTCTATAGTTCTATTAATCAACTTAATCATTTGTAATTGTAACATGTCTTCCTCGTGTTGTTTTCTTCTTCCACAACTATCTTCACAAACATGGAGACATGCAAGTAATGACAATCTAAATAACATAACAGATTTACAAACTTAATTTCTACATATATTTGCAGAACTTGCAAGCGGAAATAAAATTGGAGAACATGTATCTTTATGTGAGTTGGAAGAACTGCTAGACATTTTCTTTAATAGCAGACCAGTAGAACAAGGCAAGAAAACTATCTTACACAGCCCTAACTAACTTATATGTTACCTAATCAAAAAGCAAAGATAGAACTGTCTAACTGATCAAACCATTAAACAGATTCAGACACCAAGTAACCGCATGAGTAAGATTTACCCAATGATACTTTCAAGGAAAGCAGTAAATGAGCACAAAATGGTTTTAGTAGAAAATACTTCATTTAAGTACAATTATTAAATGTTTATCAACAAGATTTTTGGGGGATTCTTATGCATCACTGTGCAACATGAGTGCGAAAAGTTTTTCAAGAAGCTTAAAGAATTTTTTATCTCAGTGCAATAAAAGACAGGTCAATGTAGAAAAGGTAAACCAACTCCACCAATTCCCTATTGTCACATTGACCTTTTCAAGCAAGAAGAAGTCAGCCTAACTGAAAGACAATTGAATTTTATTCCAATTTATTTATGAACCCCTTCTATCCTTTCGGCAAAAGAAATGCCTTGAGTTTGGGACAAGAAGCTCATCTGCACAGCCAAGAAACATTTAACAACTTGCTCAAGAATACCATACATCCTTCACATAGTTACATGCATCGGAGGCCATCTCCTCGCAAGACTGATCCATTCATCCGGAAAAAAATATCCTTAATTGCATCATTCACGCATCAATATAAGAATATTATGTTTGGCAAATTACAATCAAGTAATAGAAACACCAACTAACAATATTAATGCTATAGTAACTCCTGAAGCAATGAGAATAATAAAAACAACTGCATTGTAATAATAAAAAGCAAGTACATGGTTAGGACTCCATCATAGTGTAAGTTGTGATGATACTGATGCAATATGAAGTAAATTAAAGTAATAGGAAGACCTAAAGTATCTTTTTCTACAATTTTTAACGCTCCATGGAAGAATGGAATATCATAACATGAGGCTAATGTCCCAGTTTAATAAAACATCAATAACAACCTTTATTAAAATAAGCTAATTAACGAGAGCTCACCTTGAATTTTGTTTCATGAACAGTGAGTGAATTAGTATTCGGATCTATGGTTATAATGTCTTCCTCTGTCTTTGCTATTTCCTTCTTATTAACTGGTCTCTTACGAACCTGTATCCAAAATATATACTAGCATTTACTATCACGAATAGAAAGTAAACAAAAATACAAAACAAGCATTTGGAATCATTAAATACATTTCTGCAACACAAGCCTCGGGGGATTGGAGTCGATAAAAATGTAATTTCTAGTGGAAATTCCTGTACTTTGTTTCTATTATTTGTCCAATAACCAAATATGCAACTAACCAAACTTGATAATTTTGTTGGCATTGCAATAAATTTGGGGATAAGAAGGGTAAAACCTTAAGCAACACTGCAATGAGAAGTATATATAGTAAGAATGAGGCATACCACAACTTTGATCTTAGCAACATTACTAGCCCTCTCTTTATCTGCAGAGAAGTTCTTTTGAGGATTGTTGTCTGGCATACCACGAGATCTATATGTAGGTTTAGCAGAAATATGCAGCTGAGGTTCATCAAAACCTCTACCACGAACAGGTTGATTAACTGTGGATCCAATGTTTATGTTATGAACCTGCATATACCACACAATAATGCTAAGATATGATGGCACTGGTTCTCCCTTACTCTAAATTAACTCACATCCATAACAAAGATTTCACATTTATGTAAAAATATGCCAAATTAGGACAAGTGAGGATCCAATATATAAGGTTTAGTCCCTCACGCCCAACTAAGGCCCTAGAAAAGTCTTACGAGGACTAAATTTATTGATGAGATCTAGTTGATTTGACATCAATCACTGATGGTTGGGATTTTTAGGAAGGAGTATTACCAATCTAAAATTTGTTTGTTTCCCATTCTGGAAGGAACTCAACTCATTTTTCTTACAAAAGCAGATTTATAGAAAATTCTGCTCTCAAAAGCAAAATAAGCATCAGAAATGCATCCCAAAGCCATAACTTCGAAAGGCCACAACTTTTTGAGTTCATTTAAAACTTCAATAAGGTCAAAACTTTTGATCAATAAAATGACAAGACGACAACAATATCATTGTTTACTGTAGTTTTCAAGAATATGTTACACTTCTGCAGTTTTAGTTTACAAAAATTGCATTGCATCTGTTGGCACAACAAAAGCTTAATAGTAACTACATATTTTAGGGAATTTATAAGGGTACTCAAAACAGAAATTGCTATTGTAAGTGATGGAGTAATAAAATTACATTCACCAGCTATGGCTATGAGTTATAGATAGCAAGAAGACAGACCTCAGATAAGAGCTCAGTATCAACTGAGTTTAGGTCAAATAACCCAGGGCTGAGCTCATTGGGAGACACAAGCCCGCTGCTGCCATACAATCTCATGCTGGACGAGCGCGAAAGTGACAGCGGTGTTGAAGAACCCTCATTTCCTCCTCCTATCATACCACCCCTCTGCACATTTTTGCTCAATCTTGAATCCTGACAGCCTCGATTATTGCCATATAACCCAAAATCCTGAAATAAATTTTAACCCAAAAACCTGATTACCATAAAGAATTCCTTTTCATTAGTAAAACAATTATTATCCCTCTATATCATATAATCATTTGTACTTATATATACACGTACTTTAAGACTGTACACACACAAACACATACATGCACAGTTCTGAAATATGATCAATCTTGAAATTCTGACTCCTCCATTAAAAGCAGAAACCCATAACTGGTGAATTTTATATAATCCTTTTTGACTTATGAATCCATTTGTACGTATGTATACATATATATTTTTACACAAACACAATCTAATTAAAAACAAAAACAAAAGAAATGTGCACCTGGGATTGAAGCCATTTGTTGTTTTTGTTGAAAGTAGCACCTTCAAGGAAGTTGTCGGAGTACTGACGCTGGTGGTAGCCGGTGGAGCCTGATCTTTGCATCATTTGCCGACCAACAGCATTCATCTTTCTCTCTCCTCAACCTTTTACTTAATTCCGTATGTAAAATTGTTCAACGTTGTCCAGCAAGAAAAGGGTTTGGTTTTGGTAACTATGTATAAAGAAGTGATTTTTTACAATCTATCTCAGAAATCTTTGTGAAGAAAACTGAATAAACATCTCTGCCGGCCGTACACAAAGAACAAAGAGCTTGGCAAAACAAACAAAAGGGGTTCTTTTCTAGAGAGAGAAAGAGATTGGGTGGACAGACTTGAGGAGATTTTAGAGAGAGAGAAAGAGGGAAAGGCGTAATGGAGATTATGAAGAAAATAAATGATTTTCAAAACTTTTGAAAAGAAAGACCGGGCATATGCAGTTGTTTTGGCCCCTCTCTCTCTATTTTAATGTTTTTTCTTTGTAAATGTTAGCACGTATTTTATGGGAGAAGGGTCAAAAATACCCTCGATTTTTATCGCGATGTCTATCGAATATCTTATACTTTTTTTTTATTCAAAAATACCCTTAATGTTATATTTCTTGGGTCAATCATGCCCCTGCCATTAATAAATCTGCCAACTAGACTAACAGGTGTTAATGTGACTGACACATGGCTTACACGTGGCAATATTCTTTGCGATGTACAAAAATTCATTCAAACAAATAATTAAAAATCCATTTTTATTAATTATTTATTTTATTTTTCTTTAAAACAAAATAAATAATTAATAAATAAAATAAATATTTATATTTATATTTAATTTATTAACAACAAATAGGTCACAAAAATTCATTAACAACAAATAACAAAAATTCATCCAATTGAATTAATTAATACAAAAATTACAGTCTTCTTCCTCTTGATGAATTTCTAGTCTGCAAAATCCTAACATCACCAGCCAACACTCCGCCACCGTCAACCCACCACCAACCCCCACTCCGCCCAAAGTCCAGCAAAAGATTTAACTATCAACGAGTACCCGAAATTTTATTCAAAACACAACCAATAATCTCAAATAAAAAAAATTTGAGTACACCAGAAATCTAGATCTAGATTGAGAAAATTTTTATTCTTGAAAAATAAATCAGATCTGGATATTTTTAACATTTATTTTTCGAACTAACATCCAAATAATGAAGGTATCAAATCAGATCTGAATTTGCAATCAAATATTCATTAATGATAGAAGAATGAAGAACAAAGGAAGAAGAAGACCCAAAATTTTCGTATCAGATCTGCTCCTTTTGTTGTTGCTCTCTCAAACCCTCATGGCTCGTTTCTCTCTCAAACCTTATGTAAGACCCCAAATTTTATGAAATAAAAGTATTCAATTTTTCTTATAATTACAATTCAGTAAATGGTTAAATTGATAAAAAGTTAAAGTTAAGAGTGATATATGAATTTTTTTTCAAAAATACAAGTGGTTATAAAATATTCATTGTTGCTTTAGGAGAATATTCGTTTGGTCGTGGAATATTCGTGACTGCTGCGGGAATTTAAATGCGACGGTAGCGATCTTTTGTGGGCCACATAACGGAAAGCGATTGGAGGAAGAAAACGACAAGAATAAGTTGTTTATAAATAACGGCGTAGTTGTTATCGTCAATACTGTTGGAATACCCGGTGGGTAAAGTAAAATGTCTGGCGTTGTTGCCGCATGGATACCGCAGTATTGCACCAATTATTGATTCTTACGTAAAAGGCTTTACTCAATAATTGTTCACGATAATTCTTGCTTCAATATTTTATTTTTGATTCAATAATTGCTGCGTTGATATTTTATAATTGTCACTACACAGTATTTTTTCATTAATTATCAGATCAATAATTTATATTATTTGAATAATATTATTAGATAGCATTATTGGCAATGTCTAGAAAGTTCTGTCTAAGGAGAGGTTTGGTCACCTAATTGCGCGCCAGTAAGGAGAAATTCTTATTGGAAAGCCCCCTCTTTCCTGAAACCCGCACGGTTATCGATAATGTGTTTTACGTAATATTATTTATGAATAATTAATTATTGATTTATATGATGAGGAAAATATTGATTTTATGAGGATATAGATGGAGAAAATTTTTAATGTGACAATTATTAAAAATTAATATTTTATCTTTTTCTGATAAAATAATTCAATTAAATATATTATTTTAATAATATATTAATGATGATATTTTTACGATGAATGTGGGATATATGAGTATATGTGGAGGAGGAGTATTTTGTTACCAAAAATATTTAAAGCATGTTTTATGTGTCGGTGGACCCCATTTCTTGACTGAAATTTGATTATAGCTTGTAAAATCGTCCGTTTGTGGATTTCGGTCAATTTTTATTTGGATTTTGGAAAAACTTTCTTCTATAAAGTTGTAGAAAATTGAATTTCTTATAAAAATTCACGAGATTCGAATTTTCTGGCAAAAAGGCTATTTATTATGAATTATTGACGTTCTAAAGCTCCGAAATAATTGATTTTGGAAGTTTAAAATATTTAAAGTGTGAAAAACATTTTTTGTTTTGTGGGCAGCCCTAGCATGTGTTTATTAAGCTAAAATCAAATTTCTAGAGGCGTAGAAATCTTAATTTATATATATTATTATTAAATTAAATTTTCTACTTTGGTGTTCTAAGCATTTTCCTATAAATAGAGTCTTGGGTTATAATTGAAAATCACACCGTAACTCGAAGTTTTCTCTCTATATTATCGAGCGTATTCTTGTGAGTATTTTGAGTATACTTTGAGTGTTGCTATCTGATGCACAAGTTTGTTCAAATTATTCCAATCAAGGAAATCTTTTCTTTTGAGGTAAGAGATAATAATAAGGATTTTAAGGGTTATTATTTCGAAATTCTTCTGAACCTTCAAAAATTCTGGAAAAATTTGAAATGATAATTTGATGAGTTTTGTTGATTGTGTCCAAAAATGGCGATTTTTGGATTTATAGATTAAGAGTTATGAATTTTATGAGGAAAGATTATTTTAAAAAAAAACCCTTATAACTCCTTGTGGTTAATTCCAAAATTGATGAAATTTTTATTGGGAGTACATCTATATAATATCAGTATATTGTGTAAATTTTAGAATTTTTGGATAAAAGTACAATTTATGATAAATGTTTAAATATTCGGTGGTTTTTGCCATGTGAAAAATAGTAAATGACTTTTAAAAATTCTGAGAAAAATATATGTTCAATATAGGACTATATTCTGCTAAATCCCAGAAAAGAAATATTTTTGGAACTGATTTGTTATTTTTCATGAAAATGGACTAGTTATGAGTAAATGAATTAAATATGTTATGTGAAGTAAAAAATTAGAAAATAGGATTTTATGGCTTGAGAATCCTACATGAGGTATATGCAGATTTTTTGATGAGGATTTTGGTTATTGGTGATGAAATCTTATGAGTTTGGCATTTTAGAATGATTAAATGCATTATTTAGTAAAGTGTAAACAATTAAAATAAATTGTTTATAAACTTAAAAATATTTATTCTTTCAATATCATTATACCGAAATATTGGTATGGATTTTATTGTGGAATTTCTACCTTTTGAGTCGGGTTTACTATTCATGAGATCTATTCATTCACGAGTTCTTATTCAGCGAGTTACTTATTCATGACAAAATTGTTTTTTTTTCTAAACAAATTATAGTTGATTTATGAATATTACTACGGAGATTAAAACTATATATTGATTATATTAATTTTATTATCATATATAACATTTTATAACCACGATGTTGAAATTCTCTTTCACCTTGGAGTGTAAAGATGGGTAGATTATTGGTATGATCATGGTAGGGTTCTCTTTTGCCATAGTGAAAAGTTGAATTGTGACCGGTATGATCATGACCATTGAATTTATAATTGAATATCTTTAGCTTAAGTGCAAAGGTGAATTGATCAACATGGTTATAATTATTGTTTATATAAATTCGAAATGATTATATATTTCTTTGAGATATTAATATATTTGGCCATGTAATGCAAATATGAATCACGAGGAATATCTTTGCTTTGTAGTGCAAAGATGAATTGGGGATGAATATCTTTGGGTCGTGGTGCAAAGATGACTGTTGTTGAATATCTTTGGCACAGTAGTGCAAAGATGAATCTGTTGATGAATATCTTTGGCCCGTAGTCAAAGATAAATTTATTAGTATGATTATGAGCAGAACTATGATTTGGTATAACCATGATCTTTGATGTTTCGGTAAAGACAATCATGAAAATTATCTTCGTCACGAATGAGAAAAGGAATTTAGAACAACAATTACGATTATGAAGTTATACATGTGATTGTGGATGAGAATTGTTGATTGATGTTACAGGATAAAACATTGTTGGTGGACTTTTAACATGGAGAAGATAATAGACTTTATAATCTATTTGACTCTTCTAATGGATTGCTTCGTTCATTTATAACTATGGTTGAAATTTTTTATCATCTACCATATGTTCTAAATCTCTGATTTATTATTGATGAAGGCTATTGATAATTTAATTATCTTTAGTCATGATATTTTTTTACTAAGCTAGTTGTGCTCACCCTTTTTGCTTCACAATTCCTTTCAGGTAATAAAAGTGTAAATTTTGGGTCGAGCGGGGAATAACAAGGGAATAGAATCGGTGGTCATAGATGTTGAGGTAAGGTGAATTTAACTTGGAAGGGTGTTTTGCAACTATTATACAAGATGTCTAATGACATACAACCTCGTGTCATCATAAGACAGTGGTTGTGTTTCATCCACTTCTTGAGTATATCTACCAAAGACTACCTATATGATCTTGGAGTCTATTTGAAATTTAACTCTCAATTAGAGGCATGTAGAGATAATGATATGTCAAGAGAAAACTCACCATTGGGAAGAAAATGATAGTAATCTTCTCATTTTTTTTGGGTCTATTAGGTCAACCAAGGATAATTCAGGGCCATATGATATCTATCATAACCTGAGACGCATGGCCTCCCATGTCTGAAGGTTTCTTGAGCACTTCCCAAAGATTCTAATTTCTAAAATGCAGGTTTTCGACTATACCTTTATGTAAGGTGTCATTATGAGGTGTTGTTCACTATTGGGACATGAGTCACAGATTGATATATATTTGTATCCAAATTTACTGACATATGTGTTGTTTGTATTTTGCACGACAATTGTTGTAATAAAGTTGTAGTTGTTTTCTGTACCATGTATTTGGCGACTCAGAATGGGTCGGATGGAATGGACCTATTTTGGGGTCGTTACACCTTAACCCGAACATCATCATCATAATTTTTGTATTCGTCATCATCATCAAAAGGTTTGTTGGGAACAATGAGATTGAGAGGAAATGTTAGCCGGAAAGTGGGTAGAGAGTTGGTTGCGGAGGGTGGCGGTGGTGGCAGAAGTTCGGTCGGCGGTGGTGAGTAGAGAGTTGCTTTTGGAGATGGGGATTAGGAGAAAGAGAAGGAGATCCAAAAAAAATGGATGCATAATTTTAGATTTGATTTGGGTTGTTGCTTTTGAGTTTCTAGATTTGACAGAGATAAAATTTGGAGAGGTTGTTGCTTTTGGTTTCTAGATTTAACAGAGTGATAGAATTTGGAGAGATTTTAGTAAAATAATTACTAATTATTTAGTAATATTTAGTAAAATAATTTTAGTATTTTTTTAATTAATAAAATAATTTGAATTTTAGTATTTTTGTAATTTAATTTTTTTAGTATTTTTTAATTAGTATTTTAATATTTTTTTTAAATTAGTATTTCGTATTTTTTTTAATTAGTATTTAGTATTTTTTAATTAGTATTTTAATATTTTTTTAATTATTATTTTTTAATTAGTATTTTAACATTTTTCATGTGGCAGCCACGTAAGCAATTTGGACGGATGTTAGTTTATGTGGCATGTCTGTCAACGGCAGGGGCATGGATGATCCAAAAATTGTAACGTTAGGAGTATTTTTGGACAAAAAAAAAAGTATAGGATGCTCGATAGACATTGAGAAAAATGTCAGGAACATTTTTGAACCTTATTCCCGTATTTTATTACTACTACTTATTTATTGTAATTGTAAGTACACCATTACTACTTCCGTATTTGGGTGACAGATAAGATAAAAGATACGGGTCCAGTATTTTACTTCCTCCATCACTTAATAATATATGTCGTTTAAATAAATAATTTTATAATATTCTTTTATAAGGAATAATTTTAAAAAGATTATAATTAATTTTCTTTAATTATATAAAATAACAAATAATTAAAAAAACAAAATAGTTTAAATAATATATATTAAAAGCCGAAGAGAGTATTTATAAAGAAAAATTTATTGCTAAGTTAGGAATTGTATGATCCAACAAGGGCTGCCAATCGCCCTACTATTTTTTTAAAAAAATTTGTTCCAAAAAATTTGTCATTTACAACTTTCGAGGAGAATAAATTATATATTTTTCTATATTACCCCTACCTTCTCTCATTGTCCCAAAAAATTCTCTCCCTTGTATTAATAGTTTTCAATTTTTCATAAAAGGGTAATGATGGAATTTCAAACAAATTTTACTTGGTAAATGACAATTCTTTAATCCATGTGCCAAAACTTTAAACGATAATCTTTTAGGAACGGACGGAGTAGCAATAAGAATATTTTTGGACCCGTTTACACATCAATCAAGATTAAAAAATTTCGGACGACCCGCACATCGACTTGGTGTATTTATGAGATTTTCTCCTTGGTGTTGGTCTTAAGGTTTGGCAATTCGATTATTCAGTCACGATCCGAGATTGAGTAGAAACGTGATCTATTGTACTTTTATGTGATTGTGATAGAAAATTATGTGAAAATATTAAAATTACATATAAAAATATCAATTTTTTTTTGTTTTTTTAATGAAAAAAAAATTGTATTGTGATAAAAATATATTTGATTTTTATTGTTAGTATAATTAAAAATATATTTGATTCTTATTGCTAGTATAATTAATTATTTATATAAATTGTAAAATTCCAACTTTTTGAATAAAGATGAATTTTCTATAAATATTATTTTTGAATATTATGGAGTGAAATTGATATAATAATTATGGGTAATATTTATAAATTTTGCAAAATCACGCAAGTTGTTATATAATATTCGATTGGTCGGGGAATATTCGTTTTAACAGGGAATATTAGTACAACCAAGACAATCATTGGTGGACCCTAGCGTAATTATTATTCGGATTGAGAAAACGACAAAAATACTTTATGAAAATAACGACGGAAGTTTTACTGATTAACTGTTGAAACACCCGTGTTAAAAGAAATGCGATGTCTGGCGTGGTTGCGTAGTAGAACACAATATTAATTATTGATGCTTAAGTGATAAGTCACTCAGGTTTTGTTGGTATTATTAATGTAATAATACTGAAAATCTTTTATATAAAACATAATACTTTTATAAAGTTATTCTATAAATAGAATATATTATATTTTATTATGCATAGTGTTGCGTAGTGTTTTGCATAGTGTTTTGCATAGTAAAATCTTTTATATAAAATGTAATACTTTTATAAAGCTATCGGTTTTATTAGACAATAATTAGAATATATTATATTTTATTATACATAGTATTTGCATAGTGCCTGCATAGTGTTTGCATAGTAAAATCTTTTATAAAGTTAATCGTTTTATTAGATTATAAATAGAATATATTATATTTTATTTTGCTTTAAATATGGATCGTCAGTTAAAGTAAATCAATCTCGACTGTTCATGAGTTAATTACTATGCATTCCATTTTTCTATAAATAGAAGCTCATTCATTCATTATTTTCTTTACGAATTCACCTTGAAATTCTAGAGATAAACTATAGAGAAAAAAGAAGAAAGTATTCTTTACTTCACTACTTATATATCCAAAGATTTCTTCTTAAGGTAGAATATTATTTATTGTACTGTAAGGAGTGTTATTCTTTCTTATTCATGAAGAGAATCGTTGTTATTCCAATTCTTATTATTACGTTGGAATAACTCAGATACGGCTGTGATACCCTATATACTTGATGACATTCTTCTATTATTCCGTTGGAACATCCATGCATGTGTTTTTACACCGACTGGTTAAAATCTTTATTATTATTCCGTTGGAACATCCTCGCTCGCATGTGTTTTACACCGACCGGTTCCATCTTATTATTATTCATTTGGAACATCACATGCATGTGTTTTACAACCGGACTGGTTAAAATCTTTATTATTACTGTTGGAACATCCCAGCTTGGTTGCAAATTTTGCCTCGACACGGTTCCGCTATTATTATTCTGTTGGAATAACTCATCTGTCATGCAATCTGCACCGCATGCATGGTGATTTCTTTTGTTATTCCATTCTTTATTATACTCGGTTGGTTAAAGTTTCAATTCTATACTCCATGAAATTAGTAGAATATCCTTGATATTTGCGCTTCATCCAAAGATCTTTTCATGAAAATATTCTTCCGATCATTCTTGAATTTTACTCTACAAAAAGCAAAGATCATGTTGACAATTTGACGTTAATAATTCATGGATAAAATAATTCTTGAACTTGTTTTATTGAATTCTTATATTATTGTCATCATCCTCTCATGTTTATATTTTGTTGAAAGTCATCTACATGGCACGTAGTGCATAGATGGACTTGGTATGATTATGACCGAAAATTATTCGATGTAATCATAGCCAGTAATGTTACAAATGATGTGGTAAAAGTTCTCATTGGCCGTAGTGCATTGATGGACACGTTGTTGGCATGATCATGACCATTAATAAATACACAAATATTCTTGGCGTAGTGCATGGATAATTGTGGTCGTGATACTAAAGAATATCCTTGGTAGTAGTGCGTCGGGGGGTGATTCGATGATGTGGAATATTTATTAAACTGAGTCTCAGCGATAACAGTGATGAAAAATCTTTTAAATCATAAAAGATAGTAGATTTTATTTTCTACTTGACTCTTTTAATGGATTACTTGTTCCGCTGCAGTTAAACTTGATGTCTATTATATTTTATCTGTTTAACATTATAATTTATTATGCATTATCTTAGTCATAATATTTCTTCTTCAAGCTAGTTGAGCTCACCATTTCTTTCATCGCTATTCTCTTGAAAAATGAGAATATAAATTTGACGACGAGTGGGGAGCGGAGTGATGGTCCGGAGGATAAGATTAGTAGTCCTCACTATTCTCGTGAAATAGTGTGATAATAATTATAATGAGGACTCCTTTTGAGTTTGTATAATCTCTAGTAGATAATATTTGTATTCAAACTCACAGTTTATGTTTATCGTATTGTACACGACAATTATATTTGAATTCTGTACCATGTATCTGACGACCCAAGATGGATGATGTATACCTAATTTTGGAGGCGTCACATAAATTATGTCATTATATCTACTTACTTTTTCTATTTATTCATTTTCTATTTCTTAAAATAACAAAATTTTGTTTATTAAAAGGCAAAAGAAATTTATGCGGGAGAATTCATCAATAATACCAAGTTTTTGTTGGTAGTATAAAATAATTATAATCAGATTCTACTTGAAATAAACACAACTCGGGAATAGTTGGCAGAGTGAATAAGCAATTGAGTCTCGTTGGATTAATTTTTTACAATCTGATAGTGGTAATTGCGTATTAAATTTCTAAAATTTTAAAAATGTTATAAGTTTATTATTAAATTATTCAATACTTGCACTATAATTATTATATCTGATTGTGATAATTTTGTATTAAATTGAACAAGGCTCCACTACTTATTTTAAGTGGAGTACAAGACTTTGCATATGAGTTGAGTATATAAATGTTTTATTATATTTTTCCAAACTCAATACATGACATATATATGGGAAAGAAATATGAACTCAAATTACCAAAAAATAATAAAAGAAATGGTCTAACATTATATACTCCATTTCAAAAAGAAAAAAGAGAGTCTTATTTGTAATATAAAAATGTGTTCTATAAAAAAAATTATTTATTTTTGTTGATAATATTATAACCTAGAAGATATTAACATCACATTTTTGCTGTAATGTCATCATTTCTAATTAAACATTCATAATATTTAAGAATAAATATTAAAAAAACTATAATCTTAATTAAAATTTACAAATTTTATTAAAATTTATCTTTTTGAAAACGTATGAGGTTTTCTGGTATGACTTATAAATTAGTCAAATCAATTTATAAGTCATTTGTTATTTTGAGAATGACTTATTTTTTTTATTTATAAGTTAGATTTTAAGTTAAAAAAAGTTAATATTTGAAACTTATTTTAAAATGACTTATAAACCATTTTAAAATAAGTTAATTTGATCAAACGTATGTGTATATTTTGTTACTTTTTATTTTATTCATCTTTTATTAATATTTTTTTAATAATATTTACATTATTTTAATTTATAAATTATTATAAATCGAACACATACATAATTTATTTTAATTTAAATTGATGTCCAACGTTATTTAAAATAAGTCGTTTCTAAACAGGGAGGGAGTATTATTTAAATTAAGGAATTGTAAATTATCACGTCGGCATAGTGTTTTTAAAGCTGCTGCTTCTCTCTTTCATATTGGGGCAAAAAACGAAGCAGAGGCCAGAGGGATAGAGATAGGGTTTTGATAATATGGCGTTGATGTGCTCAAGTATACACGTTCTTTTCATCTCACCTTCAATTTCAAGATCAACACCATCTATGCCCTCCACATCGTCGTCGTCATCATCATTATCATCTCCAATCTCGTTTTTCGTGCCCCGCCGGACGGTTAATGGAAGGGTAAAGACGCAGAGGCAGGCGGCCATGCTTGGTATGGGTCCCGACGAAGAGAAATTGACTCGCCGCAACCCTCTTGATTTCCCAATCGTATGCTCCTTTTCCTTTCCCTCCCTTTATATCTCTCTGTATATGTGCACACGTCTGTCTTTGTATCTATAATTTTTCCCATTTTTTATGATTGAAGTTTTTATCCCTTACAAAATTGAGTTCCTGAACTATTAATTTCAGAAAGCTAGCATCTTTTTATGGTTTTTCATGTTTGTAAAGCTAATTGCCTTTTCCTTCCCCAAAATTGTATGAAACAATACAGTGATGCTGTATGTTTGTTGGCTTTTTTAAACTAATTTTACTCAGATAGAAGAATATAATAAATACAAGAATAGAGTAACAGGAATCCTCATGTGGAAATGAAACTGGTAGAATATCAAAGGAAAAAGAAAACCCCAGCATACAAGAACATCCCTATGAATTATGGTTGCTTGAAATATCTCCTATTTACAGTGGATACACCTGGACCTGTTTCACAAGAAAGCATGAAAGAAAAATGGACATCTTAAGTAAATAAATAGGGAAATATTGATTTGTATTTCTGTCGAAATGCTTAAAAAGTTGCCAAATCACCACAACTATATTGGGCTCATACGCCAGCCAAGGCCCGGAAAACTTGTAAGAAGAAAACAGTATATGGAGATAGGTTTACCCAACCTTCCTTGCATCGTATTATACAAGTTTCAAACTGCAGTATAGTGACAAGGATGGATGCGAGTATATTTACTTGCCTTCCTGCACATACTACGAATGTTCATATGGACCATATATATAAAGACCTATGAGGTATGTGCATGTGCAATAATAGTTTGAATATAGCCGATTTATAAACCACAGGAAGCCTGATCATGGATGGAAGAGAGGAACACTGATTAACGAGGTTGATCAACGAACATAATTCAATAGCTTGTCTACTGCTCAGTTTTCTAAGGAAGGAAAATCAAGTGGAAGGAAATCCATTGTGGGCAAACTTGATGAATGTCGAAACCCGAAAGTATTTAATTTAGGCAAAAAGCACATTTACCCCCCTGTGGTCGTCGACTTGTAAGCAATTGGCCACTGAACTTCAAAAATATGCAATTGGACCACCGTGTTTTTTAAAAATGAAAATCCAGGCCATTCCGTCCAATTTGGCAAACAGATGTCTGAAAAATTGACCAACAATACTACTACGTGGCTTTAAAAAAAAAAAGGTAATAGCTGATCTGTTCATTAATGGCTTATCTAGACTGTGGGTCCCAACTCTTATTTGTTTTTACAAAACAATATATTATTTTCTCCCTCCTCCCTCCCTTTGCCGACTCTCTCTCTTATTTGCAGACAACCCCAACACAATTTTCCTCTCCTTTTCCGGCCAAACCACCATTTTCTCTCACATTCTTGATATCAATCTCCTAATCCTTCTCATTTCCTTTTTCTTTTTGAGATCTTCCCTTCTTGTGAAAGAACAAGTCACCATGGAAAAGAGCGGCTGTCTGCGGCAAAGAACAAAAGACGCGAGTTGTCAAAAAATATTTTCCCTTTTAGATCTAGATCTATGTTTAAGAAAAAGAAAAAAAAAATTCTTTTTAGATATAGGTTTAAGCGAAAGTAAGCAATGGGTTAGTTAAATTAACTCATATTACATGTATTATATTGATGGCGTATGTGAATTGATTTGAAAATATTACATACTTTTAATGCTTCAATTAATCAAATGATGGATTTTCTAAATTGAAGGTAAGATCATCTCGTGAGGACGACCTTGTACTTAATCAAAACCTAAATTGAAGGATCTTTGTCAATGAAGTTGGACAAGACAGGCCACGATGGCACGTGATTTTATTTTCGCTCAATTAAATACTTCATTCCTTCTAGAGAAGCTGACGATGATTTCGTTGACATCGCCATGGGATTCGTCTTCATCGTATTCTTGAAACTGACAATTTGATTTAAGATCCATGCGCCGGTGGCTAAAGTTGTTGAACCATGTTTTGGAATTAAATGGATGAAGTATTAGGGTTCTTTTTCTTTGTTTTCCCCCTTTTTTAAAAGTTTGTTTTGGTTATTTTAATTTTTTCAGAACTAGATTGTTGTGGTTTTCTTTTACATTATTATTATCGTGTTTTTCTTAAATTGAATTGTTCTTTTTTTTTACTAAAGATTGTTTCTATTTTGATTTGCTTTTTTGAAGGGAACTGCTTTTTGTTTTTAATAAATGTATTAATATTATTTTATTTTTAATTTTTAATTTGTCACACTTTTTTTTACTATTTTAATAGTCTTTATTATTTAATAATTTTATTATATTAATATTAATATTAATTTTCAAAATAAAAATAATAATTAAAAGAAAGGAAAAGAGATAAAGGAAAAGAATAAATTATAAAAATGAGTTAAAATATTTATTTTAATCATTTTTGCCACATAATTAATGATTTTATTTTTTTTTATTTTTGTCTTGTCACATAAGAAAATATTGATTTTTTATTTTTTTTCAATGCAACGTTTGATCCGTCCATATTTGAAGTCCGACCTGAATTTTATTTTAAAAAGTACCTGAATTTTCAATTTTATTTTTAAACGTTGGTCCAAATTGCTTACAAGTTGACGACCACAAAAAGGTGTAAAGGTGCTTTTTGCCATTTAATTTATCAGATTCATGCATTCATCAAGTATGACCACATTTATTTAATCTATTAGTAGAGTGACTCTGGAAGTGTCTTAGGAGTAGTAGTATAAAGGGCCTTGTACTTGTGTCGTCGTGATATCAAGTGGAGTAAAACAATTATTGAGTCTTCTCCAAATACGTTCTTTTCCTCTCTCATTTGATACCTCTCCTTAATTTTCAACAATGAATACTAGGTACATTATGAAGCAAAAGTAGACAATAAAATCTTGTGAAAAAACACATAACGAAACCTCACCAACTCACAAGTCTTCCGAAAAATCGAATACGATTATTAATCTCTTACTCTGTAGTCTGTAAATCTCAATAGGATGGAAAGCAGAAGAATTTAAAGTACTAAATTTCCACATACTAATATGACTGAGTAAATACTTTTTTGGTCATGCTATTGTTCTCTGGCATAAACATGTATTTAGAATTCAGACCCAAGTTGAGAAGAAAATGTGTTAAAGATGAGGTGAGGTCAGCAGTTCACCTCACTGCTTGCCTTGCCTTTGCCCCTTCAATGAGACAAAGGCCACTTGGGTCAACTGATCTGATTGATTAAGTTTGTAAAAATAAGCCCAATATACCTGATTACACCTTTAGTCAGTAATAAGAAAAAAAAACAAAAAACAGAAGCCCTAACAGCTGCAAAAGAATAAGGAAAAAGAGAGAGAGAAAGAAAAAACCCTAGCAAAGAAGAAAGAGAAGAAGTAAGAATGTAGCAAATGCGTAGCTAAAAATAATTGTCATGACTTTGGTCCGGCTTCTGTGACTATGGTGTTCACATATCTCTAATTATGATGTGCATGTAACCATGGAATTTATCAGGACTAAATACTAATGTTCAATGAAAATATGAATGTAATCATGTCGTTATGACAATCAAGTGAGGAACAGGATGAAGTGAGGTAGGATAAAAAAAAAGAGGGGAGATGTATACTGAATTTGCTGGAGGAAGCTCTGTTTTCTTGTTGCACAGAAATCTGGAGCCCTAACACTCATGGTGTAGGAACAGCGGAGGAGAGTTTGAGTACCGGTACCCGCTTTGGTTATTTTGATGGAGACGTGTGCTTTATAAAGTTTTCTGTTGATAATTCTCGTCTCTAGAGGACTTTGAGGGAGAGTGTAGTCCCTATATCAATGTTGTACGAGTGCACCCACATGTGGGAGAGAAGTGTGGGTTTATGCCAGATCATTGTTCTATTTCTGAATTTGGGTTTGATTTAACTTGCCTTCTAAAGTGATGCATACATTTTGTTACACATACTGTTGGAGTTAATTTTAGAAATAGTGTGTGATGTTTATGTTTTTTCATAGATTATAAAAAAAAGTGTGATATTTTTGTATGTAATTGATAAGGCAAATGTGAGATGGTACTCCAAATTCCAAAACATTAGAAGCATTATGCCCAGTTTTACTTGAAATTACAACATGAAATGTCTGTCCATGCAGAAATTGTGAGTTGTGACATGCAAACTCTCCGTCACTGGGATCTAGCCATATAGATCCCCTTTGCTAAGGATGAGTATGATTTAACTTTGAGTTCTGGTGTGAAGAGGTTCAACATGATGAATTTGCTTTTTGACCTTATTTTTCATGTTCTAGTGCTGAAGAAATCCTGTTGGATTGTGATTTGAAGGCACTTGGAGTACCAACTAAAGTATAAGCTTGGGGTGATAAAGTTTCCACTTGTGCAATGTGCTTGATTGATAGTTTTAGCGAGGACTTTCTTTTCTTTTTCCCTCTCTATATTAATTTGTCTTGATTGTGTCATTCTTTATGTGTCAGGAATGGGAGAGACCCAAGCCTGGACGTAGGCCGGATATATTTCCCCAATTTAGCCCAATGAAAACACCCCTGCCGCCTCCAATGCCATATGATCCTCCTGAAGAAGATGAGGAAGAAGAAGAAGAGAAGAAAGAAGAGGAGGAAGATGAAGAGAAGAAAGAAGAGGTGGAAGAAAATCCTCCAGAAAATCGGTGGTTTCCCTTCTGAATGTTATTTTGAAACCATTGCTTGTGCCAAGTTTTGATCCCTCAAGTTTTGATGAGTTACCTTCTGCTATATTTTGCACAAGGAGAGTGAGTGGTAGGAGGGGGAATGCATGCAGCAAATGATTACTCTAATACCTTTTTTTATGTCTAGCTAAAATGGTTGATGTAGTATTTGAAGTAGTATTTCGAAGAATTCCCAAGTGATAACAATCTTGCAAGTAGTCTATATCTTTGTCTTTTGATATTAATGATATGTTTGGATTGAAAGAATGAAGGTGGGAATAGAATGATTCATATCCATAAAAAAAATTGTGTTTGGTTGTTTTTAATGGAATTAATCATTTTCATTCTTCTCAAAATTTATGAATTTTATTTCTTTAGGGAAGGTATAGAATTATTCATTTCGAACTAAAATGATAACAAGTGTATGAACTCAACAAATGTATACATGAATAAATCTTACAAGGACTGAACAAGTATAAGCCAATTTTTATGTAGACTTTAACAAGACAAGAAGGACATCAAATCCTAATCAAATTCAACTTGGAATAATTTTCAAATAAAATTAATTATATTTAATCAAATTAGGACAAATTAAATCTCAACCATCAGCCCATTCGAAATAATCTCATCTCATCATTATCCAGCCAATAATTTCTAAACATATCATTCTTGTGAAAAACCTTCTTATGACCCATAAAATAATTTCCTAATTAGCACACAATTCGATCGTGAGCAAGAGAAACTATTAACTTATTAATTAATAATTTCATATGCAACTCATTGGATTGTATGTGTATGTGTATAATACAGGTAGGTATAATATAGATGCAACAAAAACCTTAGAATGGAAGACGAAGCATCAAGAACAAGGCAGGCAAAGATAGAAATAACTGAAGAAGTGATGGAAGAAGAAGAAACACAAGGGCTTATTGTAAAAATGGAGTCGAGAAGCCAAAAATTAGAGTTAACAGTGGATGAAGTGGTGGAAGAGTACGTGGGATCATTTGGATTCTCTCAATTGTTACATGTGTTCTTGGTTTCAATTCCATGGATTTTTGATGCCCAAAACACTTTGGTTACCATTTTTACGGACGCTCAACCAGCGGCAGCTTGGAGATCATGCACCACCAACGTAACATCTACATGCAACGTCGGCGAGGTGGTGTCTACTTCTTCGGTGTGTGGGTTGGTGGCAGAGAGTTGGGAGTGGGTTGGTGGGAATAAAACCTCAACTATTGCTGAATGGGGCCTTGTTTGTGACCGCAAATTTCTTGCTGCACTTCCGGCCTCCCTTTTCTTCATTGGTTCTCTCCTTGGTACGTAAAAATTTCTGCTATATTCATATATTTACTGTAATTACCATTTTGCATATTTAGTGAATTTTTCCCCCCTTAAAATTTAGAGCAATGTTTATTTCGCAAGAAGGCTTGTTAGTCTCAAAGTCTTGAACTTTCGGCCGACCATATATCATACATAAGACCTGTGTTATATTCATATATTTTGTGCACTTGACATTTTGTATTTTTGATGAATTTTTTTTCTTAGAAATTAGAGCAATAGTTGGTCCAGTTATGTTCTTCTTGTATGTCCACTCGGGAAGCTTAGTGGCATACTAACAACTTTACCAAGAAGGCCCAAGGAATCCAAAAGTTTTTGCTATTAATTTACCGAAAAAAGTATCTAGTGATTTACTAAATCAATTGCTGTACTAACTACTAACAATTAATTATATAGCATATGAATGCTGTTTACTTGTAATAAAAAATGTGAAAATTGTACATGTGAGGTGCAGGGGCTGGTTTTTATGGATGGATAGCAGATGCATTGTTGGGAAGGAAGAAAACTGTGGTCCTGTCATGCATCCTAGCTTCCATAACCGCTTTCCTCACCTCCCTCTCACCAAACATATGGATATATGCTCTCCTTCGCTTTGCAAACGGTTTTGCTCGATCCGGGATTGGTATTTGCTGCCTTGTACTCTCCACAGAAGCAGTTGGACGCAAGTGGCGCAGCCAAGTAGGCCAATACGGATTCTTGGTCTTCACCGTTGGGTTCCTTTCTCTCCCTTTGATTGCTTATCCTAGTAGAACTTGTTGGAGAAACATATATAAAATCTTGTCCATTTTTCCTCTGCTGTATTCGCTATTGATATTAGTCCCTTTTGTATCGGAGTCTCCTCGTTGGCTACTTCTCAAGGGAAGAAGCAAAGAGGCACTGGATATACTGCAGAAGCACGCGAGACTAAATAGTAAGAAGGAGCTACCTTCAAATCTAAGTCTCTCGAAAAGTGCAAGTGATGGAAATGCAAAATTGATGAACATTTTCTGGTCTACTAAATGGGCTGCTAAAAGAATGATCATTCTCATCATAGCCGGATTTGGAGTAGGGTGTATTTACTACGGAGTTCAACTCAATGTGGAGAACTTGGATTTTGATCTTTACGTAACGGTTATAATCAACGCAATCATAGAGATTCCAGCCATTTTTATTGGGAGCATACTCTTGAGCTTAACAAACCATCGTCCACATTTCTCTTGGTCGGCTTACATTGCTGGAGTTTCGTCTATTATTTGCATAGTTTTCTCTGGAGGAGGGCATAAAAAGAAGGGAGATGATGTGAAAGGGGGTAGTGGTAACTGGGCTCAACTGAGTATTGAAGGGGTTGGGCTAATGGCTGCTTCAAGAGCTTTCGATATGTTATATATCTTGTGTGTGGAGCTTTTCCCAACCAATGTAAGGAACTTTGCTGTTTCCATGTTACGACAATCGTTGATGTTAGGGGCTTCTGTTGCTCCTCTGCTTGTGGTTCTTGGCAGGCTGAGCCCATCTCTTTCGTTCCTCATTTTTGGCATTCTTTCCATTTGTAGTGGACTATTGATCAGCCTGTGGCTTCCGGAGACTAAGAATGCACCACTCTATGAGACCTTGGATCAACAACAAGAAGAGGAAACACTGAATTCTCTTGCTATGGATCAGTCTTCATTAGAACTTGGAATTAAGTAATATGTCATTCTCATGATTAAGATATAAAAAGGAATGAAGTTTGGGTTTATATGATACTGATTCAGTTTTATGTTTTATCATGATGAATGGTAACTCTATGCATCCTCATAAGCTAAAACAGAGGCCAAATCATCAAAAATGTGAAAGAAGTTCACACAATGAACCCAACCTTACCTACCTACCCCTCAACCCACTCTCATACCTCTAAATAAATATCTTCCAAAACTCTCTTTGCTCGATACAATCCCAAACCAGTTTCATAAACTATGATCACTTCTCCAAAAAAAATTGCAAATGTCTTGTTCCTTTTAGTTTTTATTTTCAGTTGATATCATTTCCAAATGCACAATTAGTCCAAAAACAAAAGTCTGAAATTAAAGATCAACACTCTCCGGTCTCACACGCTGATTACCAAGATGGCCTTATTCATTGGCTGCAATGTCAACCACAAAAAAAGTTTTCAAACTCATCAAAATTTTGCCTGGTCTTTAATGATCTCTCGTCTCTCTTCCATCCTTTATCAGAATGAACTAATGGCTACATTAAGATTTAAGATTTTGGAGGAAACTAATATTTGAAACGCAGCGTTGCTGCTATGGTGGAACTCTACGATGCCATTCAGAATCAACACAAGAACGTGTAGCTATGATACCATTCATCCAGAAACATCACATGCATTTCACAAGAAAAACTGCTGATAAAGTATGAAGTGATTTACTAGATCAATTGCAGTATACTGTTTACTTTTAAAAGGAGACTAAAAATGTGAAAATTGTACATGTAAGCTACAGGGTCTGGTTTTTATGGGTGGATAGGAGATGCATTGTTGGGAAGGAAGAAAACTCACGCATCCTAGCTAGCTTCCATAAACGCTTTCCGATATACTTTCCCCTTTGCTTAATTTGCACGATCCGAATTGGTATTTGCTGCCTTGTACTCTCCACTCCACAGAAGCAGTTGGATGCAAGTGGCACGGCCAATAAGAATTCTTGGTCTCATAAGAACTGAATTTCTCTGCAATTATCAAAAGGTTTTGGCCGGTTGTAACAACAAAAAATTTGATGGCCATTCAGAAGGTGATGGGAGCATTGATCCGGAGGTTGTGTTGTGTTGTGTTACATGCGAACTTAGGAAATTTGGTTAGTTCTCCTGTTGCGACCGGAGTGACTATTAATTTTGACCTCTAATTTTAATAAAATTGAATGAAACAATTCCTTTTTTATCTATATATTTACATTTTATTTATTTATTTTAAAAAAACTAATTATTTGAGCAAATATTTCCTGCAAATTCTTTTATGCGTGTGAATAATGGGAGTCTGTTATTATTTGGGAGTATGACAATATTTCCAGGAAGCTAGCTCGTCCATAAACAATTGAACTTTATATTCTCTTGTCAAATCATTATTTATTATATAAATAATACACAGTCATGTCATGTCTCCACATTAGTCGTATTCTGTACAATATATTACGCCGTTCCATTAATTATTCTAATTGCCATTAGTTGTCGGTTAATCAATATGACTATGTTGTCGTCTTGTCTGTTGCCCATGCATCATGCATGTTGAAAAGAAGAGAAAAGAAAATCTGTTCCATACATCCGACAATTCCGCAGATGATCGGGTCCAGGTAATAATAAAAATACCAAGGCTTTCTACTATTCTGGTATAATCATCCACTAGAAACTAAGAAAAAAGGAAATAAGTAATTGAATGTGAGATAATAAATAAATAAATGTTGGAATCATTTATTATTATTTTTGAAAAGAATGTTATAGAAATATTAAAATTTTCTTGTAAATTCTGTTCTATGAATGTTCCCCTCAATTAATTAAGAAGGCACTATAAAATGACGAGAGATTTAAGAAACAAGACATGCTTATGCACTATAAAATGTATTTTATTTCACAATGCTAAATTACACTATCCAAGGAAAATGAAAGCAAAGCGTAAAGTATAGTTTTATAAGAGATATTGGACTTGATTGCAAATTGTTAAAAACTATGAGGAATAAATTCACATAATTAAGACTTTTAGAAAAATCAAATTAGCCAAAAGATAAGAAATGGGACGAGTAGAAAGATAAGCTCGTTTTAATGGTTATTACATTGTTAATCCCAAAACTGACACAACGGTTCTATCGTCCAAACGGCAGTTTGTTTGGCAAACGGCAATCATCACTTGCGGGGTCCACCAAATTCCTTCCACTCAACTTCTTTAACAAATCTGGACCCCCCACCCACTTACTGACCCAACTCCAATAGTCATTCCATCAAACGGCGATGATCTCTAATCCTCACCCACTCCTCTCCGCCTTACCCGCACCACTACCCCACTTCCATACAATCCCACGTCATCACCGTCTTTTACAGAAATATAGAGGGCCATTGTCGTCAACCAAAATTTAACCAATTTGAAATTTGTTTGACGCCGAATGGAATGTATCGGTCTATATCTAAAGCGTCTTCCTTTTTGGTACTAAACTCACACTTTTAGTGTGTTAATGGCGGATCTAATTGATTGATTTGCATATATAGTTATATATATTCATTATATATATGTATGCATTTGATTGAGCTGTTCAATTGAACTCAATAACTCGATCGTCGATGCTGGATGATAGTATTAGGGCAAGGGTTTAACTTCGATTGGTTAGTTTCCAGAACTCAGTTCACCTATTTTTACACATAGTTGCATCTATTTCGATATATACAGTTATATATATAAGTAGCCTCACTTTTGAGTATGTGCAATAGTGGATCTAATCTCATGGTTTTTGTATACATATAGTTATGCACATACAAATTTTGCGTTATTTATTTATTTTTATACAATTATATAAGTTTATGCCTTTTGAGCTTTTTGAGTAAATATTTTCAGATCATTACCTAAAAAAAAATCACCTTCTCAATCAAAGATGTTGGGCGGATTATTAGGGAAAGGATTTGGATCCAAATGGTTAGTCCCGACACTCTTTCTCTATGTATATGCTTGTATGTATTTGTGTATTTTTATATTTATTATTGATGTGTATATCTATTCTGTGTATGTATTGATTGTATTATGGATTTTGGTGTTGTGCTGAAGTAAATCACTGAGTAAGATGACGAAGACAAGAATTGAAGCGCTGCGGAGGCGGGCAGAAGCAAAGCAGAGGTTTTTAAAGGAAGATCTGGCAAAACTACTTGCTAATGGCCTTGATATTAATGCATATGGAAGGGTGATACATTTCATACTTTTGCTTATTCTTTGATTGGATTATTGTTCTTGCCTCATTCTTTGATTATTTTTCCGTCTTGAAATTCATTTTTTTTATCATGACCTAAATTTTCCACATATACCCTTTAATATGGCTTTTATCACACTCGAACTTTGTACCATTAAAAATTTCCAACAACATGAGGTAAAAAATAATGCTTCAAAAAGAGTAACGATTGAATATTTATTATAAGTTTTGGGAATATTTATTTCCTCACTTTTAATGTGCACTTACTAAATGTTCTATCATGCGAGGTGGTGACACAGACTGAGGATTTTCTTGCTGGTCTGCGCCTGTTGTGTTGTTATGATTTCATTGAGCACTATTGTGATTATATATTGAAGAACCTTTCAACCATGCAAAAACAGAGGTATGAATATTACTTTATCCCAAAAACTAAAACAATTTAATTTAAAAGTTTATTATCATTGGAAGTTTTGATAGCTTCTATAGATGTCATGAAAATGTGGATGGTAAGATCGAGTATTGCAAACACTATTAAACCTTATAGTAAGATCAGAGTATTGCAAACAGCCAAACACTTCTAACTATCAGTTGTTTCAAAAGGTGAAAAGCTTGTTTAGTTTATATAGACAATCAATTCGCGTGAGAGCAAAGCTTTAAAAATGCCTCAAATAAGGAATGTTAGACACTGTCATATAAGCCAAAAGGTGGACCGAGGTGCAAAGGTCATCCTGGGGCCTAGGCGGGAGGCATGCCTGATTCTTCATCAAAGCGAGGCACGCCTGACTCCTCATCAAAAGTGAGGCACGCCTCATCAAAATGTGTGTGTCTCTGTGTGTGTGTGTGTGTGTGCTACTTTTGATAAGATGTTATGATATTTATTGGCATACTACAATAAGATGTTATGATATTTATCGGCATACAAACAATAATCATTTTGTGAATGAGAAATATTTATTAAGTTATATGTGATACCATAATCATTCAGCATCCCAATCCAAAAATAATCAACCAAATCAAAATTAAAACAAACACAATTCAGTAAGTTTGATAAATGTGTTTTATTGACAAGTGTTCCCTTCTACAATTTAGACATCATATGGAACAATTTATGTGTGTTATTGACAAGTGTTCCTATCCTCATATTTTCCCTCCAGGGAATGCCCGGAAGTATGCAGGAGGTTGTGTCATCTCTGATGTTCGCTGCAGCAAGATTTTCTGATCTGCCTGAACTACGTGACCTTAGGGATGCATTTCAGGAGAGATATGGAAATTCTATAGAACATTCTGTCAATCAAATGGTAATTTTCATATACATATACCCAATGAATAAAATACTTAATACTTTAAAGTCACGCTTCTTCATCTAACCAGATTCGCTGTGTTTTAGTAGTTTGTTGATACATTAGCTTCCAAGCCCCCCACAATGGAGAAGAGACTCCAACTTCAAGTAGACATAGCATCGGAGTTTTCAATAAAGTGGGACTCCTGGGGATTTGAGCAAAGGATGGCTAATCCTTCTGCATTTGTGCAGGCACGCCCTTTAGTTTTTGATTTTGAAACTAGCTATGTAGAAAAGAAAGCATATTCTCATATACCCTTAAGGTCGTTGTCTATATACTTCTCTGTGATAAATTCCGAAAGAACTAATTCACATCAGAGTCTTGTTGAGAGCGTTCATCACAGTATAAACTGTTCTGAGACTTGTAAGACTAAATTTACAGGACCAATGTAAGAAGTATGGGCCTTCCCATGTCACTACTGATAAATGCAAATTCTCTAATGGAAAGGACACTGATTCAAGGCTGATAAACGTGATGTTATATCAAAAGAAAGGGCAACTTTGTCAAAGATGGGCAGAGTATGCGCAATGGCAAGGAGGGTAGTGTCTTTAGGAGAGAGGAGGTCGACATAAATTTTATCAGAAGACAGGAAAAAACTGGGAATGGAAATAATCTACTGATGATTACAGGAGAAAAACGAGATGACAATGACGCCTCATATCGAGGAAGGCAAGAACTTAATGAAGAGAAGCATAGATCATCATCCAAACGAAAGGAGGATAGTGATCCAACAGCAAGGTCAGGCAGCTCATCTCGTGGAAAAAGTATTGATGATATATACACAATGAAAAATAGTAGGGAGAATCCTATCCCTAAAGAAGAAAGGCATGACTCCTTGTTTCGTGGAAAATCAGAGGTTGCTGCAAGCTGTGCTAGACTTCCTGATAGTAGTAATGGTAAAGGTGGCTCATCTGATAATGAAGAAAGTCAACAAAATGTTGGGAACTCAACCAAAAAAGTGCAGGAGGAAGAAGCAGATAAGTTAAACTCCTACTACAACAGTCCTCGGCCTCCGCCATATGTTAAATTGAAAGATAATGTGATCCCTCCACCTTATGTGAAAATGAAAGGAAGCTATGGTGAAGCTCATACTGAGTCTAAGCATACTGGTTTTGATGGTGATTGCACCTCCATTGACCCTTCACCCCGTACCAAAGCCATTGCAGTTGTAAACTCACATGGGAACCAAAAAGAACAAGATAATCCTCACTACGAGGAGGGGTTTGGTCCTACCAGAGTGCATGGTCATGGTCATGAGAAAGATTCCTGTTATCAGAATAGTATACCTTTACCAAAACCAAGATCAGTTAGGAGGAAGCATTCAAAATCATCATCAAATCACTATGACGATGGGAAACTTGAAGATGCTGGAACTGTGAAGAGAAGTTCAAGTAGCAGGAGAAAGGAGCATTCAAGAAAGGGCTTACAAGTACTGTTTGATGATGAGCATCACAAAAAAGATGAGGAGGAAAAAATGATGGATAAACTGTTATTGCATTACAGTAAAAAAGCATCAACTTATGACGTGGGAAAGTTGAGGAAAAAGTCTCAAGCTCATGCTTCAAATCAGATGGATGCAGATGGTAGTGAACAAACTGGTCCTGATGTAAATCCAGAGATGGTTCCTCCAACTAGGTCTAATTCTCTCCCTCATGAGCAAACTGCTCCATCAGAGCCTATAAAGGTTTATGCTCGTGCCAATTCTTTCCAACCAGATAACCAGGCACGCCATGTGCATCCCAAGTTGCCAGACTACGATGATCTGGCTGCCCGGTTTGCAGCCTTGAGAGGACGGTAAAGTTTTATGTGCAAGTTGAACTTTAGATATCTCAATTCTTCATATTTTTTCATGGATGTACTGACTGAAGATTAAGCTTTGCCTCCACGAGGAGCTATGCTCAAATTACTGAATGGACTACCAGATCTTTCGTGACATCGGCTTTCCAACTTCTCAGTAATCAGAGAATAGCTCAACATTTTCCACAATCTAAAAAATGAGATAGCTATATGCTGTCCTGGGATTCTCATTTCTGCAATTAAAGCCAAATTTTAACTTGGTCTGCTTGCATTTTGTGGAGTACTTGTAAAAGTCTTAACTTTGCTTGTAATGTTACATGACTCAATACGACGCAAATTAATAGATAGAAATTGAGATTTAAATTTGCTATTGATTTTGTGGAGTGTTATACCAATTGATGACTAACCCTTTTCAGTTTTAGCCTACTAGTCCATATTGAAACAGCTCGTGTTTTATCACAGCAACACAGGTAAAGAAGAGTCACCTGTTTCAATATAGTATGTGTGTTATTTATTTATTTATTTGTATTAAACAACTGTATATTTCTGAGGTCATTTTCCCATATTTATTTATTTGTATTAAACAACTGAATATTTCTGAGGTCATTTTTCCATGGGAATATTTTAGTAGAGACAAGCTAAAAGTCAATTAGTTGGTGACTGAGCCATCCATATTTGCTATGGGGAGAGGACTGCATTTACCTTGTCTGCAAATGTTTCCAGTGGCTATTTAATGAGGTGATTTTGTCAGCTTCGACAATGTCTTTAGTGGGAGTAGTTAGTATGAAATTAACTTTGGTCAGTTAACCAATATAAGATTGACACGCAGTCACATCTTTCTTTTTTTACGTGTCAAGATTATATTAGTTTAGTCGATCGATCAACTTTTTTTACGTGTCAAGATTAAATTAGTTAATTGACCAACTTATCAACTTTTAAGTTAAATTTATTAAGTGGATAAGAAACAGACCACAGTGATAAAATGACCAAATTGACTTGGCACTTTAGAAAGCTAGACTTTAATCGGAGATAGAGCCCAGCCCTACACGTACACACCCCAATTCCCCCTCACAAAGATTCTCTTGCTGTCTCCTGTCCTGGTCACTCAAGAAGAACTCTTTCCCGCCAAAAAAGCTTATCCCCCTACCATTTATTACAACCCCTTTTCCCTCCACATTCTCCCACACAAGCACACGAGTTGACTGTTGAGTGTGTGAGAGATAGAGATAGGTATAGAGAGATGAAGGGCACTTCCAAGGTTATAATGGGGGCAACACTAGTGATGGTGGTGACCTTGGCCATTGTTCTAGGCTTGGTCATGGTATTGTTAGTTGAGCTCTACTGTTCTCTCTTACTTCGTCGCCGGAAAGAGCTCAGAACCACCACTTCCACTGACATCCCCAGTGGGAATGCCAATAAATCCTCTCAACATCCTCAAAACCAGTCAGAAACTCTATCTCTCAGTAGCTTTGGAGTTCTTCGTGCTCCAAGAAGCCTCCTTTTCCCTGCAGTTTCCAGCAAAGACAATGTCGACATAGAAAAGGAAAATCCTCGGCCACCTCAAATCTCAGAATCTCAAACCCAAAAACCCGTTTCCACCTCCCATCAATTCAAAATTCTTTACGCTTCACCACCTTCTCCTCCCTTAATATCAGTAACCTCATCTCAGCCTGTTCATAAGGTTCCAACTGAAGGTGGTGGTGGTGGTGGTGCTAGTACTTCAAGTAATGAAGTACGTGGTGATTGCAAGGAAAATCTGATATACATATCGAATCCAATGTACGACAACGAGGCGAGCCAGCAAAGCAGGGTAGATACACCATTTGGAACACCCGATTCATCACCGTCCCGGTTAGAAATGGGTGGGTCCTCTGGAGATGATGATATCACCTCGGTCCCAATCACACCTCCATTATCACCAATGAAGAAGCTTCCAGCTGAGGCATGTTCTGTTTCTCTTAGAGATGCTAAGTCGCTTGCCACTTCTGGTAGTGATTCTAATAGTAATAATGGTCTTTCTTCATCATATTCAGGATCTCCTTCCACTTCTCCTTCATGGTGAAGGATTCATGTTATCAAATTAGCTAGACTAGTTCTAGAAGAGTTGCTTTTTTGGCTTTCTTGTCAACTTTGTTAGGGTTTCACTTTTCTGTAAAAAATTGTGCTGGGAATGCAAAAGTTGCTGACAAAGAGAGATGGTCAAATCTTTCACAACTTTTTTTCCCTCTTCAGGCGTGTCCATGGCTCTTCAATCCAAACCCCCTCTCTCTCTCTCTCTCTCTCTCTCTATATATATATATATATATATATATATATATATATATATATATATATATATATATATATATATTAAATATATTTTTTTTTTTTTTTTATATATTTATATTATGGATTGCAATCTATAACAACAACGATTTTTGATAAGACCTTAAAGTATGGCCATCAGATCTTACACATGTTTTTTCAAGATAGCATAACTCTCCTAAACAATATATATGAAAAAATTTCTCCCCATAAAATAATAAACTGTTTTTGTAGGAAAAAAAAAAAAAAAAAAACAGTCCCTCATTTTAAAAAAGAAGTGATTTTAAATCGTGACCACTATATATATATATATAAGATCTATAGCACAACGATTAAAAGACCTTATATGGCCATCAGATCTTACACATTTTTTTCAAGATAACATAACTCTCCTACAACAAGTATATCATTATCATATAACCTCTATTTGTTAAGATCCTATATGTATCATATCTACTTTAAAATAAGTACTGTGTTATTATTATTATTTTATGTTTGCATTTTGAGGAGGCAAAGCAATGTTCTTCCATTTGGAGGAGGAAGAAGCTCGCTTTTGTCTGTTTTGTGTGTTGGGATTGTGAAGATGCTTGTGAAGCGTGGTGAAGCAAACTCTGTTTTTTATGGACCTCGTATGCTGAGTTTATTTATATGCATGCATTCAAGACAATGGTACTGCACTGTCACCTTTGGATTTTTTCCAATTAGATAAGAACGAGACTTGTTGGTTTCTTAGGAGGAAGTTTCATATTTTGGAATGAATCTTAGTATTTTCTAAGTAAAAAGCGAGACAAGTGGTCAATGAGAGTAGGTGAAAAAAAGTGTAGTTATTTATAGTAACAAGTTAATACTCCCTGTTACGATAGAAAAATCTTTATTATTATTTCTGTCTGAGGATAAAAGTTCTGGTGGATTTTTCAAGCTTATTAAGAAGATGAATAAAATAATAAAATTATCCATAATAATATCATTAAATATAGAGAGAGAATTAGAATACTCCCTCCATTCCTATATGTAGGTCGTTTTAGACTTTTTTTTTATATTTTTAATTATTTGTCGTTTGTGGTTATCTAGGAGAATTGATTATTATTTTTTCCAAATTGTCCTTTATTACTCCACCCAATCTTTTAATCCATATTTATGAGATAAGTGAGGTGAAGGGTATTATAGATAATTAATACTATAGTTAATGTTTTTCAATCATATCTTTAATTCTTGTGCACATGTCTAAAACGACCTATATTAAGAAACGGAGGGAGTAAGAAAAGTATGAGATATTTAATGCTACGGGTATAATAGGAAAATATGTGTAAAAGTTTGGTTATTAAAGGAAAATAGACATTTAACATGGGACTACCCAAAATAATAATAAGGACTTTTATCATGGGACGGAGGGAGTATTATTTTAGGTAGTCTCAAATTAAATATATACTTCTCTTAAATAATTTAGTTTTTACGTTAATTTGTCTATAATATCCTTAATATTAATTGTCATATTTTTATTCTCTATGCATATTTATAGAATATCGCCGGTCATGTGCATAAAACTATGCAATTAAATGAAAATTTAAATATAGATAATTTTGTCATTTTATCCTCTTTCTTAATATGTGTAAAAAGTGACTTTTATTGAGTAGTATAATATTCAGTGCATTTTATAGAAGTAAATTATATTAATTAAAACATGGAGATGTTCAATTATTAATTACTTAGTCATTTAAAGAATTTTTTGAGAATGCCCTCAAACAAATTAATTTAAAATAATGATATTGTGAAGAATTTGATCGTCAGTAAACTAGTTATGGTAGCATAACAGACATTTATTCCTTTTCAAGATGCTCTTTTTGTGGTCAGCACTCACCATTACAAAACAGGATGTCCACAGAAAATGATTGAAAGAGGGAGAGAGGGGAATTTAGTATATTTCCAAATCAAGACTAACTATACTGTAAACATAGTGGGGGTGCATTTCATTTTGCAAAGTATATACATAAACATATAAATGGCTTTTAAACAATGTTTCTAGGTTGTTTTATGTATCAGCCAGAGCAACAAAATAGACTTCTTCCTCTTTCTTGTGATACGCCCTGTATTTTGATTCCAGCCAAACTCAGAGGGGCAGCCTCAGCCAATCTTTTTGCTGCAAAATACAGTTTATGTAATTTCTTAGAAATAAGTTCCCAATGAATCCCTTAATATTGTCAACCTTAACAGAGAGTTAATATCAACTTATCTAGTTGACAACAGCAAGACCTAGAAGAAAACTGATGCTAGGGAACAACATTATATGATCATGTCTAATATAAGCTCATAAAAGGTACTAGTATTCTTTTTGGGGCTCCTAGAGGAGCTGAGATGTAATTCGCTGCATTGACGGCTTGGTTTTAGTTCTGGAAGAAAGTAATATACTTTACCTATTTCATAGAAAAATTCGTTTACATTCTGTGCTGTTTTTGCACAAGTTTCGAAAAAAAGCAAGCCATTTTCTTTTGCATATTGCTCCCCTTCCTGCATCAAACTTGTTATCAGTAACTTGAGAGAAGTTAAGAAAGCTGCATAGTCAGCAAAGCCTCCATAATTGAGTGAAACCCTTGAGAGAAAAGTACAGATCTGTAAGCAAGAAATATATAGAGAGAGCTTAAATAACTAGTAAAAATAGTACAGTATTAGGGTTCATAGTAGTTGAGGACAAATAAAGATAACTTAGTCGGATCTGTAAGCTGTTAATTCTGTGTTGGTTATTTTTTCCTTGCATTTGCATTCTCTTTGGCATATCCCTTGTAGTTAACCAACATCTATACATTTCTTTTGGCTCTATAAAACACTTACTTTCCAGGGATTTGCATAATATAGAAGGTACCTCATTGTCCACATTTCTTTTTGCATCCAAATCCACTTTGTTTGCCACCAAAACTGTAATCAAATTTGGGTTTCCTACAATAGCATAAGATTAAATTAAGATTTACTCGAGATTCATTTCTTCAAAAATGTAGTAATAAGTTGGACAATACATTGTTATCTAAATTATGTTTTGAAGGATCCAGTTCAATGCCATAAGAAAGATGCAAATTTCTGATATATGCATAAATGCTGGCAAAAAAGAAATTATAATATAACAAGTTCATGGACAGAGAGGAAAGGAACCATTGCTTCCCCAAAATCAATTACAACTCGGACATATGTTACATTCGTAAGTAATCTCATTAACCACTCCCATCTTTTCCCCTTCCACAGGAACTCATCTAAAAGAATTAGAAATCATACCGGCTTAATTATACAAAGCTATTAATGGTGATCAAAGATTTTAGTTTGAAGGAGAAAATCTGAGGAATTTACAACGGATGCATGAAACATAATTATGCGAGCATATACAATTAACTTACATAAATCAAAGCACCAAAATCCTTGGTAAAAGGTGACAAGAATCATAGGAAAAAATATTTAGTCATGATATGATGACTACTACTTTTTGCTGAATATAAAAGCTTTAGCTTATCATGGGATTCAAGTTACTTGCCTTGTCTTTGTAGTTCTTGCACCCACTTTTTAGCTCGCTGAAATGAATCCTAAAATAAAATCACCATATTGTTTACTGGTCAGTTGGATTCCAGTTAGCAATGCGAGAATAACAAAGACAAATACTAATATTACAAAATCTATTAAGACAAAAGAAAACTTTGGATTTTGACAATGGATGAACGATGGTGAATCTAAAGATTTCCAATGACATGTGAAAGAAGGTTATCAGCATTCAAATTATTCATAGATTATAATTGATCATCATATACCCAAGTTAGTTGTATAATGATCTAACTTCTAGTGTATTGACTTGAAGAGGAGATAACCACAAAGAGAAATTATTTGAGGAGGTAATTGAAATTAAAAGAAGAAACGACAACAGAACATTTTATTCAGAGATAATGTCTATCTTTGATGAAAATCATCATCAAAACTACCTAATTATTTGAAGCTTGTTCCATATCTACCTTGCTTGTTATGTCGTACACCACAACAGCTGCAGCTGCTGCGATAGTACATTGGAGCTAAGCTATGGTACCTTTCTTGTCCGGCTGTGTCCCATATATCGAACTTTATAGTGGCCTCATTTAGCGACAAGACTTGAGTGAAGAAAGCAGCTCCGATGGTCGATTCCTGCAAAAGTTATGCACATGTCCTTTGTAAAAAAGAAAGAGTAATAGCAATTTGGAAAGGGCTGATGTTGAAACTGAACCTGGTAGTCGTAAAATTGGCCTTTAACAAATCTCAGTGCCAAACTGGTTTTCCCAGTCCCCATGTCTCAAAGAAGTACCTGGAAAGGCTTGCATAAGTCAAAACTACATGTCCTTCGAATTTGGAAGGTAAGGGTCTAAAATTAGTCTTCGACAAAGAATTATCTCCAAAATTTTGAAATAAGACCCTTTCTTTCAAGAAAACACTTTGGACCTTACTTTTTCTTGTATTTTCTGACATGTAATAAGGTCATCTGAATTGAACCAACTAGTTGAATGAAGCTAAACAGTGGGAGGCTTTTATTCATCAATTCCCAAGTTAAAATTTATATTCAGAAGTGTGACTTGATTATTGTCCCTACATTTCACATTAGTCTAGCACAGAGCAAGAAAGAAACAACCAGAAAAGTAGCAATTCTCTCTACTCGTCAGTTTATAAATGCACATTGCACGTCTTCCTTCTCACTTGGCTCAGGCCAATGTTCTAAAAATCCTTCTAGGCTTCCGCCAAGGCCGTAGGTGGTCCTCTAGCACCTCGACTTGGCTGGGCGCCTAGGCCCGTCAAGGCCGAATTAGTTCTCAACTGCATCAATCTATTGAAGACTTTGAAGCTCTACAATAAGGTTGTTTTTTATGGTAATTTTCTTCCAAAAATAGAATATTTACAACTAATATAAGTTTTCCGTAGTATATACAAATAGATACAACAGAAAGATATATAATAAGACTACCAAGGAAACTGCCTAGGCGCTAGACACCCTTCTGCCGCCTAGGAACACTGACTCAGGCTGCACAAATGGTGGAAGCAAAGCAATATATGCTCATCTTATTCAAACATAGCTACCCTTTAAATTTTTCCATAAAATTCTAAATTGTAATATAGGTTCACAGCACACTTATATTGTTAATATTTAAGCCCTCTTGATGATATCCATAGTCAATAACTCAATATCAAAAGAAATTGCGCTGACAAGGTAACCATAAATATTTCAAAATATATAGTTAAAATGAGATAATAAAGAAAGGGAAAACATACCCACCAGCTTGGCTTTTTGTTTTTATTTTTTATAACTACAAGTATATGTTCAAGGAGGTTTCAAGAGTGTTAGGTTTTCAAGTTTTTGGTTATCCTATAATTTAACTTAAGCGGGTTAACATATTATTATTATTGATTTTCTTACCAACTTCCCGTTGATTACTTTTGCAGATTTACTTCCAAAACCACACTATAATATCGATTTCTTTATGTTATTGATTGAGATTATAAAATATGATCTCATGTTCTTTAATTTTTCGTCTATTTTTTGAATAAAAAGTTTGACAAAAAAAATAATTAAAAATAATTTAATTAATATAGTGTCGACAAGTAGGTGGAAGATGTTTAAATCCATGATAATAGGATCCGTTTTTGGGATACAACTCCAGCGGCTGAGTTGGGTTCACAAGTGGCATTAACATAGGAGTGGGTTCAAAAGTATTTATAAGAATAAACAATCAATATATTCAAAATTTGACACCCCTACCATTAAAAAACATATATTCTTACGTTAGTGTTTTTGTGTGAGTCAATTATGCATTAACTTTTCTATTTGTTCATAACTATTGGAGCAATATATTAGGTCTTTGGTCCGAAAGATATTACTCAACTCATGCTAACTATGAGTTTGGGATTCAAATATTAACAAGTTAAAGACGAGACGTGTGAGTGTGTTAAAAATTTAAAAAAATAATACTTAAATAGTATAAAAGAAGGTCTTCCACTAACTTAGTTATCATCATCCATGTTTTTGTTTAACCACATCATCATCATCATCATCATCATCATCTCTTATGGAGATTGTTTGAAAGTTGTGTCAAGGCCTGATAAGGTTATTGGTTGGTAGTGGTGGCGGCCTCTTCTATCCATTTCAGCAGCTTAGTGGGAGTTAATATCATGTGCTCAGTTGTAGTAGTAGGCCTTATTCGTTGCTTTCTATATGAAAAAGTTTTTTTCTTTTTTAAATAATAATAATAACAATAGACAAAAGGGAAAACGTGTGGAAAGGAAGCCATTAGCCATCCAAATCCAAATTAGTTTTTTGCTGCAAGCAAGGGTGGAGCTACAAATCCACCAACTCTAAAGTTATGTATGCATATCATTTCAATTTCTAATTGTTAAATATTACTTTTATGAAATTATTTATTTATTTTAATTTTCTAACTTGATATTTAGTTGTTAAACATACGTGTGTTGGGATTTAAGTCCAAGGGCTCAATCCGGAGGCCCAGATGATTTGCCACTTGGAGATATTGATCGAGCTAGGCGCTAGACTTAAAATTTATAAACTGCTCTTTATACTTTCTATTTCACTTACTAGCACTCATGTTACGTTTGGATTAAAAAAATAAAATGAGTGAAATAAATTAAGAATAAAATAAAATAAAAGAGCAAATAAAATAAAAACTAGAATGATTCATTCTATTTTGACTGTAATGAGTCATTTCATACCCTCTTTCAATAAATAAAATTCATACATTTGAGAGGAATGAGAATTATTCATTCCATTCCAATAGAACAACCAAACACAAACTTTTTCATTCCAAATGAATGATTCATTCCATTCTCAGCTTCATTCCTCCAATTCAAACGTAGCTGGAGGTGTTCTAGGATTGCGCACAACGGTTAACCACTATAAAAACTTGTTATTATTAAGGTACCGTGTGATAATAAATTCTCACATCAAAACACAAGAATACAGATTGAAGACATATATGCTCTAATGAATCATAGACCTAATAGGTTAACTTTTTGAGTCAAGGTGTGATTTTAGATGAGTGTGTATGAGCCAGATATTCCCAAGAACTGGTTTTAGAGTCATGACTATGAGTTTGGTCATAAACATGGTATATATGGACCGCGCATGATGGACGAAAAACAACTCATTGAACAAGTAGTGGACTCTTCTCGCAGAGACTCTTGGTTGGCTTTTGACAAGAGATATTGAAGAATGTGTGCTCGTTATTAAAAAGAGACATGGGTTAGGCTTAATGAATTATAGATGTTGGAATTATGTACTCTTTGAGCAAGTGATGAACTCTTCTTTAAAAGACTCTTTGGTAAACTCTTTGATGGATCAAACAAGAGATATTAAAAGATAAACTTGTCAAACAGAAAAATTTGATGAATTTGACAGAGACTGTTGGTGGATCAAACAAGAGATAATGAAGGGGGTGACTCGTCAATTAGAAGAAGTGATATGCTAATACTCAATAGAGTATGGTTAAAGTTCAAGGGAGAGTCTGATGTCGATGTGGATGAAGAGATCACACTTTAAGAAAGAGATTGTTGAGATATCGACTCGGTTGAATAAGAATCATTGATTCCCTCTGCTGTCAATTTTTTATTCATTCAGGGCGCTCGGCCGATGCTCCTTTCTCAAACCAGCAAAGTCTCATATCGGAACACACACAAAAATATTAAAAAAAATATATGTTTTAACAAACCATAAATTTAATATATTAACTTTTTGAGTCAAGATATAATTTCAAATGTTCATATATAGACCAAATATTCCCAAGAAAAAGTCTAGGGGGACCGTGTACAGTACTGTACATGCATATTTTTTACATGTATCCAAATGACATTCAAAACATTTTTTTCTGTAAAAATTTCAGTTCCATTAAATCTTATAAATTATTTAGAAGATAATTTAAAAAAAAAAAAAAAAAAATTAGACCGGTCGCTAATTCCGGTCCCCATACACAGTCGGCCCAGAATCACTCTATTCCCAATAGTTATGCAGAGTTTAAAAAGCTAAAGCCATCACTAAAGACGTTGCCCAAGAGAATAGCGATTAATTGTAAAAAATAATAATTCTATAACACATTCCTCATTTCCTTTTTAACCTCATCTCATGAGTCAAAAACACATATATGTCATCGAGTCTACATATTGTTAACACATGTAGGTATAATATTTTTAAAACTAATTATTATAATTTAATTATTAAAAAATAACCATTTTTATATGTCTAATAATTTATATCAGAAACGTAATTTTAAATTATGGCCAATTATTATTATTTATGTATGATTTGACACCACAATCTTTTTTTCTTCTTCCTTTGGTGTTTACAAATTACAACCGTAAATTATATATATATATATATATATAAACCAGACAATTGCCCCTGCCTGTGTAAAACGTAGGATGGGGCCGAGCTAACTTGTAGTCACAAAAAAGCAATATTCCACATGGCGGTACATGATTGGGCCTTCCCAAATCTCTCTCTTAATGCGTGGCGTTAGGCTTTACCCCTTTGTTACAAAGTATTTTGTTGATTGTGCAATGTCGACTACATTAAAACCTGTAATTAATCATACCTCATTCATATTAGTAATTCTCTAAATGGAGAATTTGAATTAGGATTCCCTCTTTAATATTTATCTTCCAATTTCTCAACATATAGAATATTATATTAAGTAATAAATAAATTTTGTTAAAAATATTTAACAACACAATAAAATTCGTTACAAATAATTATATCACTGAAAGTGTCGTTAAATATAATATTTATGTCACTAAATATCTATCTTTAAATATACTACATTGCAATACATAACATCATTGCATGACATTTGTACGTCATTACCAAATTGTAACATCTGTCTTACCTAATTAATGTGTTCATCTATTACTCCAGTTTTTATATTATCACTACTTAATTATTATATCCTAAAATCACTATTTTTTAATCCCACATTAATATTTTGATTTTATAATCTCATAAATCACTATACAAATCTAAACTGTTGTGATAATGTTAACTGTTCTAATATTATCGTTACTAATTTAATTATTATCTCCTAAAATCACTACTTTTTTAATCCCAAATTAATATTTTGAATTTATAATCTCTTAAATCACTACAAATCTAAACTGTTTTTGTGACGCCCCCAAAATAGGTATACAACACTCATTCTGAGTCGCCAAATACATGGTACAGAAAGCAAACTACAACTTCAATAATACAATTGTCGTGCAAAATACGACAACACATACTGTGAGTTTAAATACAAATATTGTCTTCTAGACAATCTCAAATAAGTCCTCGTTATAATTATTCAAACAATATTTTACAGAAATAGTGAGGACTGCTAAAACATCTTTCTAGAACCATCAACCAAATTACTCAGATTATTTCTGCTATGTTCTCACCTCCCGAGAAAAAATGGAACAAAAAGGAAAAGGGTGAGCTCAACTAGCCCAAAAAGAATATTATGACTAAGATAATATACAACAAATTATCGTTAGTCTTCAACAGGGAAAAATCTGATAAAACATAATAGCCAACAAGTTTTAGATCAACAACTGCAGCGGAAACAACAATCCATTAGAAGAGTCAAGTAGAGAATGAGTTCTACTATCTTCTAAGATTTAAAAGTCCATCATCAATATTTTATCCCTGTAACAACAATCAATATACATCTTTAATCAAATATTCTATCATCTACCATATATTTTAAATCTCTGATTTATTATTGATAAAGGCTATTGATAATTTAATTATCTTTAGTCATGATATTCTTTACTGAAGTAGTTGTGCTTTCACCCTTTTGCTTCACAATTCCTTTCGGAGTAATAAAAGTGTAAATTTGGGTCGAAATGGGATAACAAGAGGAATAGAATCGGTGGTCTATAGATGTTTAGGGTGAGGTGAATTTAACTTGAAATGGTGTTTTGCCACTATCATACAAGATGTCTAAACGACATACAACCTCGTGTCATCATAAAGACGTGGTTGTGCTCATCCACTTCTTGAGTATATCTACCAAAGACTACCTATATGATCTTGGAGTCTATTTGAAATATAACTCTCAATTAGGGACGATGGAGATAATGATATGTCAAGAGAAGACTCACCATTGGGAAGAATATGATAGTAATCTTCTCGTTTTCTTTTCGGGGTCTATCAGGTCAACCAAGATAATTACGTGGCCATATGATATCTATCATAACCTGTAGCATGACTTTCCATGTACGAAGGTTTCTTGAGCACTTCCCAAAGATTCTAACTTCTAAAATGCAGTTTTTCGACTATACCTTTATGTAAGGTGTCATTATGAGTCTTTTACCTTGGGACATGAGTCACAGCTTGATATATATTTGTATCCAATCTCACAACATATGTGTTGTTGTATTTTGCACGACAATTGTTATAATAAAGTTGTAGTTGTTTTCCTCATACCATGTATTTGGCGACTCGTATGGGTTGGATGGAATGAACCTATTCGGGGTTGTTACATTTGGTATCGAGCTTAGGGATATGATCTTTGGCGGAGATCGAGATTAGAACTAGGAGGAGAGAGATGAGTAAATCCTTCGCTTTAGTGTGTCCTACCTAAGCTTAATTGTTGGTCATCATAATATATGGATATTATGTGATATGTTAATTTGTTTAATTAACCCTTGTTTTATGGCGAGATTTGAGAATGACGGTTGAGAATGCTAACAATTGAGTGAATGAGACTGTTGGGATACCTGTAATCACTAACAATGATAATGTGATGTCGTAAGAAGAAGGAATTAGAGATATCCATGTGGTGAGTGAAGAATTGATAGTTGCACCGAGATAGTCATGAGGTAACAAATTTGAGAGTGAGAAAGAAGAGGAAGAAGAAAATTACACGAGGAGAGTTTATTAGAGGTATTATATGATCAAAATGTAGAATTTCAAAATCGTATTCATGAGTTAGAAGAAGCGGTGAAAAAACGATGAGCGGTCGTGGAGCAAAAGGATGCAACAATTCAAGCTTGTGTTTACCCGATATGTGATGCTTGAAATGAAACATTCTTTGGCGAGTATAAGATGATAAAGATGGAATCTGAAATTGAAAGAAGGAAAAAGCGAACGAGTGAGAATAAGTGATGCGTGGGCAAAAAGCCGCATCGACACGTGGATATTGTGGAAAGAGATGTCCGATCTAAGAAGGCTAAAATAGATGATATGAATTTCTCTTTTGGAAAGTAATTGGGAGAACCCAACATCGAGTTTTGATTTACCTGTCGCAGAGCGGTCCAACCCGAATTTGATATGGATCGAAGATTGATGATTCGGATCATGAATCGAGAGTCGAAGAAAGCGGTTGAGGAGGAATATGCCTATAGAAAAGTATGTTCCAACCAGAGTGATGACGCCAAATCTTTGTCCCCGCATAAGTCAAAACCGGGTAGTTCGAGGGATACGCGGTTGTCATGACTTCCCAACAAGTGAGAACCCAAATGAAGTTATCACGGGAGATGAGAAATGGAGAAATCATGATGACCCGGAGATAGAATTTGAAATGAAAGCAAGGTATTCTCAACTTTTCGAAATACTGTGCGTAAATTTCGGGGACGAAATTTCATAAGGAGGAGATTGTAAGACCCTAATTTTATGAAATAAAAGTATTCAATTTTTCTTATAATTACAATTTAGTAAATGGTTAAATTGATAAAAAGTTAAAGTTAAGGGTGATATATGAAATTTTTTTTTTTTTCAAATACGCAAATGGTTATAAAATATTCATTGTTGTGGGAGAATATTCATTTGTTAAATGGAATATTCTTTTTGTTGGGGAATATTAAATGCATTTGTACAAATGATCATTTATGGGCCCCATAATGTAATAATAAGCTTCGGATGAAGAAAAAGACAAATTAAAGTTTTTATAAATAATAGGCGTAGTGGTTACCGTTAACAACATTGGAATACCCGTTGGGTAAAAGTAAAATAATACGCGTTGTTGCACAAAGAAAGATGGCCTGTGACGGTATTACGCATATTTTTTGAATTATTGATTCTTACGTAAAGAAGGCACCACTCAATAATTATTACAATAATTACTGCTTCAAGATTTTATTGATTCAATAATTGCTACGTTGATATTTTATATTATCGTTATTTTAATAATTGTCACTACATAGTATTTTCCATTATCGAGTAATAATTCATATTATCTGAATAATATTATTAGATAACATTATTGGCAATGTCTAGAAAGTTCTGCATCTAAGGAGAGGTTTGGTCACCTAATTGCGCCACCAGAGTGAGAGAAATTCTTATTGGAAAGCCCTTCTTCTCTGAAACCGCCTCAGTTGCTATTATTTTGATTACAGTAATATTATTTGTGAATAATTAATTATTAATTTATATGATGAGAAAAATATTCATTTTATGGATATAGATGGAGAAAATTTTAAAAGTGACAAATGTTGAAAATCGATATTTTATCTTTTACGATAAAATAATATTTTATTATATTATTATAATATAATAATGATGATATTTTTACAATGAATGTGGGATATATGAGTATATGAGGAGGAGGAGTATTTTTGTTGCAAAAGTTGATTAAAATATGTTAAACATGTCTGTGGGCCCATTTCTTGATCGAAATTTGATTATAGCACATGTAAAATCGTCCAGTATGTGAATTTCTGGCCAATTTCGCATTTGGAATTTGGAAAAACTTTATTCTGCAAAGTTGTAGAGAATTGAATTTTCTATATAAAGTTGCGAGATTCGAATTTTCTGATAAAATGGCTATTTATTATGAACTATTGAAGTTCCGAAGTTCCGAAATAATTAATTTTTGAAGTTTTAATTATTTTTAATAAGAAAAACGTTTTTTACATTTTTGGGACTCATTTAACATGTGTTAGGATGGTCGATTTCAGATGCTTAAAATGCGTAGGAAATTTATATAAATATATTATTAATTTATTAAATTTTACGCTTTAGTCTAAGCATTTTCCTATAAATAGGGTGCTTAGGTTAGAATTGAAAATCACAACAGAAACTGAAATTTTCTCTCTATTTCTCTCTCTATAATATCGAGCGTATTTTGTGAGTGTTTTAGTACTTTGAGTATTGCTATACGGTGCAAGTTCTTTTAGCACTATATCCAATATTCCAGTCAGAAGTACTATTCTTTCTGAGGTAAGGGAGATTATTTTCTTCTAAAATGATATTATTTCTTCAATATCATTATGTCAGAATGTTGGTTGGAAATTTTTATTAAATTTGATACTTTTTTATGTCGGGGTTACTATTCATGAGTTACTATTCACGAGTACTATTCATGAAATGTGATGATGTTTTTTGTGAAATTTCTATCTTTTGGTGTCGGAGTTACTATTCACGTACTTCAAGACTATTCACTTTATTCACGAATACGACACTATTCACCGAAAAATAAAATTTCTTCTTTTTGTCCAAAATTTTTATTCTGGATACTAGCTTTGATTGTATCCATGTTTTGATCATTCTTGAATTTTACCCCACTCTGGTTATTTATGAAGTATTTTTGAATGAGAATTGTTTAAAGTACGATTCCTTAATATTTGTTCTTTTGCTTCACTGGATTCGTTCTCTTTAAAATATTTTTCATCATCCTTAGTCCTAAATGATGATATAACTAAATATCTTTGGCCTGTAGTGCAAAGATGAATGATTTCTGATGAATATCTTTGGCCCGTAGTGCAAAGATGAACAGGTGTTTAGATGAACATGACCAACTGATGAATATCTTTGGCCTGTAGTGCAAAGATGACTTGTTGATGTATATCTTTGGTCGTAGTGCAAAGATGAATTTATTAGTAGGATTATGAACATGAACTGTGATTTGGTATAACCATAATCTTTGATGTTTCAGGTGATGAAAATTATTTTTGTCCTGGATGAGGAAAGAAATTTAGAACTACAATTATGATTAAGAGTTATATACGTGATTGTGAACAGAAATTGTTGATTGATGTTACAGGGATAAAACATTGTTGGTGGACTTTTAACATGGAGAAGATAATAGATTTTATGGTCTATTTGACTCTTCTAATGGATTGCTCGTTCATTATGACTATGGTTGAATTTTTTTTATCATCTACCATATGTTCTAAATCTACGATTTATTATTGATGAAGGCTATTGATAATTTAATTATCTTTAGTCATGATATTCTTTCTTCGAAGCTAGTTGTCTTTCACCCTTTTGCTTCACAATTCCTTTCAAGTAATAAAAGTGTAAATTTGGGTCGAGCGGGGATAACAAGGGAATAGAATCGGTGGTCTATAGATGTTGAGGTGAGGTGACTTTAACTTGGAATGGTGTTTTGCCACTATCATACAAGATGTCTAATGACATACAACCTCGTGTCATCATAAAGATGAGGTTGTGCTCATCCACTCTTTGAGTATATCTACCAAAGACTACCTATATGATCTTGGAGTCTATTTGAAATATAACTCTCAATTAAAGACAGTGGAGATAATGATGTGTCAAGAGAAGACTCACCATTGGGAAGAATATGATAGTAATCTTCTCGTTTTTCTTTGGGGTCTATTGGGTCAACCAAGGATAATTCTGTGGCCATATGATATCTATCATAACCTAGAAGCATGGCTTCCCATTTACGAAGGTTTCCTTGAGCAATTCTCAAAAATTCTAATTTCTAAAACAGTTTTTGACTATACATTTATGTAAGGTGTCATTAGGAGGTGCTGTCCACGGTTGGGACATGAGTCACAGTTGATATATATTTGTATCCAAACTCACAGCATATGTGTTGTTGTATTTTGTACGACAATTGTTGTAATAAAGTTGTAGTTGTTTTCTGTACCATGTATTTGGCGACTCAGAATGGGTTGGATGGAATGGACCTATTTTGGGGTCGTTACAATTTACCTGCTACTATTCCCACCCACCATATTTGAAATAAATTCAGCACATTTCTTCACCAACCACAAGTGAGGCCAACTCAATTCTAGAATTTTCCACCAAAATCATTTATAAACCTAATTTACAATCACCACCTCTTAAAATTCATAACAAATCATACGTTCATTTTTAACGGTTCAAAATTTGTGGACATATACTCAACTTATATATGTATAACATATCCAAAAATTACCACGATTCAACGGTCGGATTAAAAATTATAACTCACATAATATATCTCAAAAATACTGATTTAATTTTTGATGCCTTCATTCTAACAAAAATACTGATAAAACACCTCAACATTAACTCCTTCTTTTTTAACCACAATAAATATATCCAACATTTATATCCAAATAAAATAAATATTTCCTTATCATATGAATCAATAATTAATTATTCACAAATAATATTTCAGAATCACATTTATGATAACCAGGCCGTTCGCAGGAAAGAGGGGGCTTTCCAACAAGAAATTCTCGTTATTGGCGCACAATTAGGTGACCAAACCTCTCCTTGACAGAACTTTCTAGACATTGCCAATAATGCTATCTAATAATATTATTCAAATAATATGAATTATTGATCCGATAATGGGAAATCTTGTGCGTTGACAATTATTGAAACAACAATAATATAAAATATCAACGCAAAGAATTATTGAATCAATAAAATAAAATATTGAATAAGAATTAATGTAACAATTATTGAAAGTGCCTTCTTTTACGTAAGGATCAATAATTCATCAATATTGTGCATCCACGCCAGACATCGTATTTTTAACCAAATTATTTCAACAAAGATTAATCAGTAATAACTACGCCATTATTTATAAAAATTCAAACTTGTCGCTTTCTTCATCCGACAGCTTATTCTATTATAGGGCCCATAAATGATCGCTACCATTGCATTTAATATTCCCCGACAACAAGAATATTCCACGACCAAACGAATATTCCCCGACAACAATGATTATTTTATAACCACTTGTTTATTTTTCAAAATTTGCACATTTCACCCATAACCAGATAATTATATCAAATTAATACCTTATTATTCACAATAATAATTAGAGGAAATTCGATTTTATTTATAATAAGTTGGGGTCTTACATTATATCATAAATGCACGTATGGTATAATATTATAATACATGTATATAATAAAATAACAAAATCACCACCTATCTAAACAATGCGGATATTATCATTACTAATTAAATTATATTACAACATAATATTATACCATTTATAATTATATTACAACATAATATTATATAGTTTAAAACATTTGAAACAAAATTAAAATAACAAATAATATCAATCATAACTTACTATGTTTATTTTATAATCCCATAAATCACTATTTTTTTCAATCTAAACGGTTTTTTATATTATCGTTACTTAATTATTATCTCCTAAAATCACTACTTTTTAATATCACATTAATATTTTAATTTTATAATCTCATAAATCACTACAAATTTAAATTATTCGGATAATGTTAACTGTTTTAATATTATCATTACTAATTTAATTATTATCTCTTAAAATCACAACTTTTTTAATCCTAAATTAATATTTTGAATTTATAATCCTCTAAATCATTACAAATCTAAATTATTTTGGTAATATTAACTGTTCTGATATTTTTCCCTTTTAATTTAATTATTATCTCCTAAAATCACTACGTTATGATATTATCAATACGGCTGAATGACACTTATGTCCCTCCAAGTTGCCACCTATTTTTAAAGTCGTCCCTAAAGTTCAATTATTGACAGTTAGGTTCCTTAAACTGGCATTTTGTTGGCGTTTTCGTTCCTAGCCTTCAACCCAATTTAACCTCAACATGACCCATTTTGACCAATTTTGACCCAACCCGACACAGTTTGACACAATCCCAAATTTAAATATTTTAAAATATAAAATTATTTTTAAAATAAATTTAAAACAATAATTATATTTAATTTTCTTATGTAATTTTTTTGAATCTATATTTTATAAAACTTTACTCATTTTTGAAAAAATAAAAGTTTTTAATATTTTTTTCTTATAATAATAATAATAATCTTTATAACTTTTTTAAAATAAATATTATTTTAAATATAAAAAATAAATATTATTTTAAAATATTAAATATATATTTTTTAAATGTTAAAATTAGTCAAAATAGGTCGGGTTGAGGTCAAATTGGGTTGAAAAAACTGAAAACGCCAACAAAATGCCACTTTAAAGATCTAACTGATGAAAATTGAACTTTATGGGCGACTTTGAAAGTGGGTGGCAACTTAAAGGGACAGAAGTGTCATTCAGCCGAAATTGAGTTATTATCATTACTCTCTATTGTATAACTTAATTTCTCCCTATAAATACATACCAACTATTACGCAACAACTCATACTACAAACAATTTCTAAATATTATTGAAATTGCAAAGGAGTTATATGAAAACCTTCAGATTATGCATGGTGACAGTGCATTCAATGTGAGAAGGGCTATGACTTCATTTCGTGGACTATATATCTCTCGATGTTTATATTTATGGCTTCTTCATCTATTGCATTAATTCTATTATCTGGATTGTGGCTTTGCATATTAAGTAGTAGTATCCGGTAAATCATTTTCATCAACATTAATAAAAAAAATTTGGCATTATGGTAATACTATGAGTGCCTCTACAATTGCCAAAAATGGATAAAGAACTAATGAGACAATGTATTCGTTTTTTAACTATAACATTGTGTTATGTATGACACAGTGTTATACTGCTATGTTTTTGGACATGGTGTTTGTTTGACATGAAGATCCAACATAATTATTAATGCTCGTATTTTTCAGTTGCCGCATGTAACATGTAATTTACCTTAAGGTCTGATGACCGAAACTGGGACATTCTTCATCTGTTTTCCCTTTCGTTTGAATATTTGAATTCTAGTGCAAGTAAGCGTATATGAGACCTGAATTCTTTAAAATGCATCAAGTACCTGTGTCAGATATTTGAGACTTGATGAGGTTTGTGTAATGTGTAGCATACTTCAAACATGCCACTAACAAGCATATCAATATAACAACTCGATGACATTGTGCATTACACTTTCTAAATATTTGTTAGTGCTTTAGAATGACGAAGTACCCACTTTTAACCCTATTGGTTACATTATAAACATTTTTATCAAGAAATTAATATATATATATATATATATATATATATATATATATATATACACACACACACACAACTGTTATATAATATCCTAGGATTTAGTGATCAGATTAATTCTATACTTTAATATGTAATTGCACACAAAATTTTTATCTAATTCTATATAACATATGCTATCAAAATTTAATCATCGCACAATAATCTAATATCTTCTTATTATATTTTAATTTATTAATTACACGTATAAATTTATTATTAATAAAATAAATAATCTCGCCGCAACGCCCAGATTTATATCTAATGTTATAAAGAAAATTGAAAAACAAATATAATGGACTATATATGGATCAGAGGATTCAATTCGGAGAAATCAAATCTCCTATAGTCATAATAATATGTGATCATCTCATGTATTGATAGAAGATACTACTTTCATTTCGAAATATAAAGTAATATTGATTTTTAAAAAATTAATTTTAAATATTTTCAAATTCAAAATTAATATAAATTTATTTAGTTTATTCAATATAATTATAAATATCATAAATTATTACGTAAAAATCACTATTAGTTATAAAATTTATTATTTTCATAATTTAAATGAATCATATCAATTTTAAATTTAAAAATATTTTAAATTAAAATTTTAAAAGTCAATATTAGTTAATCTTATAATTTAAAACGGATTAAGTAGTATATATCTATTTATAAATAAATAAATAAAAGATGAGAATAATATCTGAACGAACATGAGACAATGGAAATAAATCTGGATTCCTAATAGGGGTGGACTATGATATTTTAATTCTTTTTTTATTTTATTCAATCAATCTAACGTAGTATTAATACTTATTAAATAAGAAAAGGAATCTAATACGTGTATATTGAGTCACATAAAGGACGGAAACCCACACATGAAAATCTCATCTGGCAGAAACTGATCTGATCTGATCGATCAGGTCATGACATGTGCTCTTGGATTTTTCTCACAAACTTGGGTGGGTGGGTCGGTTCATCCCCATGCAGTTGTGACCCATTAATTTTTTATTTTTAATATATAAAATGTGGGTAGAGATCGATCTGGTTCTGGTATGGTATGATTGAACCTGACAAAAGCTTAAATTAAGATTTTCAAGTACTTTAATTATAACATGGAAAACCTTTTTCTACAATACTATACTATGTAGCAGATAGCATATGTTGACTCTGGAGCACATTAAGTCTTGGCTTAAATTATTGTAACTCATCCAAATCCTAATCTACTCATACAATAATGTTAAGAGTTAAAAATGAGATAGAAAGGGTGAAATATATATATATATATATATATATATATATATATACTTGACGACGGAATCGTTGTCCGTTCTCTAAAAGTTAAAATGACGGTTATCTGATATACGCGACAGATCAATCCATCGTCTGATCCGTCGTTAAAGGTAGAGAACAAATTATATTAAATAAAATAGTATGTACTTAATTGATTCTCTCCAAATATATATAAATGAACTCAAGATTTTTAAATATTAATAGCTCAACTTTTTAGCTTTAACTTTTTGAATCAAACTGAATTCAAAAAATGGGTGTTATGTTGTACAGTTTACAATCATGCATTGTTAAGTCTTATTTATTTGACAACATCAAATTTATGGTCGTGTATTAATATTATTGTTGTGTTATCTTTATTCATTTATAAAATTTATTACTGTAAGTAAGAAAACAAATAACACTCTGCAATAATATATATATATAGTGGGTTAATAATTGTGGTATAGAAGATTTGGAGTCCATATAAACAATAATTTTGGAATAATTTTCAACTAAAGTGATTTACATTAATAATGAATAAAGTGCAAAGAGACAATAATGCTGGACCTGTGTATGGTGAAGTTGTTCTTTCTGTGTATTTCCCCATCCCAAGGGAAAGATAGGGAGATGCAATTCTTTTCTTTGGATAATATATGCATATAGTACATACATATATAGATGCATACTAGCCAAAAAAACAAAAAAAAAACTCACCACTTCTTTAAAGATAAAGAATCAATTTATTATTGTCTTCAATATAAATATACTAGCGATAACCCGTGCCTGAAGGTACGACAAAACGAAAAATTAGATTAAAATTCGAAAAAATATTATATTACCTAAAAACTCTTTGCAACCTAAAATAACTTACAATCAGACATAATTATTATCATAATTCACCACACCACCAAAATAATTAATACATACTCAATCATCAACACATATCCAACCACCAAAACATCAATCTAATCACTACTAATTTCAAGAAATTTCGGCAGAATTTTCTTTAAAAATAGACATCCAGAAAAATCTAAACATGTCTACAAAAATTACAATCATCAATAAATATCCAAACCACCAAAACAACCATTATTCCATACCCAAAATCATCATAACAATGTATAATTAGTTAATTTTACAAAAGACGGAACACAAAAAATAAATACATGCAAAAAATAGAGAAACAACTTCGTATTCTTTACAAATTTTACACCAAGTATCTTTCGATGTATACCGAAAATATTTGAAATATAAAAATTATCGCAATATGTGAGGCAAAATAAAACAATTGTAAATCCAAACTTAAAACCCTTACTTACCCTAATTATCTAAAAACAAATGAGCACACACGTGCATATGTAGTGGGGGGAAATGATTTAGATTGATATAAGTAAATCGAAAATTGTTATGATTCACTAATACTGAAATAGTAAATCTTATAATTAGTAGTACTTTTAGTCTTTTAGATAGTTAACAATATTTCATCATTGCAATGATTAAAACTAAATGTATCTATGTCAATTTTGAATTTGAAAACGTCTCAAACATGTGAAGTATTAAACAGGAAGGTATAAAAACATATAGACTCAAAGACACAAACTATGTACCAATAGTTAACCATTTCAGAAAAACAAAGATTCACTTTAGGTTGAACCAAACTTCTGAAACTAAATAGTTGGAAGAGAAAATGAAGACATTCATACAACATTACATGGTCACTGCACTATTTCAGAATTAAGTACCTTTTGAAGTTTCACAATATTTTAACTAAAAAAACAGTCTTAAAACAAAAATATAGTCCCCTAATTAACAACAAAGAAGAAATAACGACAAATTTACAAATCAAACTAAAAAGCAAAGATTGATTATGGGTACTCGCTAATAAGAAACATGTTGTAAAGAATGTTAGGAAATACACTTTCTTTTATGCCTTTAAATAATTGAACTATATTTTTGTATTTAATTTCACGCTATTGTCCAAATTTCCAAACAACATAAATCCCCAATGAATTACTTACTCGTCTTCGACTCAATCCCCATTTTACATACCCATCAAAGTAAAATAATAGAAAGGCATAAATTACTTACTCATCTCCATTTTACTCCTCGTAAATTGCAAAGACGTAACCACGAGAATGGGTCATCATATGATTGTTTTTTCATGCATGGAGATGATACGGAAGGCTAACTCGATGCATACTAACCAAAACGCAATTTTAGAATTGTACCAAGCTTAGTGATTGTTTGTTGTGATTCATTTTTGCGTAATCTTCGCCTCTAATTTAATTTAGCCAATGCTTTGTTATCCCAAACCTATAATCTCCTTCGCCATTCAAAAACTTCACAGTAGTCTAGACAACCAGATATATAGTCGAACGAAGAACAAAATCTTAGGAGATTGTAAAATTGGAGTTTAGGATTGTAAAATGTCGTGAATATAGAGAGAGTAGAGGAGAAACGGGAGTGAGAAGATAAAAACAAAAAGGTTTTTATTTGATTAGAATCGACTTCAGATTGAGACGCAAAGTCAATCAAGAACTAAGTTAACTAACATATGAATAAAAAAAAACAATTCAAGCAATATATTTAATTAACCCATACAACACAAAGATAAGAATATTTAATCCAATTTCACATGAATTTCAAAGATGTGCATAATAATTTCAAAATGACATTAAATACTCCAAATTCATGTTTCGTATGAACTACAAAGCAAATGACATTAAATACTCCAAATTCTATAATAATAAAGAATACTAATAAGGACAATACTCCAAATTCTATAATAATAAGAATACAAATAAGGAAAACAATGACATATACTATACATGTTTTCAAAGGAATGCCATCAGGCATATATAAACCATTTATATATGGAACAAAGCATAAATTCTTCCGTAAATCTACCCAAATGAAGTATTGCTTTATAAATTTAAAGGAGTATAGATTATTGAACTCACGAAACTTATGTGCATAGTACATGATATGATAAATTGCCTAATCCCCAAAATTTAAGTACTAAAAAATACTTCACCTCAATAATCCTTCAATATTCACAAAGATAGTTATTATCAAAACCATGTACGTAAATCAAAATATACACCAATCAATTTAAAATACTTCCTTTGTTTCACATTTAAGGATGTAGTTTGGTTCAACATTTATCATTAAAATAGTTATTAGTTTAATAGTAGTCGAGAAATAATTATGATACACTCTGAGAGTTGTCGCCATTTTATAAGATGATGACTTTTATTGTGCAAATACTATATTTCTCAAGGAACATATGGATTATAAGTAAACAAGAGAAAAGTTGAACAAAATATGAATTGTGATCGAAAATTAGTACTTTCTACACCAAATGTAAGTGTTAAATTAGATGTCGAAAAGTTTATCAACCCATTATTACTTGAACCAATTTTGGTATAGAATGCGTTAGTTTGCGTAATCACGCTTTTAATTCACACACCCAAAATATCCATTCAATGATCAATTTAAATAGATATAAAATTACGTATGTATTTAGAGGGAGAAATTGAGTAATTCTAGAAGTTGAATTTTCGTGTACCCAAAAATCTTTATAAACTTGGAATTGAATCGCACTTCTTCGATCTTCATTCTTCTTCTTGATCATGAGGAAAGAGATGATTGATTTTGAGATAAGGAAAAGTGAAAGATTAACGCTGGGGGGAATTGATGGAGAAGTGGAACGATTTAATACTTGGGTGTGGAATTGAAAGGAGAGAGGATAAGAGGAGAAAGCAAAACAATTCGGGTTGTCAAATTCTTGTAGAGATTTTATTTAAAATGAACCAAACTCAACGGTGGAACACAGTGATTTAAAAACTCTAAGCTTCATCAACGCTTTCAAAGGGAATCAAGAATCGTAAAATAAATGAATGAAACAAATCCACATAAATGTGAACACAGGAGGATAAGACTACAAATCAAAAAATAAATAGACTTTTAATCAGAATAAAAGAAATATTAATAGAAAATCCAAATATTAATATACATTCAAAAGAACACTCCATTAGAAATACCAAATTTATCCCACAATTACATCAAAACAAACATACAAAACTCATAAATTATTGTTTGATCGACAAAGAATATAATCGAAAAGAGAGAAGTAGATACTAAAACCCAAGAACAATAAAATATAAATTTTAATAAATCAAAATGAATTCTCTTAATTTCTAATAAAATCCAAATTTCTCTCGATAAATTTTTTTACCAGATTTTGTAAACAACCAAATAAAGGAAGATAAGACCTTCAAATCGAGTCATTGCAAGTCCAGTCCAATTCTTTGAATCAATGGTGGAACAACCACCCTTCACCGCTTGATCGACAAAAAATATACCGGAAAAGAGAAGAGATACTAAAACCCAAAAATAATAAAATACAAATTTTGATATATCAAAAATGAATTCTCTTAATTTCTAATAAAAAACCAAAAATGGATGCTTGATACTTTTGAATTAATACATCCGTCAAGTGTACATTCATCATGATACTTGAGTTCGAGGAGAAAATGAAGCTAATTTGGATGACAGAGAAACTAATTAAACAATTCAAAGGTATTCATGAAAAAAAATTTTAAAATGCTTTTGATTTCATAAGTTGTCTTACAACAGAATTCCATGTGACGTAAATCATCAAACAGAATTTCACTCAAAGTAGAATACAAAAAAAGTAAAAAGTGGATTGAATTTTGGCATACCTTTTTGTTCGATGCGCCACATGAGAATGAGTTTGATTAAATCATATGGATATGGCTTGATCAATTAATCTAAACTCTCTCTCATCTCGATGATCTACCTCACATGATTCGATAAAAATTAAATCAGAAAAAGCAAACCTAGAAATTAAAAGGTACTTGAAAATATTCTTATCAGTAGGGATTAATTAATTACTTTGATTACTCACTAGATGAATTATCGTCATCCAATGCGAAGAGATTGAGATTGGTAGTCGTCAAAATCGAGAGAGAGATTGATCAAAGTATTTGAGGAGATGAACAGATGGAAATTTATAGAGAACTCCCAGCCTTGCACAAAAACACAAAAACAATCAATCAATACAAAAAACATGAACAACTCACAACAAAATCCAAATTTCAAAAATACTCCAAAAACCCCCAATTTGAAAACCTAAATTTCGCAAATCGTGTGACTGTGTGTGGTACGTGTGTGTTTGTGATCTCTGTGTGTGTGGGTATGAGAGAAGAGAGTTAGGGGAATTAGATCGAGTTGTTTGGGGGGGAATAAGGGGGAAGGAGAGAGAGACAGAGCCCAGATGATTTGAAATTTGAATAAGGGTTTGGGCATTTTTTTGTTTTTTGTTTGGCTGAAATTAAATTAACCGTTAGAGTCTATAGATTAAATCTGAGTCATTGGTTGTTGAAGCTTTAATCTGCAGACTGCTTTTTGTTGTTCGCCTCGCTTTTATTATATATATATATATATATATATATATATATATATATATATATATATAGTACAAAAACTTTTTCCATTTAGAGCTAGCCTTCTTCATCACTACACAAAAACTGATCAACTCTCTCTCTCTCTCTAGCTAGTTTTGAGTTTTTGGAGAGGGAATATTATATTATAATAAAAATATACAAGTATATATATATATATATATATATATATATATATATATATGGCCTCTTCTCATGGTAAAATCAGTGTTACAACATCTTCATCTCCTAAACATGGTAAAATCAATGTTACAACATCTTCATCTCCTAAAGAAGGTGGGGGGTCATCATCAGCACCTGTAAGTTCACCAAAAGGGCAGTGTTTGTGCTCCCCAACAACACATCAAGGATCTTTCCGGTGTAAGTTTCACCGGTCGTCGGACGGAGTTGCATGGTTTAAGAGATCCAAGTCCATGCCGCCGGCAAGAAACGTAACTGCCCTTTCTCCCAAATCTGTCGAGTCTACATAAATATCAAAAAAAGAGCATGTAAATGGAGTATATCGAGTTCATTACATGTTATATATATATATATATATATGTTGAGTACTTCTTTAATTTGGCTTTGATTTGTGAAAAAAGAAACAGAGAGATGTATTTGAGTAATCTCTTTCTTTTATGTGTGGGCTGTGACAACCTTAATTATGAAATCATGTACACTTAATAGCTTATTCTCTCTTTATCTTGGACATGATCACATGATATCATTAAATATGGATGCTTCTTCAATCTTTTTTTTTTGTTTGTGTTTCATGTATATAAATGCATTTATACTCCCTCTCCATCTCTCTCTCTCTGTTTAAAGACCAAATGGCAAATCCTAATTACATGAAGCAACATCAAGGAATGAAAGGGCGTGTTTATAGAGAGAGATAGACAAAAAAAAATGGAGTAATTAATATATAAACATTTAATCACGATAATTTTTAATAGTTAATAATGAATTATTTAAATTTTCTTGACACCCAGTAAATATCTATTATCGATGTTATAATTTGATTAGTTTTAATTCATTATATATATTTCTTTAATAATAAAAAAAAAATCTCTGACAATATAAAGTGACCAGTAAGAAATATTAGTCAAGGTGGGGAAAAATGTTATCTCAACTACAAAAAAATTACCTCATAAAATATACAATCTAAATTAAAATGTTATATAAAGTTTATATTACGCTGGTTCAAATGTTAGCTGCTAGCTTCTAGACTTTCTTTAGTTCTCACCCATAGTCCTTGTGCTTGAATTTTTAACCTTTTTGATATTATTTATTTTTTTCGATCTGGTTGTGATGGGTTAGGAATGGTCTAAGATGTGACAGTGATATTATTAAGTATTAAAAACATAATTTATTTTGCGCTGTTCAAGTTTTCACAAAATCTCAATTTTAACCCAAACGTTTCAAATGTTTCAATATTGGCCTTGGTCTTCCATTAAAGTTTGATGAAATTCTTTTTATTTATTTTTCTGACCAATCAGATAAAGGATCGAAAAAAGAAAAGGTAATTTGACTTGTTATTTATTCTAATTTATGTACTTTTGATCAATTTGGCTGGGACAAAATCTACCATCATTAGAAAATTTTAATGGAAACTCAAGGTTCACATTAAAACAATTAATATATTTTGGGTATATATATAGGATGAAATTTTATAAAAACTTGAAAGGTCACATTAATATATAAAAGGTTGGTAATTTTTCTACAAGCCGGTACATGAAAGTCTGATATGGGGCCATATGTAGTGACAGTCGACGAATAACTCCATGGCTGTGCATGACAAGCAAATCTAAGAATCTTTGTGATGATACAAAGAAATACCCCGCCCTATTCTTGATTATCATCATATATATCTCAAACCGCTACCTTATTAATTATCAGATTACTTATTATTTCAACTAAAATTATGTGTATATATATTTAGCATTCACTTCTAAATAAACTTGCTCATATAGCCAAATATTATATCACTACAAAAATATAGTTTTTTGTGATGGCTCAAATTTATCACATAGATTCAAAAATTCATCACGAAGGGTTTTTGTTATGACATTAGTTATCATGGATCGGAGACTGTCTTGTACGCCCTCATCATGAACAAGGGCGGAACTAGGGGCGACGGAGTGAGGGCGGTTGACCCCAGGTGGGAGGCCGTGATGTCTAAAGCGAACAGGGACTTAGGCGGTGGGAGGACAACAATGGTGATTCCTCTGGTCGTCGATCCGACTCAAATAGGAGCCCGGTCCAGAAGCGAATAGGTGGGGACTGTGGGGGTCAGTCGGCGGTGTTCCGATCGCTTGGTTTAAAAATTTTGACTCCCCTACAAAATCGTTCTGGTTCCGCCACTGATCATGAAAGCATTTCATAGTGATTTTGACAATCACGCAAACGTGGAATACTTTCGTGATGATTAATACTATTAAAAAATAAGAATACATGATGAAACTTTATGACGGTTTTTAAAAATAATCACAAAAGATAGTAATTTGTGATGTATTTTTTGAACAATCACAAAATAATAATATATATGATGACTCTTGCTGATAATTAATTTTTCCATCAATGTATTAATAATTATGATGGCCATGTCAATTACCAAAATTTTAACCCAAAATAAAACTTTCTTTTTGTGACACACAAAGTCATCACTTATTGATATACCTTTTTCGTGATTGCATCTAATCTATCACCAATATTCTAATGAAAAAAAATAATATATTTTGTGATATATATATATATTGATATATATATATATATATATATATATATATGTCCATGACAATCATTAAAAAAGACATATTTTTGTGACAATTTTTATTTGTAATTACAAAAGAATGTATTTTGTGATGAAAATTTTCAAGCCATCACAAAATAATAATATATATGATGACTCAATGATTATTAATTTTACCATATTCATTATAGAGTATTTGTGATCGTCATTGGAATCACTAAATCTTATGTGGACTAATTTTGTTTAGTACGTAAGTCAACTTAAATGTATTTCCTTTTATATATTTTTAAAATTTTATAATTATGATATAATCTTTAGTGTAGCAGTAATACTCCTTATATATTTAGTTTGTATGGGAAGGTTCAAATCATTGAAGTCTCATTTGATATAGTTAATATAGTGGAATAAATAATCCGTAAAAAGATATTCCCAAAAGTCTTGTATTTTTTTGTGATATGCAATCATAAAAAATTATGTGCTAATGTAATTACTTTAACCATCACAAAAGAATTGCATGTTAATATGATTATATTAATCATCATAAAAGTATTGCATTTCTGATGGTTAATGGCATCACAAAAATCTTTTGTGACAGACAATTTTTTAAATTTATGCGATGAATTTAAGCCATCACAAAAAGTCAATTTTTTTTGTAACAATCACATTGGGATGCGAATCTTTTGTGATTGTCAAAGTGATTACAAAAAAAATACAAGACTTTTGGAATGAAAAACAAAGATATGTGAATCTCTTTTTACAGATAACGTATTCCACTATATTGAGGGTATCAAATTATATATACTCATAAGATTGAAACCCTCCCTGGCTGTGTATTGAGTGTATTCCACTGATATGGGGCCATATATATAGTGACAGTCGACGATAGTGATTTTTAATTTCGTAATACGGGAACGGAGGGAGTATTATTTTTTGTGATTATTTTATAGTATAATAATGAAATAAATATTTTATATATAGGTCATTAAAAAAAATTCTTATGTCCATGCATTTCAAAATATATTTTGACTTTTAAAATTAATTTATGAAATTCTAAAATTCTAATTAAATTACTTACTTATATGAATCTATTAATTAGTGAAAAACGACTTCTTCATTCCGCCGGTTGTTGCTACAATACACTTGATTGTTCTTAACATGGAATATGACTTGCTTATAGGTTGATACATGTTGTCCTCGAATTGTTAAGATGGGATTGTTGATGAGTTTGATATACTTCATTATCAAACAGCAGTGAAATCTCTCTGTTTCGTGTTTTATCTATATGTGCAATACAGTTCATGTGGCAAACATTTTGATCCTCGAAACCATTAGCAATGAAGCAACAGCTTGCTTAAGAGGGAGAGAGGGAGAGAGAGATAGCAACAACAACAACTTGTTTTCTTGCAAACATGACTTGGCATAGACATGTATTTGATGGAATCATATATTGGTCTATTGCAAACACTTAACTTAGCGTCAGGGGCGAAGCCACATGTTAGTCAGTGGGGTCAATTGCACCCACTGGATTTTTTATTTTTTTTAATATATGATAAATGAATTTTTTTTTTTAGGTTGAAGAAAAATTTGCACTTGGCAATCAAATTCGGGTATTACACTTTACCGAAATTAGGTATTGCACTTTCCTGCTTCAAAGCAATTTGCACCCAATTGAAATTTGCACCCACTCTTTTTACAATCGAAATTGTTAATCAAATTTTAACCACATATGACTCATATCCTCTCAATATATGTATCTCTATAATATTTTAAACTAAATAATAATCTAATTTATATTACTTTTAAAATAAATAATGAATTACTTACTTATGAACAATTGTGATTAAAAAGTCTATTATGAGTCAATATAGTGTATATATACCATATATTATTACTCATTATATTTTTATTGTAATATAGTATATATATATATATATATATATATATATATATATATATATATTCGAAAGTATTAAGTATTAAAAAAATTGGCTCAAAATCATTTGCTTCAACTCCCGCCAAATTATTTATAACTTGGTAATAATTTCGCCCTCACTGATACTATTTTCTGGCTTCGCCACTGCTTAGCGCATATATATACATGATGCATGTAATTGATGGAATCCTACCGGCCATATGATTCATATATACATTTGAAAGAAACCTCGAAAGAAAGATGTTGACACTAATAATGAAACAAAGACCTCGTCCGTCCTTAATTGCATGGTTATTTGAGTATATCTATGTAATATTAATGGTAATTAATTAAGGTAACAACTCACTGCATGCGACATCCCCAAACATACTCGCCATGATGGTACCTGCAGCGAAATCAACATTCCACCACCACCACTGGCTGCCACTGCAACCATAGTTCTTGGTATGCGCCGTCTCCTATTCTCAGCCACAGCCGGTGACTGTAATAAAACATACCTCTGCTGTCGAATTACCAAGTCCCTTTCACTGACCAAAGGGGAACCTGGGTGGCACATTTTTCTTATGTCAATTTCTTCTTCCTCCCGTCCGTGCTTTCAACAAAAAAGAAGGCTTGTATTAGAAGCAAAAGAATCTGGCTGGAAGTTAAGGCATTTAATAGTTAGTTAGGAAGAAAGGAAGGAAAGGCGGCCAAGTTAAGCTGGGTATAAAGATCAGCTTTAAGATCAGATTCCACAAAAGGGTTGCTTGATTTTCAAAGGTATGAAATACTTGCCAACTTGTCAAAATTAAAAAACAAGTATATATGAGATGGATGTTAGTTTAAAAATTGGTTAAGCTGATGAAACTTGTCGTCTGAGAAACTGAGTTGTCTAAACCATGGCCTGATATGGTCATTATGTGGTGGTCCGCCATGATCCCCAGGAACATCTTTTTACATTATATATATGGTGCTCCTTCCATCTAAATTTTCAGCTGGGGGTCCTTATCACAGAGCGGCAAAGAGCACCAATTCCCTTTTGAGAGTTTTGTTTTTCCTTTTCTTATTTGATTTTAGTGTAGGTGCTTTTTATCGAGTAAAATGGGGAATTGAGTTTTTACAAATTACTGATAAATAATATTATCCTGTGTTACTCGGACTCGCCACTTTTTGGTAGAGTACCCGTGTCGTGTCGGTGCGGGATTCGTACGGGATTCGGTCACATAAATTCGGATACGGCTATTTTGGGAAGAAGAGCCGCGAGGAGGAAGAAGAGCCATGAAGAAGAAGAAGAAGAAGAGCGTATGTCAAGAGAAGAAAAAGAAGAGGGAGAGATCAGATTTGATATAAAATATCCATGGACAATTACAATTAGATATCTCATAGTTTTTAAAATATTTTAATTTAGTCCCTCAGGTTTTTTGAAAGTTCAAATTATCCCATGAAAAACTACATATCAGTCCCTACAGTTTTGTTTTTTTTCATTTCTGCCCTTATTTCTTTATGTTTTTATACTTCAGTCCCTAGAGCAAAAAAACTTTGGTGATATAATTTGAAACATTATTGTTAAAAAATATAACATACCGTATCCCCGCACTCGTGTTCAAATTCGGATCCATATCTGCGTATCCTCTATTTTTTGACTTCACGTGTCCGACACTTAAATTCGTACCCGCACCCGACACCCGCACACGAGTCCGAGTAACACAGGTATTATCATAATCAAAATTGATGATAGCATAAAATGAGACAATATTTTCAAATTTATCATTGTTTTATTCATGTCTGTTAAACGAAAAACTGAATTATTTTTGTAGGTTAGGACGTTAGTTAGGTTTATTATGAAAAGGGGAGGGGAGGGGAGGGGAGGGGAGGGGAGGACAGGGGCCAGGGGACAGGGACAAAGGAGGGTGATGCTATTGCTGGCTAGGATGCTTGGGTGGTGTCGGCATGCACAGAAAGCCCGAGGTCCAAACTTCTTTGGACCTAAAAGGGTCTGGATTGGGCTGGTTACAAGTCCGGCCTGAAGCTGTAAAAGTTGGACCTAAAGTCAAGATTGGACTGATCATACGCTTTTTGTACACCCATTTCTCACAATAACAGACAATAAGTGGGGTAAGTGCATGGAATGGAACCCCCAAGGAATGAGAGTCCGGAGAAGAAACCAGAACACGAAAGAGGATTGGAATTTTTTTTAGTTGGTCAATGATAATGAAAGTAGCTTACGTTGATTATTGACTTCTAGAAATTCTCTATTTTTTGCCTTATTTGAAAAATGATATATATTGTGAATATTTATATTAATTTTTTAATTATTATTTATGTTGATAAATATTAACCACAATTCTTATAGAGAGATATGTAATAAGTGAGGTCATCTCATAATTTATATTAATCACATTTATTGATAAACTTTATATTTATTAAATTTATGGCAATACATAGTAAGTCTTCATATATTATGGGAAAAGAGGAATAGCCGCCAAAAGGCATCCATATCATATTTTTACCAATTTTATAACACGTTTAAAATTAGAAATATATATATATATATATATATATATATATATTTTAAAACTAATTTTTTTATAACAAAAAAATAAAGAGTATTTTAGAGTTAAAATTTTCTACCACCAAATAAGATAGTCCAATCCAGTGATAAAACCCTCTAAAGCTGTTAAAAACTGATACAAAACTTAAAAAGTAAATTATATTTCCCCTTTTAGTTCTTCTCATCGTCAATCTCCCAATTAAGTCCTTTCTTAAGTGATTGATTTAGTATATTTACTAGATATAAATCTGCGTGTTGCGTTAGGATTATTTAATTTTTTTAATAATAAATGTATACGTACAATTAATAAATTAAAATATAATAAGAATATAGTAGATTGTTGTGCGATGATCAAATTTTACACAGAAAAACAAATGAATATACATTGTAGAGGATAGTGTTGAAATTTTACCCGTTTGTGCATTACACTCTAAATGGAACATAACTTTAATAGAACTGAACATTTTCAATAACTTGGAATATCATAACTTTAATAGAACTGAACATTTTCAACACAGAGAAGATATATATATACCCATATGAAGGGGCTCTCGGCTTTGATTCGAGCATTGAGACAAGAACCCATCAAATGGAAAAGTTAGCTCTGATTTTCTTACCTTTATTCCTCACTGTGCTATAATATAAAAAAGATGTTTTCTTATGTTTGAGTAGAAGAAAGAGAAGGAGAACAGAGACTCAGAGAGAAGGTATAATCCAGCTTCAGCCTTCACAGGAACTCCATCACCAAGGCCTAAATAGTTGGGATAGATTGCTACAGGATGTTTATCCTTTGGGGTTGAGCCGTTTGAAATAATTTGAATATTATTGTAGTTGCTATTTTTGAATATATTATCCCAGATTTAGGGGAATTTGGAAAATGAATTTAGGTTTTTTAGTGTTTTATATGTCCTGTAACAGGTAGTTAGGAGCATTAAATAGGATAGACATGTGTTTAATTTGTAGAAGGACAGATGTCAAAATATTATGTGATTTAGTATATATAGATTTATGGTAATTGTTTTTGTTATAAATATATATATTTTTAATATCACATTATCTGATATATATATATTTTAAAATACAAAATTTAAAACTCTTAAAAAAAATAAAGCCGTATTTTGTTACAAATTTGCAATAAAGCCGCCTAAGCCGGTCAAATAAATAAATATACATACATACTAGTAAAAAAAACTCGTGTTGACGAGGCGTACCTTCCTAGAAAATTCGCGTCACCTTTCTTTCTTGATTTCTTCTATTCACACACATATATACATCTCAGAAAACATATATATATAGAGAGAGAGAGAGAACAGCTCATTCATCAGCCCATCTGAATTCCTCCCGTCCAGCCCCCTTCAATTCTATTATTCTACAACTATTTTCTCTCTCCTCTTTCTATTTATTTGAGATTTTTGAAGATGAACTCTACAAGATTGTTGGCTCTTCCGGTCATCCGATTCATATTTATGGGGATACTTCTGGGACTAAGCCAGGCTCAGGCTCAGGGATTCGGAGCACCAGTACCTGCACCAAATGGTCCGATCAGTGACGGCTCAGCAATTGATCAAGGCGTTGCTTATGTCCTTTTGCTTCTAGCTCTTGCCATTACTTACCTAGTCCATTAATTCTTTCCATTTTTTTTGTTTATTCGACCAAATTCTTTATGTATTTCTTCTATTAGCTAGGAGATACTTGCCCTTTTGGATTCATCCCTACGATTATTGTCAACAATTGGAATTGAAGCACGTGCAATAGTTTAAAATACAAAATTACATAAAAGGGAGGTACCTCTTTACAAAAAAATCCTAACTTTCATATTTTCAGATATGCAGAGAGTCTCTGATCTATATTAAAGAGACTTTCTCTTGAGTTTTTTTTTTATGTTATTCTGTTTAATTATTCTTATTTTATGGAGTTTTATTTTTTATAGTTTGAATTTTTGTTCCAATTTATGGAGTCTTTTTCTCTCCTAATTTGAGATTTTTTCATTCTATATATGTAGCTTTTTTTTTCATGATCTCTTTGTGAAAGATGTTTAATTGATATTAATCGATAAAGATAGATTTATTCAGATTTGGGCGTGAAGTTATTACAGCGGTCTCCTATTCGTTAATTGTGTTGAGTTGAAAAATTACGCAAGTTTGTATATTTTTACCTATTTTTTTAGAAATATGCATGTTTCAAATTTTGAGTTCCAATTTAGGAAAGGAGGAAGTATCACTTCTATTATAGTGTTTTTACCTTGATTAAAAAAATACAAAATTTAGTCAATAGTATTATATTTTCTGTATATATAGTTATTTGAATATGAAAGAATATTATACTACTAACTATATACAAATAAAATAAAATGATAATTTTTTTTTATCAAGACTTGATAAGCCCTTGATACCTTTAAACTTAAATGCAGAGCAGTTCTTGACATTTTGGTGGTCCAGTGCAAAAAATAAAAACGAGATTTTTTTCGAAACATTATTTTCACCTAAAAATAAAGGGAAAAATTAAATAAAAAGTATAAGTTGTATAAAAAAAATGTATTTTCGAAGCTTAAAACATAAAGTTCGACTATAACAAAATATATGAGAACTTCAACTACAACAAAATATATGTGAAGTTCGACTACAACAAAATATATGAGAATACATTCATTGGAAGATACTTCTTCTAATATTCCTAGAGTCAAAATCTTCAATCAAATGTTCAAAACCCTATATATATATATATATATATAAAATAAAAAAATTAGAGTCTCTCTGATCCCTCCCACTAGTGCTCGGAAACGACTTTGTTTAATTATGATAAATAAGAGGATGGAGTAATGGATAAAGGACCAGCTCCTGTTCACTGTCCAACCCAACCCATATGGTTGCTTTGGGAAATCAAATCTTATGTCCTTGTTTTGCGAGTTCTTTTATACGGACATAATAATTAGATATGAATATTTTATAAATTTACTTATTTGTATTTTTATCTCTATTGAGATTAAAATATAAATAGATAAAATTATAAAACACTCGTATCCAATTTTATATCCGCGTAGAGTTTTTCTTTACTAATAAGCATGTTGAAACTCATACACTAATATTTTTATATATAAATAATCTTCATAATGCCTCTTAATCGGTAAGACAGAAAATAAAATCTTAATAATTAAGAGGTACCTCTTAATGAAATTTTTTTGATAATTTTTTTATATATAATTATATTCAATAATATTATGCACTCATTTTTATTAAATTGAATATTTATAATTATTAAATAAAATTTTACCCTTTAAAATGATAAAATAGTGTCATTAAGAGACAACTTACTATTTAGTTATCAAATAACTTTTTAGATTCAGACCTCATAACCATTCAGACGATCTAATTTATTAAGATATCATAATCATTTATATCTTAATTCTCATGTTTAACATAATCATAATAAAATTATTAAAAGTATTTTTTAAATAAAATAAAATTGGTATTATTGATACTATCCCTATACCGAACTGACATATATAGGTTAGGAGTATATGTATTTCGATACTCATTTTTTCAAACATTTTCTAACCAATATGATACCGTTTAAACTAGTTTAGTACAGTTTTCTACCGATAAACACCTCTACGTGAAACGGAAAAAGTCTGTCAAAATAGAAAGTTTTATATAAATTTGGAAAAAGAATCTGGTTAAAATTTCTGAACTAGAGCGCAATCTCATGCAATTAACAAAAAAGAGATACAAAATGACATATAATTATAATTAGTTAGAATCATTACATTCATCACAATTTCCTTGTACATAAACACAGGTAAAACATTAATGAAACCTTGATCCGAATAGGAGTCATGTAAATGAAACAATAGGTGTGTATGATGAATCATGTATTAATTATATTGTGACATATTATGTTATAAATTATTTTTATAATAATTCTTTATAAGTGTAACAATACTTAAAAATACCTTCCCAATCCCTAAAAGAATAGTTTGAGCATAAAAGTAAATATTATTATGGTGTCAATTCAGTAGTTATGAGTTATGAAAGGTATAAAAGTATCATGTATTCACGCTTCAACGTTTCATTTCATTTATGGTCAAATGGACTGTTCCACAACTTCTCTTATATATTAAAAAATATATTAATTTAGCCAGAATAAATTAACCATTCCATTTGGGTTCCAATTCCTCTAACTACGTTTACATATAAAATGACAAAAATTATGTTCAGTTGTAATTAGAATAAAAAAAATTAGAGAGAACATATAGAATAACTCATTTCAATTATAATAAAATAAATCATTCTCCTCTTTATTTCGTTTCTTCAATTTAAACGTAGCATTAAGGTAAAAGAAAAGGAGAAAAAAAGAATATAATATCTAAAAAATTATTGAAACATATTTAACAATCCATGGACTACATTTTAACATTGTTCTCAATATTTTTTTTTAAAATATAAATTATTAGGTTTATGTTTTTTCCCCTTAATTGTAGAAATATAGATTTTTTTTTCTTTTATATTTATTTCCTTATTTTTAAAATTCAAAACATATTTGATAAAATGAAAGTCTAGAAGGATAAAGGAAATGTCTTTCCAAGGCAAAAGCAATGAGGTGGAGTCTTTCATAATTAAATAATATTACTATCACATAAAAAAACTCACATAATACTCACACACACACATATATTGTGACAACCCCAAAATAGGTCCATTCCATCCAACCCATTCTGAATCGCCAAATATATGGTATAGAAAACAACTACAACTTTATTACAATAATTGTCGTGTAAAATACAACAACACATATACTGTGAGTTTGGATACAAATATATATACCAACTGTGACTCTCATCCCAACCTTGGATAGCACGTCACAATGACACCTTACATAAATGTATAGTCAAAAACTGCTTTTAGAAATTAGAATCATTGGGAAGTGCTCAAGAAACCTTTGTACATGTGGGAGGCCATGCTTCAGGTTATGATAGATATCATATGGCCACAAAATTATCCTTGGTTGACCTAATAGACCCCTAAAGAAAAACGAGAAGATTACTTATCATATTCTTCCCAATGGTAAGTCTTCTCGACTTATCATTATCTCCACTTGCCTCAAATTTAGAATTATACTTCAAACAAACACCAAGATTATATAGGTAGTGCTCCAGAAATATACTCAAAAAGTGGATGAGCACAACTCGCCTTTTATGATGACACGAGGTTGTAGATGTCATTAGACATCTTGTATGATAGTGGCAAAACACCCTTCCAACGTTGGGTTCGCCTTTCTCCTATATGATTCACCAAATATAACTACTAAAAGATGTATACAACACACTTGTTTATATCTGCTTAGGGAGAACTTCACAACAGAGATCAACGTTTCTATTCCTTGTTACCCCAACCGACCAAATACTACACTTTTATTACCCGAAAGAAATTGTGAAGCAAAATGGTGAAAGACAACTAAATTAAGTAAAGAATATCATGACTAAAGATAATTAAATTATCAATAGCCTTCATCAATAACAAATCGTAGATTTAGAACATATGGTAGATGATAAAATTTCAACCATAGTTGCAAATGAACGAAGCAATCCATTAGAAGAGTCAAATAGACAATACAGTCTATTATCTTCTCCATGTTAAAAGTCCACCAACAATGTTTTATCCCTGTAACATCAATCAACAGTTCATTTCCACAATTATATGAATAACTCATAATCATAATTGTAATTCTAAATTCCTCTTCGCATTCAATGTAAGACCCCAACTTATTATAAATAAAATTGAATTTTCCTTTATTCATTATTCTAAATTAATAAGGGTTAATTTGATATAATTCTTTGGTTATGGGTGAAATGTGCAAAGTTTACAAAATAAGCAAGTGGTTATAAAATATTCATTATCGTTTCGGGAATATTCGTTTCGGTCGTGGAATATTCTTTTTGTTTGAATCTCATGACGACTTACCAAGCAGCATTGGTGGGCCCCATAATGTAAAAAAAATCTTGGATGAAAGAAAACGACAAAGATTGAGTTTTATAAATAATCTGCAGAAATTGTTACCGTAATATCATTGGGTTACCCGTGGTTAAAATACAAGAATATGCGTGGTATCGCATGAGAAGACACTGACAGTGATTGCATGTATTGTTGAATTATTGATCCTTACGTAAGAAGGCACGACTCAATAATTGTTACAAGAGAGTTATCGCTCAATATTATATTGATTCAATAATTGTCAAGGTTGATATTTTGTATCGTCGTTGTTTCAATAATTGTCATTACACAAGATTTTCCATTATCAAATCAATAATTCATATTATTTGAATAATATTATCGATAACATTATTGGCAATGTCTAGAAAGTTCTCACCTAAGGAGAGGTTTGGTCACCTAATCATACCGAAGAAGGAGAAATCCTTATCGAAAGCCCTCTTTCCTCGGAAAATACCAGTTGTCACAAGATCGTGATTCTCAGAATATTATTTTTAAAATAATTAATTATTGATTATTATAATAAAGAAAATATTTATTTTATGTGGATATAGATGGAGAAAATTTTTAATGTGACAATTGTTGAAAATTAATATTTTATCTTTTTCTCGATAAAATAATTTATTTAAATATATTATTTTAATAATATATTAATCTATGATATTTTTATAATGAATGTGGGATATATAAGTATATGAGGAGGTAGAGTATTTTGTGGCATTAAATGTTTAACACATGTTTTGTGTGTGCGCGGACACAATTCTTGATCGAAAATTTATTATGTATCATAAAATCGCCTGCTTATGGATTTTGGTCAATTTCTGCTTTGGAATTTGGAAAACTTTCTTCGCAAAGTTGTAGAGAATGGAATTTCCCAAGAAAAAGTCATGAGTTTTGAATTTTTTCTCGATAACCGAGCTATTTTCTATGAATTGTTGAAGTTTTAGAAAATAAAATGGTTTTTATTAAATTTATGGGGGACCCACTTTTGGTTGGTGGAATATGCACATGGGTCGCTAATTTTATTCAAAGATGGCTGATTCCAACCTAGCATGCGTAGAGAAATTGGTAAAAAAATAATATATTTTATTATTTTAGTCTCCTTTTGCTGCTTCTAAAGATTTTCCTATAAATAGAGGCTGTTAGAATTGAAAATCACACCGTAAACAAAGTTTTCTCTCTTTCTCTCTCTAAATTATCGAGCGTATTCTTGTGAGTATACTTTGAGTGTTGCTATACTATATGGGTTTCATCAAAGACTATACCGAAATTCAAATCAAAGATTTTATTTTTTTGAGGTAAAGGGTATTATTTTCTTCTTAAATGATATTTTTCTTCAATATCATTATGCCAAGTATTGGTGAACTTTTTATCAAATTTGGAACTTGTTGTGTCTGGGGTTACTATTCACGATACTAAGACTATTCACGATATACGACACTATTCACGATATCTAAGACTATTCAATCAAAAAATAAAAATTTTTCTTTTGTCCAAAATATCTATTCGGATACTAGCTTTGATTGTATCCATGTTTTGATCATTCTTGAATTTTACACCAATATGATTATTTTCAAGTATTTTTGGACATGGGTAAAACAAAGTACTAAATCCTTAATCCTTAATCCTCACATTTTGTTTCAATCGGATTCGCTTTTTTAAAAATGTTTTTCATCATCCTCACCCCTAAATGGTGATATAAATGAATATCTTTGGCCTATAAAGCAAAGATGAATGATTAACTAATGAATATCTTTGGCCCGTAGTGGCAAAAGATGAACAGTGTTGAGATGAAACATGACCAACCGGTGATAAAATGAATATCTTTGGCCCAGTAGTGCAAAGATGATTAAAGATGTATATCGATTGTTATTACAGGATAAACTATTGATGATGGACTTTAAACCTTAGAAGACAAGAGAATTCTTTCTCTACGTGACTTTCTAATGGATTGTTGCTTCACGTATTTGTTGATCTAAAACTTGTTGTTTCTATTGTATTCTATTAGATTTTTCCTCATTGAAGACTAACGATAATTTGTTGTATATTATCTTAGTCATAATATTCTTTATCGGGCTAGTTGAGCTCACCCTTTTCCTTTTTGTTCCATTTTTCTTCTTAAGAGGTGAGAACATGCAGGATCGAGCCTGGGTATGGAGTGATGGTTCTAAGAAGATGTTTTAGTTGCCCTCACTATTTCAGAAAATAGTGTATGAATAATTAATGAGGACTTATTTGGGTGTGTATATTGTCTGTAAGACAATATTTGTATTCAAACTCACAAACAGATTGTCGTATTCTACACCACATCCAGATTGTCAAAGTTGTAATTTGCTTTCTATACCATGTATTTTGGCGACTCGTAATGGGTGTTGTATACCTATTTTGGGGCGCCACAGCTTGGTATCGAGCTTAGGGATATGATCTCCAAGCGGAGATCGGGAATAGAACTAGGAGGGAGAGACGAGTAAATCCTTCGCTAAGGTGTGTCCTACCTAAGCTTATTTGTTGGTCGGTCATAATATAGGATATTATGTGATATGTTAATTTGTTTAATTAACCCTTGTTTTATGGAAGTATTTAAGAATGGTCACGAGAACGTTAACAATGGAGTTTATGAGACCGTGGAGACGCATGATTTCACCAACGAGGAGAACGTCAGCAACAGTCGGGCAATGTTCCTCCCGTGAACAACGCCAATCGACCAAATGATGAACGACGGATGTTTAGAAGCTTTTTGCGCTTCATGCAAAATCGATTTGAGGAGACTCGTGTACAAAATACGGGAGGAAATGATAGTAATGTGCGGTTTGTCACGGCCAAACAATTCAAAGAGTTGGGACCACCAGATTTCCATGGAAAGCCGGATCCGATCAAGGCAGAAATGTGGGTCAAGCAAATTACCAAGATATTCGATGTCTTGGGGTGCACGGAGGAACAGAAGGTTCCATTCGCCACCTTTATGTTTCGTGGTGAAGCAGACATCGGTGGGAATCAGAAAGCATACCCACCAGATGCACTTAAAATGTCTTGGGAAAGATTTCAGAATCTGCTCAATGACAAGTACTTTCCGTAAAGTATTCGTCATATGAAGGAGGTAGAGTTTATTAGACTCGAATGTAACAACATGACGGTGTCTCAAAGACGAGGCAAGGTTCGCAGAATTATCCGTGTTCGCACCTCATTTGGTGGAGAATGAGGAACGAATGACGCGTATGTTTTTCGAGAGGTCTAAAACCGTAGATTCGGCCAATACCTTATCTCTCATAAATTTTCTCTCAGATTCGATGTTGTCAATGTGCTCAGCTTATTAGAGCGAGATAAAGTGAGTATACTCAACCGAGGGACCACAATCGTGGTAGTCATCGTAACGATGATAACCAAATGGTGAGGAAAGAATACTTAAAAAGGCGGAACCACTCGTGTGGTAATCGTGGACATGATAATAGGAGAGGTGACTCGGTGGAAATTTCGTGAAAGAGAAGATTCAACAATGACGGGAAGATATCAACTAAGCGGACCAAAGACCAACAACAAATGCTAGGGGAGGAGAACGACCGCCGCTAGATGTTACAAATGCGGAAGGAGGGACATATCAAATTTCAAACCGTCCACAACAATCCAAGGTATGTTACAATTGTGGAAAGGAAGGCCACATCGCCGAGATTGTACTATCGCGAAACCAAGTTCAATAGAGTGGTGATTCCAAGGGTCGTCCCGGATAAGTCAAAATCAATGGCGGTTCTTGGAAGAAGCGTTTGTCGTGGATCGACAAAACGTGAGAACCCAAACGAGGTGATCACGGTAAGCTAATCTTGAATTCTCACGAAGTTTATACCTTTACTAGATACCTGGTTTCTACCCATTCTTTTATCTCTCCGCTTGTGCTCAACGCTTAAACTTGACTCGAGAAATTAGATTTTGATTTATCTGCTGAAACTCCGTTGGGTGAAACCTTCACATCTACGCTTTATAAATCTTGCATGATCCAAGTTGGCACTATCACATTACCCGCCGATCTTATCTCTTTAAAGATACTTGTTTTTGATGTGATTTTAGGAATTGATTGGTTAACCACTCATCATGCCAAAATTGATTGTTTTCATAAGGTTGTTAGTTTTCATATTCCTAACCAACCTGTCATACGAATTCAAACCACTAAACCACTAAAATCACCATCGCTATATCAAGCCACAAAGCTATTCGCTTATTGAAAAACGGATGTCAAGCTTTCTTAGCCCATGTTATGGATTTGAATAAAGACAAGTCGATTTGAATAATATTTACGTCGTTAGAGAATTCCTCGATGTATTTCCCAAGAGCTTCCCGCCTCCTACCCCGTAACGTGATGTTGAATTTTTATCGACCTTGAACCGCATAAAGCCCATTTCTAAAACCCCATATCGAATGGCTCCTATTGAACTTCGTGAGTTAAAAGTCCAACTACAGGAGTTATTAGATATCGGTTTCATTCGGCCCTAAGACGCCTCCTCGGGTGCTCCTGCTTTATTCAGAAAGAAGAAAGACGGGAGTATGCGACTTTGATTGACTATCGAGAATCAACCATGTCACCATCAAGAATAGGTATCCGCTACCTCGCATTGATGACCCGTTCGACCAGCCATAAGGAGCGCAATTCTTTTCAAAGATCGATCTTCGCTCGATATCATCAAATTTGAAGATTAAAACCGAGGATATTCCAAAGACGGCATTCGTGACTCGATCACGGAATTATGAATTCTTGGTCATGTCTTTGGATCGACTAATGCTCCTCGCCGCTTTCATGGATATGATGAACCGTGTATTTAAGGAATATCTGGATCAGTTCGTTGTTGTTTTTTATTGATGACATCCTCATCTATTCCAAAAGCCGTGAAGATCATGAGCACCATTCAAGTTCGGTACTACAAAGACTTCGTGAACACAAGCTTTATGCCGTTTCAAGAAATGCGAAGTTCTGGCTTGAGGAAGTAGCATTCCTTGGGCACGTGGTGTCAAAACAAGGAGTATCTGCATGACCCGGAAGATTGAAGCAATACAAAGTTGGGAGCAACCGAAGTCGGTGCGGATCAAGACGCAGACTTTCTCGGGTTTAAATTGGTTATTATCGGAGATTTGTGGAAGGATTTTCTCGAATCGCTACTCTGCTAACTCACCGACTCGGAAGGATGCAAAATTCTTATGGAGCGAGGAATGCGAGAAGAGCTTTCAAGAGCTCAAGAGGAGACTCATTTCGCAAGACTGTTTCGGCAATACCATCCGTTCGGATGGATTTGTTATCTACAAATGATGCTTCCGGAAAGGGGTTAGGATGTGTTCTCATGCAACATGGGAAAGTCATAGCCTATGCCTCACGACAACTCAAAGAATATGAGAGGAATTATCCTACTCATGATCTAGAATCAGCAAAGCAATGTATTCAAGTTGAAGATATGGAGACACTACTTGTATGGAGAGAAAAAGTGAGATTTATACGGACCATAAAAGCCTCAAATATTTCTTCACCCAAAAGAACTCAACATGCGGCAATGACGTTGGTCGGAGTCATTAAAAGATTACGATCACACTATTTAATATCATCCTGGAAAAGCGAACGTAGAGATTACGACACATTAAGTAGAAGATCATATGCAAGTACGAAAAGATATTGTCAACGCAAAGGCCCATTTTGTATGACTTGCAAAGGATGGAGGTAGAATTAAAGACTCTAGGGGACCCACATAATGACGGCGAATATACAAGTAGAACCGACTTTAATCGATAAAGTTAAAGTCGCTCAAGCTACTTGACCAATATGCGTATGAAGAACAAAAAGTGCAAGAAGGAGCTATTCCTAAGCAAGAATCGACGAGGAAGGAATACTTGAAGTTAATTCTAGACTTTAAGGTTCCTAACGATTCGACCAAGCATAAAATCATGATGGAGGCACACAACACCCCGCTTGCAATCCATCTCGGGAGTACCAAAATGTATCATGATATTCGACATACATTTTGGTGGAACAATACGAAGAGAGAGATTATGAGTTTATCTCAAGATGTTTAACTCATCAACGTAGTAAAAGGCGAAAGATCAAGTGCCAAAAGGTCCATCAGAACCACTTGAGATTCCTGAATGGAAATGGGAACACATTACTATGGATTTTGTTACGTGTCTTCCTAAAGTTTCTCAAGGCGTAGATGCAATTTGGGTTATTATTGATAGATTAACCAAGTCCGCCCATTTCTTACCGATACGCCAGAGACTTATCCCTCAACGCTTCGCTCAGATGTGACGTGAATGAGATTGTACAATTGCATGGCATGCCAAGATCCATAGTTTCGGATCGTGACCCGAGATTCACTTCAAGATTTTGGGTTAGCTTGCGTAGAAAGCTATGGGCACGGATTTATTTATTCGATTCAAAGATACCATCCTCAAACTGGACGGACAATCGAGAGGACTATTCAAACCCTCAAGATCTATTAAGACTCGTGTCCTAGATTTCAAAGGAAATTGGGATAAGTACCTACCACCGGTGGAATTCTCCTACAACAACAAGCTTATCGCAAGCATAGGGCATGGCTCCATTTGAGGCGTTGATGGATTTAAAATGTCGCTTCTCCAAAGATCTTTGGGACGAGGTGGGAGAAGCAATATTGTTGGGACCGTAATTAAGACGCATGACTACGTAAAAGATCCAAATGATTCGACAACGATTCAAACTTCACAAGATCGACAAAAGAGTTATGCCGATCTTCATAGAAAGGACGTGGAGTTTAATATCGAGATCATGTATTGTTACGTATTGCTCCACGGAAGGGAGTTACAAGATTTGGGAAAAGAGGAAAGCTCAATCCAAGGTTTGTTGGTCCATTTGAGATTCTTGACCAGAATAGGAACGTAGCCTATAGACTCGCGTTACCTCCAAGTATGTCTCGTGTTCACAATGTATTCCACATATCTATGCTTCAGAATATGTGAAAGACCCGAACCACATTATCAGCATTAGAACCGCATTTAGATAGTCAAGATTTAACCTACGAAGAGATACTTGTTGAGATTTTGGATAGGAAAGAGCATGTCTTACGACGAAGGTTATACCACAAGTTAAGGTTTTATGGAGAAACCATGCAATTGAGGAAATGACATGGGAGTTGAATCGGAGATGAAAGCGAGGTACCTCACCTTTTCGATATACCAGTGTATCGCGTCAATTTCGAGGATCTAAATTTCATAAGGAGGGAGGTTGTAAGACCCCAACTTATTATAAATAAAATTGAATTTTCCTTTATTCATTATTCTAAATTAATAAGGGTTAATTTGATATAATTCTTTGGTTATGGGTGAAATGTGCAAAGTTTACAAAATAAGCAAGTGGTTATAAAATATTCATTATTGTTTGGGAATATTCGTTTGGTCGTGGAATATTCTTTTTGTTTGAAATCTCCGCATTTACCACAGCAAGTATATCGGTGGGCCCCAGAATCTTAAAAAAAGCTGGATGAAAGAAAACGACAAAGATTGAGTTTTATAAATAACTGCCAGAAATTGTTACCATTAACTAACACTGGGTTAGGTTACCCGGTGGTTAAAATACGATAATATGCGTGGTTGCACAAAGAAGACACCAGATTGCATGATATTGTTGAATTATTGATCCTTACGTAAATAGGCACTACTCAATAATTGTTACGATGAGTTACTGCTCAATATTATATTGATTCAATAATTGCTTTGCGTTGATATTTTGTATCGTTGTTGTTTCAATAATTGTCATTACACAAGATTTTCCATTATCAAATCAATAATTCATATTATTTGAATAATATTATCGAGATAACATTATTGGCAATGTCTAGAAAGTTCTGCTCAAGGAGAGGTTTGGTCACCTAATCAAGCGTCGAAGAGGAGAAATCCTTATTGAAAGCCCCTCTTCCTGGAACGACACGTTTAAGATCGTGATTCTGTAATATTATTTTTAAAATAATTAATTTTTGATTATTATAATAAAGAAAATATTTATTTTATGTGGATATAGATGGAGAAAATTTTTAATGTGACAATTGTTGAAAATTAATATTTTATCTTTTTCTGATAAAATAATTTATTTAAATATATTATTTTAATAATATATTAACGGTGATATTTTTATAATGAATGTGGGATATATAAGTATATGAGGAGGTAGAGTATTTTGTGGCATTAAATGTTTAACACATGTTTTGTGTGTCGGTGGACACAATTCTTGATCGAAAATTTATTATAGACTATAAAATCGCCCGTTTATGGATTTTGGTCAATTTCTGTTTGGAATTTGGAAAAACTTTCTTCTGCAAAGTTGTAGAGAATGGAATTTCCCAAGAAAAAGTCGCGAGTTTTGAATTTTTCTGATAACCGAGCTATTTTCTATGAATTGTTGAAGTTTTAGAAAAATAAAATGGTTTTTTATTAAATTTATGGGGGGACCCACTTTTGGTTGGTGGAATATGCACATGGGCTGCTAATTTTATTCAAAGATGGCTGATTCCAACCTAGCATGCGTAGAGAAATTGGTAAAAAAATAATATATTTTATTATTTTAGTCTCCTTTGGCGTTCTAGCATTTTCCTATAAATAGAGGGCTAAGTTAGAATTGAAAATCACACCAGAAACAAAGTTTTCTCTCTTTCTCTCTCTAAATTATCGAGCGTATTCTTGTGAGTATACTTTGAGTGTTGCTATACTGGTATGGTTTCTCATCGACTATACCGAAATTCAAATGTATGACGGTTATTTTGAGGTAAAGGGTATTATTTTCTTCTTAAATGATATTTTTTCTTCAATATCATTATGCCAAGTATTGGTGAACTTTTTATCAAATTTGGAACTTGTTGTGTCTGGGTTACTTATTCACGATATATCAAGACTATTCACGATATCGACACTATTCACGATATCTCAGACTATTCAATTTAAAAAATAAAAATTTTTCTTTTTGTCCAAAATATCTATTCTGGATACTAGCTTTGATTGTATCCATGTTTTGATCATTCTTGAATTTTACACCAATATGATTATTTTCGAAGTATTTTTGGACATGGGTAAAACAAAGTACGAATCCTTAATCCTTAATCTTTGTCATTTTGTTTCACTGGATTCGTTTCTTTAAAAATGTTTTTCATCATCCTCAGTCCTAAATGGTGATATAAATGAATATCTTTGGCCTATAGTGCAAAGATGAATGATTAACTAATGAATATCTTTGGCCCGTAGTGCAAAGATGAACAGGTGTTGAGATGAACATGACCAACTGGTGATACAAATGAATATCTTTGGCCTGTAGTGCAAAGATGATTAAAGATGTATATTGATTGTTATTACAGGGATAAACTATTGATGATGGACTTTTAAACCTTAGAAGACAAAGAGAATTCTTTCTCTACGTGACTCTTCTAATGGATTGTCTTGCTTCAATTGATTTGTTGATCTAAAACTTGTTGTCTATTGTATTCTATTAGATTTTTCCCTCGTTGAAGACTAACGATAATTTGTTGTATATTATCTTAGTCATAATATTCTTTTATCGGCTAGTTGAGCTCACCCTTTCCTTTTGTTCCATTTTTCTTCTTAAGAGGTGAGAACATGCAGGATCGAGTCTGGGTATGGAGTGATGGTTCTAAGAAGATGTTTTAATTGTCCTCACTATTTCACGTAAAATAGTGTATGAATAATTAATGAGGACTTATTTGGGTGTGTATATTGTCTGAAGACAATATTTGTATTCAAACTCACAAATTGTATTGTCGTATTCTACACGACATCCAGATTGTCAAAGTTGTAATTTGCTTTCTATACCATGTATTTTGGCGACTTCGTAAATGGGTGTTGTATACCTATTTTGGGGCGCCACATTCAAGACGAAGATAATTTTCATCACCGTCTTTACCCAAACATCAAAGATCATGGTTATACCAAATCACGCCTCTGCTCATAATCATACTAATAAATTCATCTTTGCACTTACTAGCCAAAGATATTCGTCAACAGCTCATCTTTTTGCACTACAAAGCCAAAAAGATATTCAACAACAGTCATCTTTGCTCACGGGCCAAAGATATTCATATCTCAAATAAATATATAATCATTTTAAAATATATAAACCATAATTATAACCATGTTGATCAATTCACCTTTGCACTTAAGCTAAAAATATTCAATTGTAAATTCAATGGTCATGATCATACTAGTCACAATTCATCTTTGCACCATCGCCAAAAAAGAGAACCCATAGTCATGATTATACCAATAATCTACCCATCTTTACACTCAAGTCAAAGACAAATTTCTTCACCAAGATTATAAAAATGTTATATATGATAATAAAAACAATAACATCAAAATATGGATTTAATTTCAAGAGTAAGATTCATAAATCAACGATAATTTGGTCGTAAAAAGAAACTAATTTTATTGTGAATAGTACCAAGTGAATAAGTAACTCGTGAATAAGTAACTCATAAATAAGAAACTCGTGAATAAGAACTCATGAATAAGAATCGTGAATAAGAACTCATAAATAGTAACTCGTGAATAGTAATTCATGAATAAGACTTTCAAATATTTGTACATAAGTCATCAAAGATATCGTAAATAATGTCATATACATAAATAATGCACATACATAAATAAGGTCTTGAGTATCGTGAATAAGATCAGATACGTGAATAAGACCGTATATCGTGAATAAGAACCCCGACACAAAAAAGGTAGAAATTTCACAATAAAATCCATACCAATATTGCGAAAGATAATGATATTGAAAGAATAACATCATTATGAAGAAAATAACATTCCTTACAATCCCTTACAATCTCTTAAAATACCTTACAATCCCTTACCTCAAAAGAAAGAAGACTTCCGATTTGGATATCTGGATATGACGTCAAGGAAACTTGCAATTTGTTGAATATCAACTCACCAAGTATCTAAATACTCACAAAATACACTCAATAATCTAGAGAGAAAGCTTATGTTTCTGGTGTGATTTTCAATTCTAACTTAGCCCTCTATTTATAGAAAAATTTTAGCAGACTTGACCTGCAACCTGATGGATTTACCTACTACTATTCCCACCCACCACATTTGAAATAAAATTCAGCACATTTCTTCACCAACCACAAGTGATACCCACTCAATTCTAGAATTTTCCACCAAAATGCTAAATTTGGATACTTCAACAATTTCTGAACCATTCACCTCTTAAAATTCATAACAAATTATACGCTCATTTTTAACGGTTCAAAATTTGTGGACATATATTCAACTTATATATGTATAACATATCCAAAAATTACAACGATCCAACAGTCAGATTAAATATTATAACTCACACAATAAAGCTGTAATAACACCGATTTGATCTTTTAATACCTCTAATCCGACAAAATACTGATAAAACACCTCAACATTAACTCCTTCATTTATAACCACATAAATAAACCCATCATTTATATCCACGTCAAATAAATATTTCCTTATCATATAAATCAATAATTAATTATTCATAAATAATATTACGTAATCACAATTATGATGAATCGGTAGCTCCTGTGAAAGAGGGGCTTTCTAATAAGAATTTCTCCTTACTGGCGCGCAATTAGGTGACCAAACCTCTCATTGACAAAACTTTCTAGACATTGCCAATAATGCTATCTAATAATATTATTCAAATAATATGAATTATTGATCTGATAATGAGAAATATTGTGCAGTGATAATTATTGAAATAACAAAAATATAAAATATCAACGCAAAGAATTATTGAATCAATAAAATAAAATATCGAAGCGAAAGAATTCATCGTAACAATTATTGAGTAAGGCCTTCTTACGTAAGGATCAATAATTCATCAATACATGTGCATCCACGTGTATTCACGTATTTTAACCACCGGGTATTCCAACAAGTTGTTAATCGGTAATAACTACGCCGTTATTTATAAAAACTCAAACTTGTCGCTTTTCTTCATCCGACAGCTTATTCTCATTATATGGGCCCATGAATGATCGCTAAGGCCATTGCATTTAATAATATTTCCGAATGACAAGAATATTCCACGACCAAAACGAATATTCCCCAAAACAAGAATTATTTTATAACCACTCAGATATTTTGCAAAATTTGCACATTTCACTCATAACCAGATAATTATATCAAATTAATACTTTATTATTCACAAATATAATTAGAGGAAATTCGATTTTATTTATAATAAGTTGGGGTCTTACATATATAATTATGGATCCCACATGTCAAGCGGGGACCCACAATATACATGTATGTGTATGTGAACCTTTTTTATGTGATAGTAGCATTAGTGTAATTAGGATCAAGTTAGTATAAAGTTTATTTTTTTGGTAAGTTGGTTAATTGGCCAATAGAATATATACTGACACACATAGAGTCTTGTTTGCGTGTCAACACACTATTGATCAATTGACCAACTTACCCAAAAATAAACTTCATGCTAACCAGTTCCATGTAATTAATATTGGTGTGATGATTAGATAATGGAATAGAGAGGAAACTGAATAGCAGAAGTATAGTATAATAAGTATCCGGTTATTATGAAATTAATTTCATGCTAAGTTGATCAATTGATCAATATAGCGTTGACATACAGAGAGAAAAAATCTCCTGACATACGTGTCGACACTTATATTAACCAATTAATCAAAATTAATTTTATATTAATCACTCTCGTATAATAGTACTCCTATTGTTATGAAAGATTAGGTAAAAATGAAACACCTTTGAACCATATAAGAGCATTGATATTATCCCTTATTACATTAATATCACTACACTTGTTTTGTCCCAAATGAAAATTTAATTTGAGTTAAAATGGTTACAAATATATATACTGACAGTAACATAATTAATGTTGAAGATCACAAATTTATTCACATATACTAAAATTTGCCCGCATTGATGAAAATAACTTTATACCAAGTTACATTCGAAGTTACAATTTTGCAAATTTCCTCCTATATACATCCGAGAAAATCTAATAATTGTAAATGAAAACAATTTTTAGTTTAAATTGGACAAATATTATGTCAACATTATTCTCTTTATCCTAATTTAATTTTTCTTATTAATCTTGCAAATTATATAAAAAATAATTTTTTGTCAAGATTTACTCCGTTCTCATAAAAAAAAGTTATAATTTTTTAAATACACATTTCACACAAATTATGAAAACCAATAATAGAGATAGAGGGGGAGTATATTTTTTTGTTCCCAATTCCCATCATAATTACTATTTTAATCTCAAAAAGTGTAAAAAAGAAGAAGCAATCTTAATAGTTTTACTAATAAATTAAGATTAAGATGACAAGGTTTATGGGACAACTAATTTACAACCAACCGAGTATATTAATGTGGCCCATTGGGCTTGAACGGTAGACTTGTCATGTCCACACCGAACAAACTGGTGCATTGCTGCAAGGGATGCTATCGTACGCACGTACCCACTGGATACACCATCTTGTCACGCCCACACCCAACTCATCCATCAAGTCACCCTACCGTCGTTTCGCTTATACACTCTCTCATCCATAGATAAAATACCCATTTGCATAATCTATTTTTTTTAACCATCTTCTTCATATGTAATCGTGATCAATCCTCTTTTCTGTAATATCTGGGGTCAAGGTATGATTTTTATGAGTTATTTAAAATTATCTTTCTGTACTTGTCAATCGGTATCCGTATATACCTGTGTTTGTAATTTTATTTTTTTTATGTTTTTGTTTGAATTTAATCTGCAAATGGGTATGGAGTATTTTCCTATTGCATGTTTTTTATGGACGGTCATCTCATTGATGGATTGCCCGATTGATGTGGGTTTCATTTAGTTTAGTATCGGATTATGTTTTAGAAGTGATTTCGGAAGTTTATGTATTGCAATCTTTATTTTTCATGAAGGGAAAGTGATATGAAGTTTATGATTACTGGGGATAAGAAAGATGAGAAAGGAATAAGCTTTTTGGATTTTTGATTAATATGGATTGAAAATTGCCTCGTTTTCTTCTTCATTTGGATTTTCTTTAATTTCTGATGTCTTTGAATGCATTGGAGATCAGTTGTTGACAGATTGAAGATCAGTGATGGTTTAATTCCTAATGCATGATTAAAATTGTAGATAAAGTCTTGATTTTAAGCTGCATTTGGACTCTATATGTGACTTATGGGTTTTTATGGTTTGTTAAGGTCTTGTATGTATGGCATCTACATACAACTGCAAGGAGTGAATCTGTTAGTATATTGTTCCATAATGTGACCGTATTTGACTTATTATATACTGGCTTCATAATGTTGCTATACTTTTTGTGTTCTGAATCAATATGTATGTGTATGTTTGGATTGATGAGTTCTTACTGGTTTGCAAGAGAAGGTACGTGGTATATCCTACTTTTAAGCGTAATAAGTCAGATGATGCATATATATCAGCAATAGTTTTTGGTTGGGATTTTTGATAACTAAATCTCTTCCACCCCTTCTCTCTCTCTCTCTCTCTCTATATATATATATATATATATATATATATAAATAATCCACAGCCACATTTAGGTGATAGCCAATGTCCCACATTAAATATATGTCGGACGCAACGGACGGTATTTTGTAGTAGTCGTCTGTCAATGTCAGACGAGAAAAAATCAATGACATAAAATGTCGGACATTGGCTACATCTAACGTTGTCTATTCTAAAAGACTAGCCCATGTATGTTAGAGTTACACACTGCCATTTCACAAAATGCTTATTCATCTCCTCGAAAAGAACTTACAATAGCGAGTGTATAATCTGGAAAGGACTTTGTTTCCCAAAAAGTTGACATCTCACGCATTCCTGGCTTTAGCTTTACAAATGACTACTTTGACCATCAAAAGCCATCCTAATCCTCTCTCTCGATGCATTCCACATGAGGCTTAGAGGAACGGCTTTTTGAGATTTTGGTAATTAAATAATCCACTAAAAGCGCCAAAATGGGGGTGAACGCTGTTACACGCGTAGTTATACACAATCTGCTCGATAACTGTTTGCATTAGGTCTCATAGAATTGAATAAAGAAATGAAGAACGACATTGAATAAGATAAACATGAATTCCTAGGAAGGGGACTTAAGTGGCTTCATAGACTTTTGATCAAGATAGAGTAAAATGGAGGTGGAGATAACAAAGCTCTTATATAATTTTTTTTGACTTTGTGTTTATCATCATTAAACAGACAGTTTGAGTCTGTGAAAGTAGGCCTATAATCCAACATGCAACAAAGACCTAGTATCCCTATATGGTAGGAAAAAGTGAAACAACTAGCATAACTACTACTTGCTTCTTCGCATCTTTTCTTTTGGATTCTTTTTGTTGATTTTTCTTTGGAAAATATTAGCCGAGGGAAATAAGCAATAATTCTAAGATCGAATTTTCTGATAAAACCTTAATACAAATCAAACTTATAAGACTATCGTGTTTCTGGTTATATATTGCATGGCTAGTAGTTATAAGTCATTACACGTTATACAATCCCTGTATGAAAAAAACATCATATGGATTTCTGATCTTCCAGTTCATCAAATAAGATCTTAAAAACTGACATTCTTCACTTCTTCCAACAATTCATTATTCCGAATCAAAATTTTCCATACAAGCTTTGCTACGATACTGTTACTTCCATATCCATTGGAATGGAATTATATTAATTCCTTTGAAGAAGATTGTGTTTGGTCATCAGAACAATCCAAGTACACACTATGCATAATTATATCTATTATTTAAAGATTCATGAAGTGAATATTCTGACAACTTTTTGAGTAAGTCATTTAAACCTCAAAAGAAGCCACCCCCCCTTAATTATGGCTCCATTAATTGGTTTTACTAAGAAAAGTAGTTTTTTATTCTTAGTTTGATATAATATTGTAGATCATATTATCATGTTTTTTTTTTGAATGGCAAGAATTGGAAAAAAGTAGAAGCATAATGAGAGAGAAATAAGAAGTCCATGAGGGGTGGGGAGGATGGCAGTGCAAAATTAACTTACCTGCCTTTCCACTAAAAATGTAAAGAAGGGAGGAAAGTCAGTGTTATGTGTGTATATGTGGTGTCTATATATAAATATTTAAATGTACATAGTATGTAGTAATACGATGGTGATGGTTAATTTGCACCATAGTATTAGATGGTTAACATAAAGTCTTTTATGTAGGGGATTTTATCTTAATTTAATCTCTTCTCACTTAAAAATTAATAGAAAATTGACATTAATAGTCCCATTATATATCATCTAACTATTAAGGAAATAATTTATGTCATATTCAGCAACTCCAAAGGTAAGGTAGGAAATTAATTAAGGAGCTCATAAGCTAAGTTACATGGACTCGAATGGATCATCCAGTACTCCTCAATTTACTATTTTTTACACTACAATGAAGTTTCAACACCAACACCCTTGTCGAGTGTAGGCCCTGTAGGACACGGGTAGAGTCTATGTAACATATACATATAGCTCATATGTCATAAATATGGCAAGTATTCATAAATTTTGAAGTTAGCTAGTTGCATATCTAATTGACAATACATTTTCTTCTTAAATTTCAATGTAAGTTGAGTGCCAATGATTAAGATCCGTACATAAATGGTAAAAACCTAACACTATGGTGCAAGTAATCACCATCACGTTACTCCACATGCACATACCTAAAAGCTCTTTGCTATTATTTATAAACTGAACGTCATCACTCGGTTTATGATCCTGTTGTAGCAATGGAGTTACTGCTTTCCTTTTACTTTTTTACTTCAATGGAATGTTGTAGCTCCATTGGAACATTAATTAATTTCCTGTACAATTCAGCTGGAAAAAGAAACTAAGCTTTAAATTCAGATAAACTTGACAGCTACTAATTTTCAAACCCTAACTGAAAGCTTAATCTAAACCTGATATATCTCGCAGTTACAAAATTGATTACTCAAAGCAAAATAGTTCACCTCCTTTTTTTATTTTTTATTTTTATTTATAATCAAAGTATTTAGACTAATCAAAATAATTTACCACCACCTTTTTAAGGTCTTATCCATATTAACAAATATAGCACAGACAAAAATTTGTGTAATATTTGATGCACTGAATTTTATCTGTGTCATACCATATAAAGTTCTTAGTCTGAAACTTTGGTCATTTAAGATTCAAAGAATGACAACGAGGAAGCATGTCATCCTAGATTAATCTTTTAAAGTTTCAGGAGTAGGTTCTCTTTACTGGATATTTACATTGAGCTACATTACTTGATTTATAATTAGTCTGTTTTCTGAAATGATAATTCTCATTTTTGATTTTGGATTTTCTTGTGCAGCAAAAAGTGTGGTTTTGACAGTTTTGTTGACTGTTAACTTTTATCTCACTGGTCACTTTGACTGAACTTAAAATTAGGAGATTAGTGACAACCAGAGATTGAGAGAGTCCCGTTAGAAGAGGAGTATTCCATTTATAGTGGAAAATAACATCCCCACCAAAATATAGGATGTTGACTTCCTGAATCTTACCACTTCTTTCCAAATAATTCAGAGATGTGAACTAAGAAACACTTTCAATATAATCTCGTCATTGAGTATATATACATATACATCGAGTATATATACATATATTTATTTGTAGTTTTACATTATTTCCCAGTGAATCAAATCGAGCCTTGGGTATAACAGAAGGCATTTATTTGTTCAATATCTGTGACAGTTTGGAAAATAAATGGTTTCCTTGAGATATATAGTTTGTTTTTGTTAGTACTCATTATTTGTTGTTTCGATTGAAATATCTAGGTTTAACGTATTTGAAGCTCGTTGAGGTTGGAGGAAACAAATCGGAGAAGATATCTTCTTGCATGGAAAAAGGATGCCAGATTTGAGAAGTGGAGTTCGTCAATCGAAGAGGGTGAAAAATGTTGAGGAGAATCCTGCTGTTTTAGTTCCAACTCCTCGACGTGGCACCAGAAGAGTTAATAACTACAAAGCTCCAGTGTTGAAATCACCTTTGCATAATCCGGTGAACCCAGGAATTCTCTATCCAATGTCAAGACCCGCTGGTAGAGGTAGAGGAGGGGGTAGACAAATGAATCAACTGAATCAAGACAAGAATGCTGAGATTTTTGGTGCAGGGGTTGGCGGCCGGGGTCGCCCAGGTTTGGACATAAGAGTAAAAGATATGGTTGCTATTCCTGATTTTGCAGCAGAGAAAAGTGCAGAAAAGTTGGCTGTTGTTGAGGAAGAAGGAAGTACGAGTCCAATTCCTGAAAGGGTATCACTTTTTCTTGGATATCTTGCTATCATCTGAACTTATTAATTGCTTTTACTACATATTTATTACTTTCTATGATTCTTGATAACAAATCATACAGAAAAGATCCATAAACAAATGCTGACACAAATATAATGTTTGAGCTGCGCCGATAGATATCTTGGAGATCACAAGTAGATAATTAAAGGAGTTCAGTGAGAACTCTATGAACATGATTGACCAACATTGTCAAGTAGGTGAAGTTTCACCAAGTATATGATGGTGATCGATTGACATGTCACATTTACAGTTGGGGCGATCCGTACATATTGTTGTCTATTCCCAACAAATTCATTGATATTTATATATTAATACTTTTTCTTCTTGATATTCTTCATTTTTTTTGGGAAAGATGAGCTGAATCTGATAAGTTCCATAGAACTGTTAACCTTATGATTAATAATTGGTCACCTAATGAAATAATTGGTTCCTTTAGAATTATCCTATTATATATTAAAACTAAAAATCTTAATTTACTTATATATGAAAATCTGATTTACACACATTTCACTGTAGATGATGAAATGCTTATGCATCAGGTGAGTGTTTTACTTCACCATGTTGCTCATTACGTTCATGTAAAAGTCAATAAAGCCTTTTGCTCGTCATACATACTCCCTCCTTTTTAAATTCTAAGATCAAATCGACTTTCTATAGTCATTTGACACTTTTTTTTTCCAATTCAAAATTAATACGAATTTATTCAATTTTTAATCAATATAATTATTAATATTGTAAACTATCTAAAAGGTAAATCTATATATTTCAAATTTTAAATAAATTACCCAATTTTGAGTTGTCAAACTTGATCTTATATTTTACGGAGGGAGTATTTGTTAAAAGGGACTTGATAGATTCTCGGCAAAAAGTGCTATGACAATATACTCTTTATGTTATACTAAAGAAGAAAGTGCTACAGGTATTGAACTGCATGTTAATTCCTTTATGAAACAAAAAGTGATCCTTTAAACATGAATCGATGGTGTTATTGTCGAAAAGCTTTAACTAAACAAATAGAATAAATATCAAAATGGTATTTTAGGTGAGTTATCAAAAAAGAAAAAAGGATTTTTTTTGTTTTCTTTTGTTTTACTTCCCAATTCCCAAAGGGTTGGCTATATAATTCTCTTTGGTATTCGTTTCAATCTCAGGTGCAGCTCGGCAATTCCCCTATGTACAAATTAGACAGAAAACTGGGTAAAGGGGGGTTCGGGCAAGTTTTTGTTGGAAGAAGAGTGACAGGTGGCTTAGGAAATACAGGCGCTGATGCACTTGAGGTACTGTTATTAATCTTGAGCAGCTGCAATAGGTATATGTTGAGTATTATATTGCTAATAGTTGGATCCTGTTTTTCCCCTTTTTGTGTTGCTATATCATGGCCTGGCGGTGTTAGGTTGCTATGAAGTTTGAACATCGAAATGGTAAGGGGTGTAGTTATGGTCCTCCTTATGAATGGCAAGTTTAAAGGTAGATAAAATTTATTCTTATGGTAAAGGATTTCATTTTTTGTTTGCATTATAATTTATGATATAACAAATGGAATTTGATTCTATTTATCTTGTTGGTCTCTACATGAAGCACTCTTAATGGTTGCTATGGACTTCCCTTGGTCCATTATAAGGGTCGCCAAGGAGACTATTATATCCTTGTAAGTTTCCCAAATTTTTGCATTTCAAGAATATCTCTGCACATTGATAGGGTTGCTGATAATCTTTTTAGTTGTGAACTTGTAATTTTCCTCTCGAGTTTGTTATACTCATTATGCTTCATAATGTCAGGTCATGGACATGCTAGGCCCAAGTTTATGGGATGTTTGGAACTCCAGTAACCAGATGTATGAAAATGCTGACCTTTCTGTTGATTTGTTTCTTTTATTGGTTTCGTTGTTTCCCATCATTTTTATTCATTTCAGGCTGTCCGAAGAGATGGTTTCTTGTATAGCAGTGGAGGCAATATCAATACTAGAGCAACTTCATCTTAGAGGGTAATTTAAAACTTGATTCTAGGGAGCTATCTAGTCAGTATCTATTAGATGGACCTTCAAAAGATTCTTCCATCTAAACCCTTTAAGAAAAGCCAACCTTACAGATAGATAGAAAGAGCATGCAAAAGTATGAGAGTATGTAAAATTTCGTTTGAATTGAGATTGTGGAGCATTATTATTACAACCATGATAAGTATTTTTTTTCATGACAGTTTAGATTTGTTTGAATTTTTTTCATTATTATAAAGTTACACATATATCACCAAATCACATGAAAATTTCATGTACATATCTATATTTTTGCATGGTCTTACATCCGTAAGGTTAGAATTTTTCAAAAGAAAAAGAAGAAACAAAACCCTATTGATGGACTTTTTAACCCTATAGGTAGATTACTTAGATGCCTGACTGGGTTTCCATTAAACTTGAACTTCTACTTTCTCTCTTGTACTTTATTGCAAGTCTCTCCCTCGTATATACATATGGACACATAAATATTTTTATTATTTGGTTTCTTTTGCAGTTTTGTGCATGGAGATGTAAAGCCTGAAAACTTTTTGCTTGGTCAGCCTGGAACACCAAATGAGAAAAAGTTGTACTTAGTTGATCTTGGTTTGGGTAAATTCTTTTCTCCTGCAAACAAGCTTTTGGTAAATATATGTTTTGATAAATTGAGATAAATTTAATAACTGCGCTACTACGTTTATATAATTTACCTCAGCTTCTAAATGGAGGGATGCATCTTCTGGTCGTCATGTGGATTATGACCAAAAGCCTGATGTTTTCAGGTAACTATGACAGTAATCAAGTTCTTTCTTTGAAGGCAGAAAACTCTATCTCATAATTGTTCCAGAGTTATTACTCCACCCTTGTGATTGAATCACTCATAGTCCATAGAAACATGACACACTTTTTAGTGGTTAGGTTTAATAATTTATTGTCTGAAGTGGAAATTGTTTCCCCTTTTCTCTTGTTTATGTTATGATGGAAAGTTATTCTCTAGAATTATTATGGTTGTGCTCTTCTCCTGGTTTATTAGCTAATTAGTACCATGTTGTTTGTTTAGTTCATTACTGTTGTGACGGTACATGTTCCACTGAACATAAACACATTTCCTGATTTATGATTTCTGTTTTGTTTTTTGTTTTTTGATGCTGGACATGTGATGTTGAATTTGCTGTATGTTTGTGATATTATTGACAGGGGAACGGTACGTTATGCCAGTGTACATGCTCATTTGGGGAGGACAGGAAGCAGAAGAGATGACCTTGAGTCATTAGCTTATACTTTAATATTCCTCCTTAAAGGAAAGCTTCCTTGGCAAGGTTTCATGGTGAGTTCATCTCTATATCCACCATCATCTAGGATTCATGGCTTTGTACCTGAATACTGATTGATTTTCTCTTTGTTTGTAATTATGTATATTTGTGTACGATGCTTTTGACTATATCTTGCATTTCAGGGAGAGAATAAAGGATTCCTTGTGTGTAGAAAGAAGATGGGAACTTCTCCAGAGATGCTTTGTTGCTTATGCCCTCCCCCTTTTCAACAATTTCTTGAAATGGTGACTGATATGAAATTTGATGAAGAACCCAACTACTCAAAGCTCATCTCCTTTTTGAAAACAGCATAATTTCCACTGCATCATTGAGACCAATTAAAATAGATGGTGCCTTGAAGGTCTGTGCTTGATTTCAAATCAATTTAGTGATTTTAAAATTTAGCTGAATGTTTCTACTTTCTGTTTTTAAAGCTGCTGTGTATTCTTATAGGTGGGTCAGAAGAGGGGAAGATCTCATTTTGAATTGGAAGATGGTGCACATCCTAGAAAGAAAGTTAGATTAGGTACTCCAGCTACACAGTGGATCTCAGTTTATAGTTCCAGGCAACCAATGAAGCAGAGGTAAATATGAAGAATAAGTAATTTGGATGTAAAAGTTTTTCTTCCTTACTCCCTCACGCACTATAGACAAAATAATTATCACTCAACTCTAGTACAATTAGAGCAAGTGTTTTACTTGCTTTGTTCCTGTCAGAAAATTTTCCAAGTAAATTGACATAAGAATAAAGCATGTAGAGCACTTCTAGGTTATTAGTTTTACTGTTTTCATCCTATTTAAATGTAGAGCACTCATATTCTGACCTACTGAATGGCATTGCGAGTTAATAACAATGTCATTTATGTGAGCCTTCCATAGTGTGTGTTTTAGGGATTGGCTTTCGGCCCTTCAGTAACAACTCAAGTTTGAAATATCATTCGACAAAACATGTAGAAATTTCTTTTGTCCAATTTTCTTTTCTAATCGTGGACCAAGTCAAAGATAAATCACACATGACAAAGCAGCAGTGACTATAACAAAGAAAGAACACGATTCACCAAAAATACCTCAAAAATCAAAATCCATGTAGATATTAATGTTTGTCCGAGTATTTACCTCCGAAAATACAGTCCGAAACCGTCATAAATACCTTTCAAATGGAAAAACCTAAGACGTGTGAAATTTGGCCCCATTGGTAAATATATATTTTAATAATACACATTAAGTTTGTGATTCACTTGTGTCTTATCGAAAATCTTTGTTAACTAATGTCATGTGCCCTACTCCTTTCAAGATTAAAATAATCATTTAGCTAGGTTTAGGGGGAAGAGGGCCTTGAAGTTATGGAGTCCGTAATGACCCTGGCACGGCCAAGGCAAGGACATCATATCACTTATTCTGAGATATCAGTATTTATGCTGGACTTGTTTTTTTGGTCAAATGATGTCAACTATCAACTGCAGATATCACTATAATGTCACGGATTCCAGACTTTATCAGCATGTAGAGAAAGCGAAGGAAGATGGTTTGCACATTAGCTCAGTAGCTTCTTCATCAAATTTATGGGCTGTTGTTATGGATGCAGGGACGGGGTTCTCGTCCCAGGTTTATGAAATCTCACCTGTTTTCTTGCACAAGGTTGTAGTGACAAAATTGCTTTGTATGAAGTCCGATTATTAATCACCAAGTCTTTTGCTTAATTATCAAGTTTTCTTCAGGAATGGATAATGGAGCAGTGGGACAAGAATTATTACATCACTTCTCTTGCTGGTGCGTCCAATGGCAGTGCCTTGGTAATAATGTCCAAGGGTGAGTGAAACAAAATGTGGCTTCAAAATCTTGCCAAATTTTTTTATGAAATTCTATACATCTAGTAGAAGTTATATTTGGTGCTCATATTGTATGATTTCTTTAGCATTCAACCATAGCTGGTTTCTTCTCAGGCCCAAACTTTGGTTACATGTCAATAGATTTGGTTCATCTAGAATGTTGGGCACTTGTTTAGACAAGACGCCTGCCTACCTGTATTTGCCTTATTTAGAAAGTGATAAAATTAGTTACTCTTGTTTACTTCTAAATTCTGAGTTGACGTTAAGAATCACTGAGTATGATGTTTTGCTACTAACACATTCTAGAGGAATTATATTTAATATCAAAGATCTAGGACTAAAACTTTACTCATCTAGGGATTATAGATAAATATAGTTACTATACAACTTTCTCGTTATTATCTTAAATTTGTGTGAAAGCCATATGAGGACATCTAATTTGGAACAGAGGGAGTAAGATGCATCCTTTGGATTGATCAGCTTTTTTTCTTTTGTTTTGTTTTTATTTTTAATATCAGCTCATTGTATTTTAACGCCTGTAGTTGAGATTTGAAGGAAAAAAATTCATCCACTATCTTGGTCAATTGAATGTTTACGTGACTAAATTACCTATTTTTCCTTATTCTTGCCAATGAAGGGACAACCTATACTCAACAATCATACAAAGTTAGTGATGTATTTCCTTTTAAATGGATCAATAAGAAGTGGAAAGAAGGCTTCTTGGTTACCTCCATGACCACTGCAGGTAGCAGATGGGGAATTGTCATGTCACGTGATGCAGGTTATTCTAATCAGGTATTTCATTTTTTCATTTTAGTTATTGTCCATGCTGAAATATGCACTTGCAGAGCTTATAATTTTTCACTTATTGCAGGTGGTTGAACTTGATTTTCTCTATCCTAGTGAAGGGATTCATAGAAGGTGGGAGAATGGATATCGAATTACCTCAGCTGCTGCAACTACAGATCAAGCTGCGTTTATACTAAGTTCATCCAAGAAGAGATCACAAGATGTGATGCAAGAAACTTTGCGAACATCTGCTTTCCCGAGCACCCATGTTAAGGTACTTTTTGTTTTTGCCCTGCATTTGAACTTTTTCTTATATGGAAGATAAAGACTACAACAATATATACTCTCATACTAAATTTTCCAGTTACTGTCAGAGTAGTAGATTGAGTCCACCCCCAACCCCCATCTCCAATCCCCAAGATCATGAGGTATAGAATAACAATCAGAAACTAAAAAATAAAAGAAATATTTAAACTTTGTTAATACATAAAGTTTTAATATGTTACAAATGGTTTGATATTTGTTGCTAAGAATGGAAATTAAAGGTATGACCAGGACTTCTGGGAAAAAATTATCAAGTGTTCTTTGGAATTTAAGTAACATTACCACATGCCACTCATGTCCTGCACTTGAAACATGCTATACTTTTGGTTAGAACACTAAATGCATTGTATTTTCCCTTGCGTATCCTTTGTTCACTAGGTGCTATGAATGAATATAATTAAGAATTTATCATGCATGAAGTTGCAACAGCACAATCCTTTCTCTCATTGGATTAAAAGATAAGGAGATAAGAAATGAATCAAATGATACAAGATGGAAAGAAAGAAAAGTATATTATCGTTTTAAGAGAGGGAGGGTTGGAGAGTTGAGAGCTGAAGAGAGAAGAGCTGCCGTTTTGGAAAATGACTTGCCGACTTGGAAGTGAAAAGTCTTTTTCGTGAATTTTACGGCTAGTTTGACTGTAAAATGTTTTAAGTAGTCCACATTTTCATTTAAGCACAGATACTTGCTATCAAAAGCAAAATTTTATGGGTAGTTTCCTGCCTGAAGGAATTAAGATTTCTAGAAACTTCTCGAGCTAGAAATTGATTTCTATGAAAACACAGTGGAAGCATTTTCAATTTTGTGTAGGTATCTATTTTGCAGTCCAAAAATCGACTGTATATTCTCGAAAGCGTATTTTATACTCATAGCCTTGATCTTTTGGTGTTGGCATTTGTCTTGGAGTAGGAAGTAATAACTGCTTGTGTATTTGGCAGGATAAATGGACAAGAAATTTGTACATTGCAACAATTTGTTACGGGCGGACAGTATCTTGAAGTCTTGGATTGGGCAAAGGAACTTCAACTTGCGGGTATGTTAAGACCTCAAATTAATGTTTTGGAACATTGCATTAAGAGCTGATATTTAGCAATTGTAAGAAAACTGTTTTTGATATCTTGGATTATGCGAGAATAGTTACTTTGGGTGTTAATTAAATGGGGCTCATAATTGAAGACAACAGTTGGTGCAGGAGCTTAGGGGTCGTATTGATGAACCTGAATTATGTTTAATTATATATGTGAAACTTTGACAAATAATTATTTTTCTTTTGTTTGTTCTTTATTCGACACCGGTTAAGAGTTTGATATGTGGACAGGTTTGACTACCATCTTGAAGAAATACAAGTGCTGCCCTCCAGTGACAATAATGTAGAAAACTGGAGTATAGTATCATGACATGGTCGCCTTCATGGAGAAAACTTATACAGGAGCTTGCAATTTGGTCAGCGGCATTCCTCATCTTGCCTCACCTTTGTAGAATATTATATATATTCTCCATGAGGTATTTGAAATCCAATATGTTGGATGTCGACAGGAAAGATGAGATATTTGCCCTTTTTTCCCCTTCTTTTTGCGTGGTTCAAACTCTGACCCCATAGTGAAAATGTTCTTCTTCCATTACCAAACTATATTACACATGGGTGGCAGAAGGAGTCGCACCTAATATAACATTATGCTGTATTTGTTGTCAATATTCATAAAGCTTTTGTTTTCAATGTTGAACTAAATAAATTATAATGGTGTGGAGTTGTTTGAGGAATGTCAGTGTTGATTTTACGTTGTTGAGCCTAAAATTACACCAACTTCACTTTCCCATCTGAGTCGTTTAAAGTTAACATAGCTAGCTATTCATTCATTGAGTTTTAGTCCCATAACCATGGTGAACGCAGAATATACTTGTAAGGTAAATCTCTCATGTAAGAGAGCAAGAGAATACTACAAGTTATAAAGAATATTATTCCCTCTAATAGGAGAATAATATTATTCCCTTTTTAATAATAATAAATATAATAATTATAATTATAAATTATAATAATAAATATAAACTATTATAAATATATAAATATTATTAATATAATATATAATAATAATTATAATAATATAAATATATATGTGTATATATATTTATATATGTATTTATTTATATTTTATATATGTACTCTTTATATTTTATCCATCCATATGTAACATTTATTTACTTGATGTGGTTTATAATGGTACAATTTATCTGCTTTATTTTTTAATTGTTATTGCTAATTATTTACATAATTGTGTTTTTAATGTTATTCTATAGTATTATGTTTTGAGTTTTAATGTATATGAAATTTTATTGCCAACATATTTGTTAAATATAATAAATGATATATAAATTGCATATTATAAATGACTTATTATCATACAGACGGATGCCATAACGGTCGTCTAGGCGTCCTGACAGTTGGCTGCCGACATGACTTGCCATAGCCCATATGCATGGTGAGATTTGACATTTTCAAGGGAACTAGTGAAGTGATAAAACGTTGGACAATTTTAATCCAGTAGAGTAAAAAGGCAAGTGACATTATAGAATTGTAAACGACTAAATTCCATGCCAATAGCTAACACATTTATTTGCTATAAACGGATTACTAAAATATTGACTAAAATCATATTTAAATATGTTAGATACTAAAAGAACATATAAGCAAATATTACTTAATTATTTGTAGGATTGAGAAAAAAAAAATAGATAAAATTGAATAATAAAATTAGACATGAGTGTATTTGATTGTCAACATATTCATTATCCTAAATTATTGGCCATATTATACTTTGGTGATTCACTTTTTAATTTTGTCAATTAAATAATTAAACTATTAATCTATTCCATTTTAATTCAACCACTCCATAAATTGATAGAGTTCTTCTATATAAATATAAAAATTGAACATAAAAATTAGACATGAATGTATTTAATCTTCACTTATTTATATTTTGACTCACCATTGAAGGATCAAAATACAAATAAATGAAGACCAAATACACTCATGTCTCCACATAAAAAGTTTGAAATTGATAATGTGACTTGTATACATGGCATATTTGTATTTAAAGTTAATTTTATTATCATTTTAGTGTTTTAGAAGGACAAAAATTAAAATATAAAATTATTATTAAAATATTTAAATAAAAACTTTTTTTTATTATCCAACAACCAACATTAATAATTAATAATTAATACTCCCTCATGTCCCAAATTAATTGCTCAATTTTGACCTTTTTAAGTCAAATTGACTATTTTTAGAATTAATAATTAAACATATATAAATATATTTCTAAAATTATAAAAATTAGGATTAGTAATAAATTGTATATACTTTCTTTTGATTATAATCTCTTCACCTATATTTTAGTAAAAATAGTAAAAAGATTAGTTTTAAAAATGGTCAATTTAATTTTAAAAAATTAAAACTAAGCAATTAATTTGGGACCGACGGAATAATTAAAAACTAAAATCAAATTTTGTTTAAGCAATGCATTAAACCTTTCTTATTATCCAACAACCAACATTAATAAATAAATGTAAATAAAATGAAATCAAAACTAAAAACAAAACCTAATAAAAAAATAACAATCTAAACATGAATGGAAGATTAATATCGGAAGACACGGTGCTTCTTCTCAAACTCCCTGTCAAAAAAATCCATAACTTCAAAATTTTTATTAGATCACAACCCAATTCTTCTTCTTTCCGTTGTCTTTTTCCCCCCTCCCTTTTCTGGTGAGGCTTTTACTCATGCTCTGCGGATTGTGGTGGTTGTTAGATCTGGGTGTTGTGGTGTTGGCAAGATCATAAGCAACAATAACACAACAATTGCAATCAAAGAAACAATTTGAAATCCTTGATTTTGATCCGTGCTTTCCCATTGATCTCGGTTGAGACTCTCGTTGGGGTTTCATCTTTTTCTAGGGCTTCTTCACTCCGCCAGTGGTTAAACATTTTTCACAACGCCTAATTGAAGATCTGATCTCCGCGCTCGATCCGTCAAGTTCTTGGCTTCTCCCTCCTTCGTTCTGTTACTCCTGCTAGTCATTCTAATCCTTGGATTGCTGTTAGTACCAAACCCTAGACCAAATATTTGGTACTCCAAACACAGTTTCTTCTTCGGGCACAACTGGGTTGAGTTTTTTGTCCACGAAAACAACTACAGCTGCCCCTCAGCATCACAACCACAACCAGCAGCTCAGTTTGGTGAGTGTTCTAATCTATCTATGTTTTCAGTCACCTTTCTCTTCTGCATAAATCATAATTATAGTTTCGTCCTACAATAGCAAGATTTAATTTTTGTTATTTGGACTCTACACTGTGTTTTGGTTGTGTTTTCCTGAATGACTATCAAAGTATGTGCATTGTAAACGTAGATGGTAAGTGCTAGTTTCAAGAATCAATGAATCTTGGGGAATTTTATAAATTGAGATAAGCAGCAAAAAGCTGATCAAATTATTGCCGATTTTGAGCGACAAGGTCTCGATTGCCTTCAAATCATGCCCAGTTAGACCATATATCTTTGGTATAGTACACATACATATATTTATGTTCTGTTTTTTTATTTTATGAATTTTTACTCTGTTTTGATTAATTGTTTTAGCTTAATTATCAATTATTGGAAGTCCACAGGCAGGCCTCTTTTACCGATTTTCCTTTTATAGACCGATTTTTTCAATTCTATTTGTAAATTTTGAGCTGAAACTTTAGTTTGATGGCTTTAAGGATTTATATATACATTCTTTGATTCTATCACATTTGTAACAAGTCGAAAACTTTATATGAATGATAGGAAATTCTTTCTTACTCAACTAATAAAATTGTGGTTTTGTATCCGAAACTTCAGCTTAGACAAGTGTAATGCTATCTTTACACGTCACTTGGACAAAATAAAATTTCTTGCAGCAGCCTCAATCCTTACTGAAGTTGTAAATGAATCAAGTCGAGTAAGTTTGTTTTGCTTTGAAAGTAGATAGTGTTTGGTCCTTGCTAATGTACTGCATTGTTAATTTGATATATGGTTTTTTTGAAGTTGCACAGGTGTTAGTATGTCATAGTTATGTGAAACTTCTTCATGTCAGCCTTTGGGTATAAATCAACTTAGACACCCTGGCAAGTGCAATTATATATCTGTGAGGTTTCCTAGTAATGGAATATGTTGGAAAAAATAGTGGTTTACTATACGAATATTTGATTTGAATGCAACTTATTATATAGATCTTGTTCCACAGAATTGCTGTGATATTTAAGCATTTTTCATTCGAGTCTCCCTGTCAACTGAAGGATAAAAATAATTGTTGACGAAAAATTTCCTGCTAACATGTCTAAATAAAGGTTCTGCTCATCTAGTAAGAATGATCACTTTTTCCCTGCAATAAACCTTGAGGTGATTTTGTGTATACATTAGTTCGGGGCAGTTCGTCAATCCCATTTTAATAAGCTTCTGCAAACTGTAATATATTTCTTTGGTCTTGAACAATATAAATATTCTATTTGTCGCTATCACAAACAATTTATTTGGTTCTGACTATAATATGTTTTGATGCATCCAGACTCTTCTAATGATGTTTGCATTGAAGATATTTAAATAATAAGTTGTTTACGAATAAGCTGTTTACCAATAAGTTGTTTACCAATAATAAGCTATTTATCAATAAGCTGTTTAGCAATAAGTTGGTTAAATAATAAGTTGTTTACCAATAATAAGTTGTTTGCCAATAAGCTGTTTACTATTAATAATCTGATTACCAATAAGCTGTTTAAATAATAAGTTATTTACCAATAATAAGCTGTTTAAATAATAAGTTGTTTACCAATAAGCTGTTTAAACAATAAGTTGGTTACCAATAAGCTGTTTAAATAAGTTGTTTACCAATAATAACCTTCGATATGATATTGAATATATGTATCTTTTTAGAATGTCATTTTTAGTAATATAAGTCATTATCAGCCGAACGCTTTTACTTGTTTCAACTTAATTTCTGACTTAAAAGTCATTATCAGCCGAATGCTTTTACTTATAAATCAGAACTTAAAACAACTTATAAGTACCTTATATTTTAACTTACGAGTCTTTTTAAAATAAGTTATTCCCGAACAGGCCCGAGGACAATCGAAAATGGAATCATTACAGAATGTTGCTGCTGCTGCAGCTGGTAGTGGTGGTAACAGTGGCAATCCTAGTGGTGGCAACGGCGTCGTAATATCACGAACCAACGATGCATCACCCCTTGAATCGACAGAAACAACCACAATGACCACCACAACTACAACGTTGGAGGATCCGAAGCAAAACCTAGACCAAGTGATTAACTCTATTCAAAACACGCTAGGAATGCTTCACCAGCTCTACCTTACTGTCTCTTCCTTCAACGTCGCCTCCCAGCTGCCCCTCCTCCAACGCCTGTAATTTTTCCCATCTCTTAAAAGACCCTAGCTTTTCCCCCAATTTTCTTTCTTTCTATACTTTTGCATCGAATTTTTATTTGAATTAATTAAACATGTCAGAAACAACCTTGTTTTGGAGCTTGACAAAATGGCGAAATTGTCTGAAAAGTGCAACATTCAGGTCCCGATGGAAGTCCTAAGGTAAGTAGCCTTGGTTTAGAAAAGAGAATTCAAAGAGATTTTTTTTTTCTTTTGTAAATCTTGTTGTTGCTTAATTGCTACTGAAATGAATATAAATTTATATGCTTGTTAGTCTAATTGATGATGGGAAGAATCCTGATGAATTCACGAGGGAGGTTCTAAATAGCTGCATCACCAAAAATCAGATCACCAAAGGCAAAGCTGATGCCTTCAAGGTTGGCATTTTTCACTACTTATTTATGTAACTTTTCATTTTTCTTAATTTCTCTCCTCCTAATGACAATATGCGCTCCAAGGAATCCTTACTGCATTTATACCCCGCAACAGTTTTATTGCATTTATATTTTACTGATTATAAACCAAACTTTACTGCATACTATGTTCACAACTCTGGAGTTTTTATTTCCTCGAGTGTTATCTCTTTTTTTTATTTTTAAATTCAATGCTGCAGCAGTTGTAGCTCTGTAAAAACTGTTCAACTTTTGAACGCAAGTAAAGACATAATTAAATTTCACTCCCTATATGTATTTTCATAGTGTACAACCTTGTTGCACAACTTAATTAAGTAGAATCCAGGACTTACTAGTTATGACATCTGTCCGGATAAAAGAAATTGTACATCTTTGTTGATTGTTTCTTTGCAAATCCAAGGTTTTCATACTTAGACATTATTGCAATTATTGTTTATCAATAACAAATTATAGATGTTGAATATTAATCCCAAGAGAGATGATGAAGAAAAAATGTGTCCAGGTATGTCTTGTGAAAACTTTGATATTTGTGAAAAAAGCAACAAACATGTATTGTGCTTCTTTTCAGAGTACGGATGAAGGGAGTCTCATCATCCAGTAGTATCATCCTCACTTAGAGCTTATATTTATCTTTATGCTCACGTGTTGTTTCCAAGTTATCAAGCACACCATCATTTGCCTTCGATATGGCTTTCCAATTTTCCATTTTATCATTACTTTCAAAGTTTTTTATCTTCTAAAAATTTCTTCATTCCTGAATGATTGACCAAGTTATGCATTCTATGCAGAAATGAACTTATGAAGTAATAATTGGTTGTTTAGATAGTTGATAGGTAAGTTATTCAATGACATGTTTTTGGTATAAAAAACCATTTTCTCATGACTGGTTGAAAAATTATTACTTATAGTACTTGTGTACTTAAATCATGAATCTACCCATATTTTCTTTATTCAGTTATCATTTATTGGATAGATTTTAGTATTGTAGATTGTACTAGATATCAAAACTTTTCTTTCGTTTGATGCTTTTCTGTAGAGTATCTTGGGATATGAACTTGTTTACCTCTTGATTCACAAAAAGTTAGATTGTTGAGCTTTCTGTATTTCATGGATTTTCATTTAATTTTCCACATCAGGATTTCAAATAAGCTTTAAATCCTGCCTTTATTTGCACAGGGTTTCAGGAGGCATCTTTTGGAGGAACTTGACCAATCATTTCCTGATGAAGTGGAATCTTATCGGGAGATACGTGCTGCTTCCGCAGCTGTGAGTTAATTTTTACTGCAGCACATGGGTGTGGTTTTCAAGTTGGATATAACTTCAATAAGTTTGCATTCTTCATTATGTTTATCATTTTGATGGGTGTGAATTTCCCTTTAAAAACTACTCCCTCCGTCCCCAAAAGGATGAGCAAAGTACAATTTGCACACATTAAGAAAAGTAAAAGTAGAGGAAAGAGAGTAAAAAAGTTCCAAATTTATCCATAGTGGGCCCACAAGATTATATTAAATGATGAGTACTTTTATTTTTTTATACTAATGGACCCCACTGAGTGACTTAGTCATCCTTTTGGGGACGGAGGGAGTATATATTTTTTGATACACGTCTTTATGTGTGTGTACATGCACTATATATTTTTTAGATACTTGTCTTTATGTGTTTTTGTATGTGGACTATGTTCTCATGATGTTTTCAGATAGTTAACTTCATTCGTGATTTGTACGTTGTATGTCACACGATTTTAATATCATTGTATTTCTAGGTAATTGCACGGGTTTTAGAACATATATTTCTTGTATTTAGAATACTTTGTCATACTTGTACAGTTGTACCTATCTCGATAGTGCATGAACAAGTGTTTTGGTATGTACTATGGTTCTTGTGTGATGGATATCTCCCATTGTTATTTCTTGCTGATTCGTGTGCTTTAACAAAGAATCTAAGCTTTTGGCTTCTAATGCAGGAATCAAAACGGCTTACACAAGCACAAAACATATTACCAAATGGGGATGTTAAGGTGAAACCCGAGATTTGAAGTCCATGTTATTGATGAATCAGGTTAATATAGTCTTAATCTTTACCATGCCTGTAATTTCAAGGATTGTCGATGTCATTATTAGCCATGAAAGTGAGATGACTTTGTTGATGTCATAGTTGTATGTTCAAATTACACAATGTTGATCTAAATTTACTGATCATTTATATTTAATAGCACATAATAGTAACCTTTGGAATGTCATTACTCATTAGCAATAGCCAATTGGAATTAATGCTACAGCGAAAATAAAAGAAAAAACTTATAGCAATCGATGGAGGTCAAATAAGTTACTTGTGATAGGTGTTTTTAATGCATTTATTATATAAGTTAGCAGTTTGAAGTTGAGGTAGATAGAACACATTGGAAATGAAAAAATTACAATTTATTTAAAGCATTTTAGTTACAATAGCGATCATTTTGGAAAGATGTATGTAAAAAGTTATCAATTTAAAATATTTCTCTGCTTTAGAGAGTCATAAGCAACAAGATAAATGAACATGAATTTCAATTGACTTTGCATAAATGGAGTATGAACATGTAAATTGACATCATAGCTATGTAGTTGCTCTTGAATTGTTTAGTTAGATACATGTCTGGTCATCCCTAGTGATATTTGTTGAACAAAATATTGACTTCTCTAAACTTGATATCAGAATAAATTTAGGGTGCCTTTAACATTATATTACCCTTCCCCATTTGACAACGGGTCAAAAATGTGATGGCCTTTTTACCTATGACGCCCTTATATGGCGAATCATGGATTCCTAAAAGTGTGCTGGAGTGACATGCAAATGAAGATACTCGCTCTATTGTGTAATATTAGGGTCATTTTTTTTTGAAGACAGAAAACTAAACTTGCCCCTGTGAAGCACAACCTGAAATATCAATAAGACTAGTGAACCCAGAGCTGTGTATGATCTCCGTTGACAATATGGAGATAGGTGCTAGTTGTTCTCCCATGTACATATTCTATGTTTCTTCTGAAGTGGCCAATATCTTCATCACTATGATCATTACTCGGGCATGCAAAATTCACAGTTGTTAGGTTCCAATTTAAATTCTTCAGTGATGCTCTCTTTAGTTATGTTCTCTCTCTGCTCTATTTACTCTGAGTTTGTTTGATTTGGCACAACTAGTTGTGCTCTCTTATACCCTTGAGTTAGATGACCTGCGCAACTGTCAAACAACACATAATCAATTACATAAGCGAGTATTGTGAATTGTCTGTATGGTTAAATTCTCATTTGACAAAATAAATTACCTGATCATGCAAAGATTGATTCTCTTTATTCAAATATTTAAATTTGGAAGTGCGTATGGCAGTTGATCTTAAGCGCGAGGGACTTGCTTAGCTCTTTTTTCTAGAACCAAATAGCTATCAGGCGAGGCTTTAATCCAACTTCTGTAGCCTGCCTGCTTCTGTTTAGTTCCAAGCTCAGGAGGCAGACTTTGAGAACATTAAAGGCTCTATCTTGACATACTAATAAACGAGCTTCAAGTGCTTGAAAGAAAGGACCTTTCATCATACGTCTGGGCTACAGGATGGATAGGACGAAAGTTTCCATAGTTTATTTCAAACCTGACCTTTTGATTTACCTTCTTTTTATGAATTGTGCATTTCAATATTAATTTCAGAAACACCCCCCCCTCCCTCCCCTCCCCTCCCCCTCCCCACCCCACCTGTTCATGTCATCACCACTTAATTGACAGCTAATTAATTACCTTTAAGGCAAAATATGAAACAGATATATATACTTTACTTTACAAAGATTATTATTATTGTTATTATTATTATAGATTTATTTGTTTTTGATGAAACAGATGGATGGGGTAAGAAGGAGAGTGTAATAGCTAAAGAAGCCGTTCACAAATTTACAATTTAAGGTTTTTTATTTATTTTATAATTTGTATAATTATATATGCATTAAATATTCGATACTTACATTTTCTTTATCAGTTACGATTGAACTCTCCACTTTATATGAATAATGTAAAGTTTTGTCTCATATGAATTATTGAACTCTCAACTCTATATGAATAATGTAAAGTTTTGTCTCTTATGATTACAATTTATTAGTAATTATTTGAGTTGGATTGTTATATGGGCTATTGGCATGTAAAGCTAGTCCCATACGCTTCTACTTTATTTTTGTCTTGTAGTTTTGACTAGTGACTACCATTATTATTATTACACGAAAAAAAGAAAATTTAAAAAAGGAAATTTAAGGCATTATCTTAGTCAACAACATAATTTTGTATAAAATTATAATTAAAATACTCTCTTCCTCCTATGATAAACATTTTTATTACTATTTTGAATAGTCTTATGTTAAATGTCCATTTTCTTTTAATAATTAAACTTTTACACATATTTTCTTATTATACCCGTAACATTAAATATCTCATACTTTTTTTATTCTAATTCTCTCTTTATATTTAATGATATTATTATGGATAATTTTGTCATTTTATTCATTTTCTTAATATACGTAAAAAATCTACAAGGATTTTTATCCTGGGACGGAAGGAGTAAAACATTTAAGGTCGTTTTAATTAAACTTAACTAATACTCATTCAGTTCTTAAAAAATTATCATTTTAGAAGAAAAAAATTGTTTCAATTTATTTATCATTTAGAACAGAGAATAAATTATTTACTTTCCTATATCATCTCTACATTCTCTCACTGTCCCAGAAAAATTCTCTCCTTTTTTATTAATAATTGTGTAACAAACAAAACAACATACATATGCATCTTCCCAGAAAAAGAGGATAACATAAGCATCTTACACGAGGGAGACAAAGAGAGCAGCAGCAGCTGCGTATAACTAACAAACAAACAAACCAACCAACATTACAAAATAATCATCTTATTACACAATAATCGAAGGTACCCAGAGAGATGGCAGGTGTGAGCAATGGCAATGGAAGCTCAGAGTCTTTCATCAAGATTCCCCAAATTAAGTTCACCAAGCTGTTCATCAATGGACAATTCGTTGATTCTGTTTCAGGTTCTTCTTAATTCACCTGCCTGCCCACTTCTTTATTTCTCTTTTCCTTACCTCTTTTTAACAAGAATATTAAGGATAATTGTCTGCTCCATATATTCCCTAAATAATAATTACTAGTTGTTAATTTAGTATTGCGGTATAATAATAAAGTTATCCCGATTAATTTAAAAATATTCATACTATTATCACTAAAGATTACTAAATGCAAGACATTCTGTACTTTTCCAACATAAACATGCATACTTTGGATCCATTAGTTTCAAGAAACACTTTTTAGAAATACATACATATATATATATATATATATATATATGTATTTTATTGATATATTGCATTTTTGGATGTTTGGTATGGTACTGAACAAGTGATCCAGCTTAAGGTTGTTGGTGTTAGACAACAATTTGTTTTAAGTAGAAAATTCCGTATGTATCGTTTGCTCAGCTTACCATGTAGAAGATAGAAATAGAAATAAGAAGTCAAAACATGGGTATGATATAATTTTAATGTGTGCTACATTTTACTAATTTGTGCTTCATGTGACTGTAAAATAATAATAATAATAATAATAATAATAATAATAATAATAATAATAATAATAATAGGAAGAACGTTCGAGACAATAGATCCAAGAACAGAAGAAGTGATAGCAAGAATTGCGGAAGGAGACAAGGAAGATATTGATTTGGCTGTCAAGGCTGCTCGTGATGCATTTGATCATGGCCCGTGGCCCCGTTTACCTGGCAATGTAAGATTTATTTCATAATTACTCATATATTTATACATGTATCATTAATCAGTCTCATCCATTAGATTACTATTACTAAAGGATTACATTTTGTGATCCTGGTAACTAATCATTTTCTTTATGATTTTTTTTTTGGCACAAGTATTAGTAAATTCGATCCATAACCTCATATAATATGTTTGATTTATTTCTGTAGACCATTGCTTAGTGTAGCTAAACCCATCCCACTTGTTTTTGTGCCATTAATGTTGATCAGGAAAGGAGAAGGATAATGATGAAATTTGCAGACTTAATTAATGAAAATGTAGAAGAGCTGGCTGCCTTGGATACAATTGATGCTGGGAAGTTATTTGTTTTAGGAAAGGCAGTGGAGATTCCTCTTGCAGCAGAAACTCTTCGTTACTATGCTGGTGCAGCAGATAAAATTCATGGAACAACATTGAAAATGTCGAGTGAGCTTCAAGGGTACACGTTGCGCGAGCCAATTGGTGTTGCTGGAATTATCATCCCCTGGAACTCCCCGAGCGTCATGTTTTTCTTCAAAATCAGCCCGGCATTAGCTGCAGGATGCACTACAATTGTTAAGCCTGCTGAGCAGACACCGCTTTCTGCTCTCTACTATGCTCATTTGGCTAAGCTGGTAAAGTTGGCCAATCCCCGATTATGTATGATAAAGTATGAGTTTATATGGCTGGTGTTGATTATTTTAAAATTTTACATCCTTAATAAGTCAAACAAATGGTTTCAAATAGTCTAATTGCCTGAACTTGATAATAATGTAGATACTGAGTGCCTGAGGATTTAGGATCTTTTGAATTATCATATCCTTGAGTCAATTCACTCATTTCCTTATGAGACTCATCATCTGATGGATTTTTTTTCCTACTTTGATCAGGCTGGTATCCCTGATGGAGTAATCAATGTTGTAACAGGATATGGACCAACAGCTGGTGCTGCCATTAGCTCACACATGGACATTGACAAAGTAAACATAAAAATATACTTGGCATAAAAAGTCATCTTCTTTCTGTTGTTTTCGCTGGCTTTCTATAGCATTAATCTGTTTGGCCGTTTTAGGTTGATTTTACGGGCTCAACTGAAGTAGGGCAGCTAGTAATGCAGGCTGCAGCCACAAGCAATTTGAAACCCGTCTCTCTTGAACTGGGAGGGAAGTCCCCTCTCATAATTTTTGATGATGCAGATGTTGATACAGCTGTGGACTTGGCTCTCTTTGGTGGTTTATCTAATAAGGTAACATGAATTACTTTAATTTTTATATTTACTTTTGCCTTGTAGGAAAGGTAACTTTATAAGCTCAAGAAAATATTTATGAAAACTTTTCTTGTGTAATTCCTTTTCTTAGGGGGAAATTTGTGTGGCAAGTTGTCGAGTTTTTATTCAAGAAGGAATTCACGAGGCATTCGTCAAGAAGTTGGCAGAGAAGGCGAAAACATGGGTTATTGGGGATCCTTTTGATCCTTCAACTCGTTACGGACCCCAAGTAAAACTTCTATTTTTTCATTGAAGTAACTATTGAATTTGGGGCTGCTCCTCCGTTTGACCTGTGGATTTTGTGAAAGAGAAGAAAATTGAAAAAAAGAGAAAAAAGAAGTCATATTTTTCTGCATGTATGAACAAGTTATTTCTGAGAAGTTGTCAGAATGAATAGGAAATTAAGTCTGGAAAAATAAAATACTTTTAACTTTCTCTTTTATTATCCTTTCCTTCCATGTTCCTTTGTAACCAAAGAAATGAATATGAATTACTTTGCAATTTATAGACCTCATAAAGGGAATGGGCTCTTTTAAAAAGTGAACCTTTGATATTGAGCAGGTAGACAAGAACCAGTATGACAAAATACTTTCATATATTGAGCATGGAAAGAGACAAGGTGCTACATTGTTAACTGGTGGTAAGACTCACGGCGAGAAAGGATACTATGTTGAGCCAACAGTATTCACTGATGTTGCGGTAAACTCCTTTAATACCTCAAACTGCAGGTGGCTGAATGTTATAATCGATAAACATTACTGTACTTGCCTTGTGATCATTTCTTGTCTCACTGTTGTTGCTCGCTTGCTAGGATGACATGCTTATTGCAAAGGATGAAATTTTTGGGCCAGTCCTGTCACTGGTGAAGTTCAAGTAAGTTGAGTCATATTAAAGTTGAAGAAGACTTGACAACATTTTCCTAAGCTCATATATTTTTGGTTGCAATTTCAGAAGCATTGAGGAGGCAATCAAGAGTGCTAATGGCACGCGATATGGGCTAGCAGCTGGAATCGTGACCAAGGACTTGAACGTGGCCAACACCGTTTCAAGATCAATCCGAGCTGGTGTCATCTGGATAAATTGTTACCTGGCGTTTAGTCCGGATTGTCCTTATGGAGGATATAAAATGAGTGGATTTGGAAGAGAGCTTGGCATGGAAGCTGTAGATAAGTATCTTCAAGTTAAAGCTGTTGTAACTCCCATATATAATTCTCCTTGGCTATGAATAAATTCTATACGAACTTGGTATATCTAATAAGCCATTGCTAAGGGCTTGGCCATGAAACCTTACAACAGCTTTAATTAGAAAGACTTGATGTGTCAAATTCGAATGAGCTTATTCTACTAGTTAGCTGATGTTTTCTTGATTCACATGTTTGTGATGTGCTTTTGATGTTTGAGTATTACTATAATGTTACAAAAAAAAAAGTGATAAAATATATAATTAATTGATCATGCTGATGCTACTACTAAAAATTAACTTATAAAATAAAATATATAATTAATTAATCATATCGTTAGTAACAAACCAACAACCGGAAATCTTTACACTTTCCATTCAAATTAAACCACTTGTGATTAATTCAACATTACATTTATATGATGATAAATTACTTGTGATTAATCTTCCCTCTAAGTTTGACTCCAAGCACCCTCTCCATCTTCGCCAACACACCCTGATTCGGCACCGCCTTTCCGTTCTCGTACTCCTGAACCACCTGTGGCCTCTCATTTATCTGCTTCGCCAGCTCCACTTGGCTCATCTTCTTCTCGATCCTCGCCTTCTGAATCGCCTGCCTCACCTCCGCCGATACTCTGTCCAGCGCCGCTGGCTCCGCCGCCTCGTCCAGCTTCCGCGCATCAACCACCGGCGCGGCTGCCGTTTTCTTGTTCAGACCGCCGGTGGATTTCTTCACGGTCTGGACCTGGCCGCCGGAGCGGAGGGCTTGGTTCACGGCCTTCGGATCGCGAAGGTCATGGGCCTTGGGTTTGGACTTGTGGAGAACCACGGGCTTCCAGTCTTGGGCCACCAGTCCGGAAAATCTATTCGGCATCGTCGGAGAGTTAACTAATGAGTTAATTCCTCTATAACGGAGATTATTTATGTGAAGGGAAATTGAAAAAAAAAGAAGACGGTTGATTATGGTCGATTCAGAGAGGGGGGAAGGTTTATATAGTAGTTGAGGGTCTGGAAAGTTGTGGTTCTGGCGGAATCCAGAAGACATTGGCTAGAAGGTTCCGGGGAATTTATATTTGTATTCGGAATTGTTGTCCAAGTATACTTGTCCCCCAAGGGAGAAAAAGGTGTGTTCCTTGACTTTTGATTGGATTTACTGTTTATAGTGTAATAAAGTCATAAATATATACTTAATAAAATATGTTAATACTCCAGTTATGCGATTTCTTAAGGTTTTACTACTTTCTTTTAGTATCTTTTTAACTTAAATATAAATTACATTCCATTTTGGAAATCGATTGTGTTCAAATTTTTATTTACGTTTTTTACTTGCATTTAATTCAATATACCAAGTTATAAATTAATGACGCGATATTAAGGCAATTAATGTTTTTTTGTAAACTAAAAAAATTATTTCAAAATTTCATGAAATTCATAATGTTTTGTCCTTTAATGTTTAATAAATGTCAAAAAAATTATTTAAAATTACTTTTTAAAATTACGCATAAGAATCGATAGGATAGTCCACCATCATTAATTTCTGATCGTAGCATATCTAATTAAACTTATGTGGAAAAAAATATTAAAATTTGATCAACTAATTGCAAAAATTTGATCACTATTTTGTCCAACAGAAACTGAATAATATGAGGAGAGGTTAAAGGTAGAAGAAGTCTTCAAATATTCATTTTTAACCATCCATTCATATGAAGTAATAATGTTTACAAATTACATTCGTTTGTTTAGCTAACATTCCGGCCATCTTTTTCACCTCTTCCTACTTTAAAAGATTCACCCAGACAATTTTCATGCTTCCGGAAACACCCCCAATTTTTACCAATATTCTTGAGTTCCTAAGTCTCATTTGTCAGGGCCAAAACGGTCATGTTGTCACACGAACATACCGAAATAATCACAAAGTTTATGGTCAAAAATTGTACATTCACAACCATTTTTGGAACTTGTAAAACTCTTGTCAAGTAATGTAATGGGGAACCAAGAAGAAAAGAAGAAGAAAAACATGATCAAATTCAAAAAGAAAGAACTAGGACTCTCATGCATGTTAAACACAGAGGTAGGAGCAATTCTAGCATTGATTCGTCGTAAATCCCGATACACATTCCCAATTCTTCTCCCAAGAAGAAAACTATGATTCCTCCATATTACAATCCTTGAAATCCTTGAGATCACTAATCTTCAACCCTCAACAAGAATGGCGGACTATTGATCCATCACTCTATCTTTCCCCATTCCTTGATGTGATCGAAAGCAATGATGTTTCAGCTACTGCAACAGGAATGTCATTATCCTCAATCCTTAAAATCCTCAACATCCAAATTTTTGACGAAAAAACTCCCGGGGCTAAAGATGCAATGGCCTCAGCTGTGACAGCCATCACAGGCTGCAGACTCGAAAAAACCGACTTGGTATCAGAGGACACAATTATGATGAGAATCTTACAGGTCTTGACCGCGATAATGAAGCATCGGGCTTCAGTTTTACTAACGGATCATGCAGTTTGCACCATTGTGAACACATGTTTTCAGGTTGTTCAACAGTCTGCGAGCCGGAGTGATTTGCTGCAACGCAATGCAAGGCACACAATGCATGAGCTGATTCAGACTATCTTTGCGAGATTGCCTGATATTGAGGTGAAAGATTGGGAGAATTCAGAATCAGACACTGAGGACAGTAGTTTTGATTCAAGATATGGGATTCGTTCCGCGGTTGATATATTTCATTTCTTGTGCTCTTTACTAAATGTGGTGAAAGTTCAACATGTGGAAACAGAACTGATACCCGGTATAACTCCGCATCAAACTGCTGATGAAGATGTTCAGCTTTTCGCGCTCGTTTTGATCAATTCTGTTATAGAATTAACCAGTGGCAGCATTGGGAATCATCCGAAACTTTTGAGGATGGTTCAAGATGATCTTTTTCACCATTTGATTCACTATGGAGTGCGATCCAGCCCGCTTATTTTGTCCATGATTTGCAGTATTGTCTTGAATATTTATCACTTTCTTCGCACGTAAGAATTTAAATATATAAGCTAAACTTGTTTGCAAGTTTTTTCTTCTTTGGATTTCTTCACTTTATGCCTTTCTTTTTTCAATTTTCAGTATATCCTGTGTGTTTACTTACCTATAAAATGGAAGTTTTTCCTAACACATTTGAAATCTTGACAAAACTGAAGCCAAAATTTTGTTTGGCTTTTTGCAGATCAATTCGTCTCCAACTGGAAGCATTCTTCACGTTTGTGTTGCTTAGAGCTGCAAGTTTGGCAAACTCGGTCCAACTCCAAGAAGTCGCTGTTGAAGGCATCATAAATTTCTGTAGGCAGCCAACATTCATAATTGAAGTCTATGTAAATTACGACACTGATCCCATTTTTGGTAATGTTTTTGAAGATGTGGGAAAGTTGCTATGTATGCATGCATTTCCAGCAAATGGTCCTTTTACAAGTTTACAGGTTTGTGCCTTTGAAGGCCTGATAGTCATTCTTCAGAATATTGCTGATAGTGTCGATAAAGAAGATGATTCGAGCCCTTCAGGACCATATCCAGTTGAAGTTTCTTAGTACAGACCCTTCTGGGAAGAGAAAACTAGAGATGCCAATGATTTAGAGAATTGGGTTAATTTTGTCCGACTAAGAAAGGCACAAAAAAGAAAGATATTGATTGCAAGTAATCATTTCAATCGCGATGATAAGAAAGGTTTGGAATATTTGAAGATTTCACATTTGATTTCGGATCCTTCTGATCCAAAAGCCTATGCTATGTTCTTTCGCTTCACTCCCGGGCTAGACAAGACCATGATTGGAGATTATCTTGGTGACCCTGATGAGTTTCACCTTCAAGTCCTTAAAGAATTCACGACGACCTTTGAATTTTCTGGAATGGCTCTTGATAGTGCTCTTCGGACTTATTTGGAGGCCTTTCGACTGCCAGGAGAATCACAGAAGATCCACAGAGTTATTGAGGCATTCTCTGAGCAGTTTTATGAACAACAATCCTCTGAAATTTTTGTAAGCAAAGATTCCGTTTTTATTCTTTGCTACTCCCTTATTATGCTCAACACTGATCAACATAATCCCCAAGTCAAGAAAAAGATGACAGAAGATGAGTTTATCCGAAACAACAGAGCAATTAATGGTGGGAAAGATCTTCCCAGAGAGTACTTATCTGAGCTTTTTCATTCCATTGCCACAAAAGAAATCACAGTTTTTGGCCAAAATGGTGCAACTATAGAAATGAATCCAACTAGATGGATCCAGCTGACTAACCGATCAAAAACCATGAACCCTTTTGTAATGTGTGATATTGATCGTCGTTTGGGAAGAGATATGTTTGCTGCTATTGCTGGCCCCTCGGTTGCAACGCTTTCAACAATTTTTGAACATTCTGATGACGAAGAAATGCTTCATGAATGTACCGAAGGTTTGTTCTCAATAGCTAGAATTGCTCAGTATGGACTCGAAGACACTCTTGATGAACTCCTTGCCTCATTCTGCAAATTCACTACACTTTTGAATCCTTACGCGTCTGCTGAAGAAACCCTGTATGCTTTCAGCAACGATATGAAGCCAAGAATGGCAACTCTGGCAGTTTTCACTATAGCAAACAGTTTCAAAGACTCTATCCGAGGGGGCTGGAGGAATATTGTTGATTGTTTGTTGAAACTCAAAAGGCTTAAACTACTTCCTCAATCTGTTGTTGAACCTGAACTTTTTTTATCTTCCTCTGACTTTCCAGTAGATGAAAGGTCCGAGTCAGGTGTGATTTTACCTGTTCAAGATGCTAAACTTCACAGGAGACGACAAAGTTCTGGCTGGATAGGCCGCTTCTCAAACTTTCAGTCAATGGAAAACATTGAGGAGTCTTTAAACCTCGGTGTGAGTGAATTTGAGCAGAACTTAAAAGTCATCCAACAATGTCGAATTGGAAGTATCTTTAGCAATAGTTCTAGTTTACCTGAAGACCCATTGCAGAACCTTGGGCGTTCCCTCCTATTTGCTGCTGCTGGAAAAGGCCAAAAGTTTAGTACACCCGTTGAGGAGGAAGAAACTGTAGGGTTCTGCTGGGATTTGCTCCTCACGGTTACTTTGGCAAACGTTCACAGGTTCCCTACATTTTGGCCTAATTACCATGATTATCTCCTTACAGTTGCTCAGTTTCCTATGTTCTCGCCTATCCCATTTGTTGAAAAGGGGATTGTAGCCCTTGTGAAGGTTTGCCTCAAGATCCTGTCTTCATACAGGTCTGAGAAACTCTCAGAAGAGCTAATCTTTACATCAATAAATTTTATGTGGAAGCTGGAAAAAGAAATTATCGATACATGTTCCGAATTTCTAACACTATCAGTGAGCAGAATTCTGACCGAATACCCTGCAAATGTGCAAACACAACTTGGATGGAAGACGATGCTTCATTTGTTATCAGTCACAGGGCGCCACTCAGAATGCTATGTTCCAGCAGTTGATGCCTTGATCACTTTTATGTCAGATGGAACTCACATTTCTCGTATTAACTATGCATATTGCATTGACTGCGCCTTTGGTTTTGTTGCGCTGAGGAATAGTCCGGTGGATAAGAACAAGAAGATAATGGATATGATGGCAGATTCAGTAAACAATTTGGTTCAATGGTATAGAAGTGGATACTCGGATCCAGGAAGTAACGCGAGCAATTCTTCCACAGACGATAACTCTAAAGCTCTGGCTTCTTCAAACTTCAGTGTGAACCTGTTTCTCAAGCTTGGGGAAGCACTTAAAAAAAGTAGCTTAGCCAGGAGAGAAGAGATAAGAAATCATGCAATCGTCGCTCTCCAAAGAAGCTTCACACTAGCTGAGGAATTATATTTCTCACCAGGCAACATTATCAACTGTTTTACCGTCGTGATTTTTGCAATGGTTGATGATTTACATGAAAAGATGCTGGAGTACTCAAGGAGAGAGCACGCGGAGAGAGAAACGCTAAGTATGGAAGGGACGTTGAAGCTTTCGATGGAGCTCTTGACAGAAGTGTACTTGCAATTCTTGAAGCCATTATCAGAAAGTGTTGGATTTAAGACATTCTGGTTAGGAATATTGAGAAGAATGGATACATGTATGAAGGCTGATTTGGGGGAATATGGGGTGCCAGATTTGCAAGAAATAGTGCCAGAATTGTTGAGAAAGCTTATCACAACCATGAAGGAAAAGGAAATTTTGGTCCCGAAGGAAGTTGATGATTTATGGGAGATTACCTATATTCAGATTCAGTGGATTGCTCCATCAGTAAAGGATGAACTGTTTCCTGATATGATCTAGTTAACAGGATAGAATGAAGTTAATTTTTCCCATTATTTGTTGAAAGTGTATATCTAAGCAGAAGCAATAGAATTAAAACTCCTTTTATTATGGTAAAATCATTATAGATCCTCTTATATTTATAATGAATTACATTAATAAGTTTATTTATGAATACAAGAAAAACTTTTCTAGTGAATGAATTTCTTATTGATTTTAAGGGGCAAAACATTCTTGCATTTATTTAAAAACTTGGAGCTTTTAAGGTAAAGGAAGATGTTGTAGTACAAGAAATGTTGGCTACTTCAGATCAACTCCCATCATGTAGATGGGAAGTGATTGCATTGTAGCATCCACTGAGAATAAGAAGTTGAAACTCATCATCATCATCATCACCATAAATCTGAAGCCTAGTACCATATGCAATTTGAACTGTTTTAAATTACTTTTATGGGGGGGAAAACCAACGATACATGCAACATGAACTTGTCCAAAAGAAAATAATAATAAAGATAAACGATACAAGACCAAAGCGTATTTTAGTGAAAAAAAATATGGATGCAATTCAGTAGCAAACCATTGCACAAGCCTTCATGCTAATTCAAATATATTACATCCTGAAACTTTTCCAATCCTTGTACACTCGTGTGGGGAAGCCATCAACTTTAGAGGGGACCACACGTACAAAATAAGTAGTAAAGCCATTCAGTTGTGTAACCTTTCCTTGTAGATTTTCCTGCAAAGAAATTTATATGAGAAAGTAAGTTCAGCATACTAAAATTGGCGTGTAATATTAACATATATTACACTTAAAAAATAGATTTGACACAAGTCATACATGAATTAAAGAAGCAGATTCGGCATGACATCACCAAAACTTGTATTCTACCTATGCCAAAATTAAAATTTGCTAAACAGTGTAAGGTCCCATAAGACCTTGCTGCCATGCTCCAGACTTCATGCATAAAAATCTAAATTATCATACCAAAGACACTTGTGTTGAATCCCGCACACCCGAATTCCCATATTTTAAGATCTGGCAAATCTTCATATCCACGTATATTGCACCCGTATCCCCGCACCCGCATCGGCTTCTTAGCCCCACCCCCACCCCCAAAAGCTAACACTGATTTGTGATTTTTTGGGGTAAGGAATCATATGAATCTTAAAATTTTAAAATAAGGAAAGACTGGGAAATGAAACGATAGGAAAGTAACTTTCCTATCTTTCATTTGTGAGATTGGCAAGAAAAGGTAGTAAATTAGGTATATAGTGTCAAAATTTTATTTGATGTCATCGACAAGGGTAATAATGGAACAAATGAAAGTTTCATTAAGTCTATTTTTCCTTTTCTTAGCTTTCCAACCATTTTTTGGTAATAAATTTAAAATTTCTAATAAAAGTTTGGCCAAATTCTTCTTAGCTTTCTTGAGCTTTTCTTAGTTTTCTTAACTTGGAAAATTTTGCGAGCGTGCTAACTGCTAACCTTAGTTTTCCTATCATTTCCTAAGTTATAAAAACTCACAAACAAGGTGCAAGTGCTGTGAGCAATGAGAGCATATAAATTATCAATTGAGAAGCTAATTTATTTCAATCTAAAGAAAGAGAATAAGTTCAGGTTAATGACCTAAGACAAAATTGCAACCCAGGTACTTGAATAATTACAAATCTCAAATTGGAAGGATATATTAGGCAAGACAATTCTAATTCACAGGTTGAAAAAATAAAGCAGGTATTGCCGTCTGAATGAGTACTTAGGTATTTATAGTCTACGTAATTCTTATTTCTTTCCCTTTTATTTTAATAGATCTCCTAAATTTCTTTTCTGGAAGAGCTATTTACCAATTGAAATAAGCACTTTCTGTTTTTATTATCACTCGTCAAACACGTTTCTCGGCGTTTTGGCTATGAGATCAAGTGTTGTATTTTTTTTCTCTTATCAGTATTTTCACTAGTCAGGGAGTGTAGTTGTTAAGATGTATGTAAATCTATCTTGAATAAAATATAAAAATGCCATAGCAGTATACCTATTAACTGAAAGAAAACACGACTAGTTACTATAAGAGTAAAGTTCCTTTTTACATTCCTCGAGATTGATAATTATATCTATTGACGGAATGAAGAATAGTGTTCTAAAAATTCTCGCCTAGGCGCTAGGCCCCCCTGGCGCCCCCGCCTAGGCCCAAGGCGGCAAAAAAATCTATCCAAAAAATTAGGCGGGGGCCTAGGCGGGCTAGGCGGAGATAATTTTTTTTTTTTAATAACTATCCAAATCAGATCTTGATATATTTATTTTTCTAATGATTTACCGTATTCATATTATGATGTAACATATCAAATCACAACAGGTGAACAATATCAAGTAAAAATGAATAATTTTATTATAGTTGTAATTTTTTAAACTTGTACCAACTTCAAATTATATAAATGATGATACATTTGCAATATTTATTTTAATTCAATATAATTCTTAAATTTATGTTTAGTTTCTTAAATTTTAATATTGAATTGAATTCTTGAAATTTTAAATTTTATTATTTAATAACCAATCTTGTTTATGAATAAAACTAATACGTTAAAGATATGTTTGAACTTTCAACAATTGCATGTTTGTGTTTGAACTTTGACATTGGCAATATGGATGTGTTTGAACTTTAAGCAAATGTCTTTATTATCTTTATTATAGATTTTTTTGCTTTATATTATTGTTTTGTTTGGATAAATATAAGATAAAATATTAAAATTGACTTAAAATAAAAAAATGCACCCAGGCCCCGCCTAGGCCCCCTAGACACTAGGCCTCCCGGCCGCCCACCTCCTGCCTTTTAGAACATTGATATCTACCAGTATATCATGTCAATGGTCTCAGAGAGTAGTTGATGCATTAAAGACTAACAAAAGTATCCTAAAAGGCAGGTTAGACCATTTTACAATAGCTTCCATTGAAGTTATGTATGAAACATTTCTAATTGTTATCTATAAATTAATATTCTCCATCAAAATATAACAAACATAACATAAATCATATGCTAAAAAGGACATCAACCACAGTCCACTTTCTCTAAAGGTAATAGATGATCCAAATTCCCTACTGAAAAAAGATACCAAATTCCATGAAAAAATACAAAGTAACAGTACTTTTAGATCTTTTTTCTTTGAAAGAAAAGTGTGAAGAAAACTAAGAAGTTAAGAAGGTATGTCTTACTTATCATCCAAACAAAAAAATAAGGTATGTACATCTTAGAAGGACAAGGAGTTCTCCAATAAATATTACATATATAAGACACGAAAATAACCAGAGAATCAAAGGAGTAATGCTGAATACTTATGCAAATAAGGTTCTCTTCACAGTCCACCCCACCCCAAATTTTCTTTGGATATGTCAGATAAGGTTACTCCAAACAACAAAGTAGAGCTTTCCAATCACGCTAGAAATCTCCCAAAACACAGTGTAGAGAGGAATATTGAGAGAAGTGGCCTGTTCACGGTGGCACTTTGAGGTGGGGACACCGACTATGTATGTTAATTGCCGGAGGAGTGTTCACAGGAGTCTGTTACTGAGGGAGCTAGCCGGTTTGTGGGCAAGCTTATTGAGGTCTTCTTGGGTTAGAACAGGAGATGGGGATGGGGATTGGGAGGAGAAGACTGTAATTGAGGGGTTGGTAATTTAAGGGAGGTGACCGCAGGATAAGGTAGGTGGTAGTTGTTCTGTGGTGATGGAGAGGAGGGGAGGGTGGGAAAGGAGGGATTAGGTTACCATGGAAGAGGATTGGTGGATGGCTGCTGATGGTAGAGCTGAATGGAGAGAGAAAATGGATTTGTTTTATGAAGAGGAAGTAGGTTTATTTGTTCATTTTCCAAAAATATCACTCCATTCCAACACAATTCCCAAGTAACATACCAAACAAGTGAATGGAATGCCTAATCTCAATTCCATTTTAGTCGGCTTTAGACAATCATTCAATCACTCCACCCCGAAATGAATCTGTCAATCCACATGGCTGGAGATAAATGTGGGAAGGCTTTTACCTGGGGTTAATAGTACAAGTATTTATTTACTCCCTCCGTCCCAGGATAAAAGTCCTTATTACTATTTTGGGTAGTCCTATGTTAAATGTCCACTTTCCTTTAATAACCAAACTTTTACACATATTTTCCTATTATACCCGTAGCATTAAATATCTCATACTTTTCTTATTCTAATTCTCTCTCCATATTTAATGACATTATTATGGGTAATTTTGTCATTTTATTCATCTTCTTAATATGCGTGAAAAGTTCACCAAGACTTTTATCCTGGGACGGAGGGAGTATATGTTATCTTGTGTGTATTTTGGAAATCGCTTTATAAAGTATAAAATTAGTGAAACTAAACTTCCTTGATGATTTTAAATCACCAAATGTTATATTTATTATGGGATGTCATAGACAAACAAAATAATAATAATAATACTAGACCCCCACAAGAATCAATACAGTAAAAGAACTGGTATGAATTAAATAAGCAAAAAGAGAAACTCCCTAATTTATTACAACCCCTAATAAACACAATTCATACAATGCATTAATTATGACTAAGCATAAAAACAGTATCAAACCATTTACAAGTTAATGTTCAATAAACATAAATAAGAGATGTGAAACTACCTAGTCATCCACTGACGTTTCCTGCAGATTCGTCGGTATCGGTCTCATCGTCATCGTCATCATCGTCATCCCCTTGTCTTATTTTTGCAATCTCTGCCTGAGCCCTCTCAAGGATTTGCTTCTTTTGCAACTCCAACTCTGTGTGAAATTCCATTCTCATCCTTTCCAAATCCATCATCTGCTGCCTCTTACTATCCTCAATCTTCTCATATATTTCTCCAAACTTCTGAATCGAATCCGCCAACAACCTAAACGATGATCCATCATCCTCCTCTCCTCTCCTCTTGGGTGGAAGCCCATCTGAATCATCCCCATCCGAGTCTGACTCCCCAGGACTATCCATCATCTCATCCAAAGCATTCGATCGACTCAAATACACTTTCGGATTCATAAAAACATATTCCCCCGAATCAACACCACAAGCCAACGCAGATTGTTGCCTGGGAGACGAATTCAACAGCATATCCATCTTCTTAAAGAAAACCCATTTTCCATAATACGCTCCCATTTCCTCCATTTTTGCTTTCTCTTTCTTATACTTCTTCTTCAAAGTATCCAACCGATTCCTACACTGTGCATGAGTCCTCTCAACCTTACACATCTCAGAAACCTTCTCTGCAACCTCAACCCAATCTTCAGACCTCAAACTCTTTCTTCCCAATTGCACAAACCTATCCCCCCACACCTCTAGCAACACAAAACTCGCATTTTCGGTCCAATCTGCAGGTGAATCCCTAGCACTAAACGAAGGTTTCTGCAAATTTGCATTCACACGAGGTGCAAACTCGTATTGGGAAACCAAACTCTCCAATCGCCGCTTCTTTTGGCGCCTCTTAGACTCGTCATTAGGTTCATAACCCCTACCAGCATACCCATTTTGCTGATACTCATCTTCATCATCATCATCATCCTCTTCTTGATTCCCAAATTCGTGATTTCCTCCATCATTTTGATCATCTAATTCCTCATCTTCATATCCATTGTCTTCATCTAGCTCATCCTCGCGATAACTTTGGAAATTAGGGTTTCGAGTTGGGCGTCTCGATCTTAAGGAAGCATTATAGGATGAGTAGTGTTTTGGTGGATAACTAGAATCATCATCAGTATCACCCATTTATATAATTTATATATATATATAAATGGATGAAATAAAGGACAAAGAATTCAATAAAAATTGCTGAATTTGACAATTTGGGAAGATAAAGATTGTACCTTTGAGTTATTTGGCATTAGCTGAGTTCAAACCCGTGAATTATAAAAAGTAAAAGTATCGAATTTGGAGGTTGGGCATATGTACTTGACCTATCCTAGGGTTTTAGAGTTTCGATTTAGGACTTGGGAGAAAAAAAGATTCGGGATAAATGGCGAAGTACGCCGGGGTGGGTGGTGTCAGTGGTGGACGTTTTGTTTTTGACTTTTAAGCTAAGGATTGGGCAAATCGCGGCCTACAATTTTTGACGACTCTAAAACATGTCAGGCGCGTGGAACCACTATTGGGCTAGTGGGCTATTGAGCCATTGGGCCTGTTTATTCAAACTTTTTTTCCCCTGACTGTTTGTTTCAGTTTCTTTTTTTGAGGAAAAAAGGAAATGGAAATCACAAAAATAAAAAGATTGAAAACCATTAAATTAAGCAAGCTCAAGAATGTTTTTCAACATTTTTGCTAAACTTTTTCAGATAATGAAGTAAAGAGTATTGTGGGCTTTTGTAGACTTTAGCAGCGTCCCACCTGGGTCAGACCCCTAATGCCAATTGGACATGTTTCATTTTCTTCATGTAATTCTTTTGTTTGAAAATATTAAATGATTTATTGTATTACATTACCTATATATTCTTAAATAGAAAATAATATATGTTGCAAATGTTTACGTCCATTTTTTTAATGCGAGTTACGTGAATAAATATTAGTGATAATATTTTTAAAAAAATATGTAAAAAATAGGACTCTCTTATAATTCCTATTAATCTCATGCATGTATTGATAAATTTCATAGTTGCAATTCGACATAAATTTATTGAAATGCTATGTAGCAAGACTCGTCTTAAATTCATAAACAGTAGTTTCTAAATATATTCTCCTTGCATCACTTTTTCTTTTTAAGTTTTGTATTTTGAATGAGTTTAGTCTAATTCTAATTCTTTTCATTAATGAGCTAGAATATTAACTTTAACTAACATTAAGTGAATTACACACACTCAAACACAATATTCAAATCGAGTAGACCTTACCTGCTACAAAATGAGTATCATTAATAAAATTTGTGAATATTAAAAATGAATTTGTGAGTACAATGTATATTTTGGATTTGATGATCATATAATGTATATTTATAAGGGCAAAGGGTCAAAAATGCTCCTGGTGTTTACCCCAATGTCCCACTTGCACCTTAAACTAATTTTTTTTTTCAAAAGTACCCTTAACGTTACATTTTTTGGGTCGTCGTACTTACTGCTTATGTAAAGACAAAGCAGGGTTAAAATGTAATGATGTGGCGAAACTTAAATATAAATATATTCTAAATAAAACAATATATATCATTTAATCAAAACAAAAAAATACTAAAATTCAAAATAAAAAAAGCATAACATATTTATATTATTTAATCAAAATAATAAAATTCAAATTATTTTGTTAACTAATCAAAACATCTAATTAAATATAATAAGTTGTATAACATATTTACATCATTTAATCAAAATACTAAAATTCAAAATATAACATATTTACATCAAATACTAATTAAAAAAATACTAAAATACTAATTAAAAAAATACTAAAAAAATCAAATTAAAAATACTAAAAATACTAAAATTTAAATTATTTTGTTAATTAATCAAAACAACAAAAATTCAAATTATATCATTAAAATACTAAAATCATAATACTAAATACTAATTGATATAAAAATTTAAATTGTTAAAATCATAATACTAAATAATATTATATAGTTTAAAAATATTATTTAGTTTAAAAATTATAAATTTTAAATTATTAAAATCATAATATTATTAGTATAATACTAATTGATATATAATTTTAAATTGTTAAAATTATAATATTATTTAATATTATGATTTTAGTAATTTAAAAATTATAATTAAAATTCTTACAACGATTCACCGCCTCAAACTGATTCTGTCTTCCATGCTAGAACAATTCCTAGTCAGGTTAATTATTAGTTATTTTAATTATACATACATACATGCATGCATGCATTAATATATATATATAGAGAGAGAGAGCAAGAATCTTAAGTTCACCCTTATTGAACTACACTCGAAGTTCACCTCGCTTTTTTTTATAAAAAAAAACATAACTAATAAAAAATATATAATAATTTTTGGAATTGAAAGTTTTTTTAAAAAAGTGTTACAGGTACATATAAAAAAAGCAAAGAACACTATTTTGTTATATGTACCAAAATGACACCCAAAACATTTTTTTTAAAAAACTTTCAATTCCAAAATTATTATACATTTTTATTAGTTATGTTTTTTTTTATATAAAAAAAAAAGTGGTGAACTCAATAAAGGTGAGCTTAAAAAATGAACTCTCTCTCTCTCTCTCTCTCTATATATATATATATATATATATATATATATATATATATATATATATATATATATATATATATATATATATATATATATATATATACATATCATTAATTAATTGTCTTTAATTATAATTTATTTGTTGCACCCAGTATGATGGGGAACAATGTCAATATTATATAGTTTAAAAATACTAATTGATATATAATTTTTAAATTACTAAATTATAATATTATTTAGTATTATGATTTTAGTAATTTAAAATTATAATTTTAAACTAAATAATATTTTTAAACTATATAATATTATTTAGTATTATGACTTTAGTAATTTAAATTTTTTATATCAATTAGTATTTAGTAGTATGATTTTAATATTTTAATGATGTAATTTGAATTTTTGTTGTTTTAATTAATTAACAAAATAATTTAAATTTTAGTATTTTTAGAATTTTTAATTTGATTTTTTAGTATTTTTTAATTAACTTTTAGTAATTTTTTAATTAGTATTTGATGTAAATATGTATGTTTTGAATTTTAGTATTTTGATAAAATGATGTAAATATGTTATACAACTTATTTTATTTAATTAGTTGTTTTGATTAGTTAACAAAATAATTTGAATTTTATTATTTTGATTAAATGATGTAAATATGTTATGCTTTTTTTTTTATTTTGAATTTTAGTATTTATTGTTTTGATTAAATGATATATATTGTTTTATTTAGAATATATTTATATTTAAGCCTGCCACATCATCACATTTTAACCCTGTTTGTCTTCTGTTAACGGCAGGGGAATGGGCGACCCAAAAAATGTAACGTTAAGGGTACTTTTGGAAAAAAAAATTAGTTTAAGATGCAAGTAAGACATTGAGGTAAACATCAGGGGCTTTTTTGACCCTTTGCCCATACTTGTAATCAATAACTTTTATAAAGTCCTTATGATAAAAATGATATAAAAGAACATAGATTAGACGAACAAATCTGTTAAGTTGATCTATTAATTTATTGAGTGAATCTAATGTATAGATCTTAAGTCAATAAACAATCGTAAAGTAAGCAGCTGAATATCGTAAAGTATATTGAAGATCGTTGAGCATATCGATCGTAAAGCTGAAGATCGTAAAGTATACTAGAGATTGTAGAGCATACTAGTCGAATATTGTAAAATGCATTGAAGATCGCAGAGTCTGTTGAAGATCGTAAAGTCTATTGTGGAGCTTATCAATCGTATAGTCACAACTTTCAGTGTTTTTAGTTTGCAAAATCGTTAAGTCATTTTTCAGACAAAGAGTACAAGAAATGATCAAGTGATTAGAGCAAAACTAAAGATCATTTGAAGAGACAAAGACTTAAAGAAGCATCACAAAGTACACTGAAGTTTCGTAGAGTCCGCCTAGCCAAATACTCAACGATCATCATTGAATCTATAGGTTAAAATCATAGAGTACTTCAGTTATGACTATGGACTAACAATGACAAAATTCGTAGAGTGAAAATCCCAAGTAAGTTTGCTGAATATTCTTAAGACTAAAAATAAGGTAATAGCTCTATTGATGAAAAGACAGCAGCCACCTGAATGTTACCGTAGTAGTATTGATGTGACATATCAAAACCGAAAGCAAGCTAACACATCATTTTCAAAAGTCAACAATCAAAGATTCTCAAAGATATGAGTATTAAATGAGCAATGATATATAACTTTTTAATAGAAAAATCTCGAGAAAGGTCTATAAAAGGCAAAAAAAATCAATCAAACATGAAAAAGTACTTGAATTGCTACCAAAATAAAAAGTACTCCACTATACTTACTTGAACAACATGAATTGTTCTGCTGCTAAGTCCTTCAACAGTGAGCTTCAAGCAACTTAGCAGCATCCCAAAAATCATTCTCTTAGTGATCGTTTAGGTCGTAGTGATCCATTGTAACCAAGTATTAGTGACTTGAAGAGATCTTAATGAACTGTTATATACAAGTCTTTGTACGTGACTTGACTTGAAGGATTTTTTGTGTTTTGTTTGGTGTAACTTGTGACGCCCCCAAAATAGGTATACATCACTCATCTTGAGTCGCCAAATACATGATACATAATTCAAATACAAACTTAAATATACAACATGAGCTGTGAGTTTTAATACAAATATTGTCATCTAGACAATATCCACACTCAATGGAGTCCTCATTACATTTATTATTACACTATTTCACAGAATAGTGAGGACTACTAATGCACCATCTAGGACCATCACTCTTGTCCTCGACTAGTCCCACCACGTTCTCATTTCCTGAGAGAACAATGAAAGAAAGGGTGAGCTCAACTAGCCCAAGAAAAAATATTATGACTAAGATAATGCAGGAATAAATTATCATTAGCCTTCAACAATGTTAAACTGATACAATATAACAAACATCAAGTTTAACTGCAGCGGAACAAGCAATCCATTAGAAGAGTCAAGTAGAGAATAAAATCTACTATCTTCTATGATTTAAAAGGTTTTTCATCACTTTTATCGCTGAGACTCAACTTAATAAATAATCCACATCATCAAATTATCCCTGCACTACAAGCCAAAGATATTCTTTAGTATCACGACCACGAATTATCCATGCACCACGGGCCAAAGATAATCATGTTTTTTCATCAACTATCCCCGATCATGCCATAAAATAATTCATCTTTGCACCCTTGGTCAAGAGAATCCATAGCCATAATCATACCAAAAACTCGCCCATCAATGCACTACGGGCCAATGAGGACTTTTTCCACATCATTTGTAACATTACGGTTATGATTATACCAATAATCCTCAGTCATAATCATACCAAGTCCATCTATGCACTACTTCAGCCATGTATTTGACTTTCAACATAATATAAACATGAGGATGATGACAATGATATAAGAATTCAATAAAACAAGTTCAAGAATTAATTTATCTAGGAACTGATAAAGTCCAAATTGTCAACATGATACTGCTTTGTAGAGTAAAATTCAAGAATACTCAGAAGAATATTTCCATGAAAAGATACTGGATGAAGCTCAAATATCAAGGATATTCCACTAATTTCATGGAGTATAAGTCAAAACTTTAACCAACCGAGTATAATAAAGAATGGAATAATAAAAGAAATCACCATGCATGCGGTACTTTGCATGTATAAAGTTATTCCAACGAATAATAATTAATCGGAACCAGTCAAAGAAAATCACAATCGCGGTGATGTTCCAATGTAATAATAAAGAATTGAATAACAATGTAAATCACCATGCATGCGGTGATTGCATGATGTATATGTTATTCCAACAGTAATACTAATAAAGATTTTAACCAGTCCCACCAGAAAACGCATGAACAAGATATTCCAATGTAATAATAATAAAGATTTTAACCAGTCCCACAGAAAACGCATGCATGTGATATTCCAAATGTAATAATAAAGAATGGAATAACAGAAGAATTTTACCAAGTATAGGGTATCCCGCGTATACAGGTTATTCCAACAAAATAATAAAGAATGAAATAACAGAATTTCTCTTCATGAATAAGAAAGAAAGAATACTCCTTATGAGTACAACAAATAATATTCCCTACGGGTACAACAAATAATATCCCTTACCTTAGAAAGAAGAGTACTGGATATAAAAGTAGTGAAGTAGCAAAACACCTTTCTTCTTTCTCTCTATAGTTTCTCTCTCTAGAGTTTCAGTGAAATCGTAAGAAATAATGAAGGAATGAGCTTCTATTTATAGAAAAATGGACTGCATAGTAACTAACTCATGAAGATTGATTTACTTTAATCTGACGGTCCATATTTAAAGCAAAATCTTTTAAATAAAATATAATATATTTTATTTATAATATAATAAAACGAATATCTTTATAAAAGATTTTACTATGCAAACACTGTGCAGACATTATGCAAACACTATGCATAATAAAATATAATATATTCTAATTATTGTCTAATAAAACAGATAACTTTATAAAAGTATTATGTTTTATATAAAAAGATTTTACTATGCAAAATACTATGCAGACACTATGCAACACTATGCATAATAGAATATAATATATTCTATTTATAGAATAACTGTAAGACCCCAACTTATTATAAATAAAATTGAATTTTTCTTTATTCATTATTCTAAATTAATAAGGGTTAATTTGATATAATTCTTTGGTTATGGGTGAAAATGTGCAAAGTTTACAAAATAAGCAAGTGGTTATAAAATATTCATTATTATTTGGGAATATTCGTTTGGTCGTGGAATATTCTTTTTGTTCGGAATCTCCGCATTTACTTGCCAAGTATCATTCGTGGGCCCCCATAACGGAAAACGGTTGGATGAAGGAAAACGACAAAGATTGAGTTTTATAAATAACGACGTAAATTATTACCGCTTAACACCTTTGTTGGGTTACTCAGGTGGTTAAAATACTGATGTCTGGCGCGGTTACACAAAGAAGACACTCAGATTATTGCGATTGTTGAATTATTGATCCTTACGTAAAGAAGGCACTACTCAATAATTGTTACAATAATTCTTCGCTCATTATTTTATCTTATTGATTCAATAATTGTTTGCATTGATATTTATATTATTATTGTTTCAATAATTGTCATTACACAAGATTTTCCATTATCAAATCAATAATTCATATTATTTGAATAATATTATCGATAACATTATTGGTAATGTCTAGAAAGTTCGTCTAAGGAGAGGTTTGGTCACCTAATTGCAAGGCCACGAAGGAGAAATCCTTATTGGAAAGCCCTCTTTCCGAGGAACTACTTTGGTTGTCAAGATCGTGATTACGTAATATTATTTTGAATAATTAATTATTGATTATTATGATAAAGAAAATATTTATTTTATGTGGATATAGATGGAGAAAATTTTTAATGTGACAATTGTTGAAAATTAATATTTTATCTTTTTCTCGATAAAATAATTTATTTAAATATATTATTTTAATAATATATTAACTTATGATATTTTTATAATGAATGTGGGATATATAAGTATATGAGGAGGTAGAGTATTTTGTGGCATTAAATGTTTAACACATGTTTTGTGTGTTTTGTGGACACAATTCTTGATCGAAAATTTATTATAGACTATAAAATCGCCTCGTTTGTGGATTTTGGATAATTTCTGTTTGGAATTTGGAAAAATTTTCTTCTGCAAAGTTGTAGAGAATTGAAATTCCTATAAAAAGTCACGAGATTTGAATTTTCTGATAAAAGGGATATTTATTGTGAATTATTAATGTTTCGGAGTCCGAAATAATTGATTTTTGAAAATTTTAATTATTATTTTCAAGAAAAACGTTTTTCAAAGGTTGGTGAGCATCTTTAACATGTAGTTGGTGGCTAAAATCAGATTCCTTGATGGTGGGCTTGAATATTTGGTAAATAATAATAATTTATTAATTTAGTCTCTCTTCATGCTCTAACATTTTCCTATAAATAGAGGGCTAAGTTAGAATTGAAAATCACACCGAAACAAAGTTTTCTTTCTTTCTCTCTAAATTATCGAGCGTATTCTTGTGAGTATACTTTGAGTGTTGCTATATCTGTGCGGGTTTCTCATCGACTATATCTCAAAATTCAAATGTCGAAATACGATTATTTTGAGGTAAGGGGTATTATTTTCTTCTTAAATGATATTTTCTTCAATATCATTATGTTAAGTATTGGTGAACTTTTTATCAAATTTGGAACTTGTTGTGTCTGGGTTACTTATTCACGTGATACTAAGACTATTCACGATATCGACCTTTATTCACGAATCATTTCAAGACTATTCAATCGAAAAATAAAAATTTTTCTTTTTGTCCAAAATATCTATTCTGGATACTAGCTTTGATTGTATCCATGTTTTGATCATTCTTGAATTTTACACCAATATGATTATTTTCGAAGTATTTTTGGACATGGGTAAAACAAAGTACGAATCCTTAATCCTTAATCCTTGTCATTTTGTTTCACTGGATTCGTTTCTTTAAAAATGTTTTCATCATCCTCAGTCCTAAATGGTGATATAAATGAATATCTTTGGCCTGTAGTGCAAAGATGAACGATTAACTGATGAATATCTTTGGCCTGTAGTGCAAAGATGAACAGGTGTTGAGATGAACATGACCAACTGGTGATACAAATGAATATCTTTGGCTTGTAGTGCAAAGATGATTAAAGATGTATATTGATTGTTATTACAGGGATAAACTATTGATGATGGACTTTTAAACCTTAGAAGACAGTAGAATTCTTTCTCTACGTGACTCTTCTAATGGATTCTTTATTCACGTGATTTGTTGATCTAAAACTTGTTGTCTATTGTATTCTATTAGATTTTTCCCTGTTGAAGACTAACGATAATTTGTTGTATATTATCTTAGTCATAATATTCTTTACTGGGCTAGTTGAGCTCACCCTTTTCCTTTTTGTTCCATTTTTCTTCTTGGGAGGTGAGAACATGGCGAGGATCGAGTCGGGTATGGAGTGATGGTTCTAAGAAGATGTTTTAAGTGTCCTCACTATTTCACGTAAAATAGTGCATGAATAATTAATGAGGACTTATTTGGGTGTGTATATTGTGCTGAAGACAATATTTGTATTCAAACTCACAACAGTATTGTCGTATTCTACACTTACATCCAGTATTGTCAAAGTTGTAATTTGCTTTCTATACCATGTATTTTGGCGACTCGTAATGGGTGTTGTATACCTATTTTGGGGCGCCATACAGATTGGTATCGAGCTTAGGGATATGATCTCCATGAGATCGGGAATAGAACTAGGAGGGAGAGACGAGTAAATCCTTCGCTAAGGTGTCCTACCTAAGCTTATTTGTTGGTCGGTCATAATATAGGATATTATGTGATATGTTAATTTGTTTAATTAACCCTTGTTTTATGGCAAAAGATGTTAAGAATGGTTCTTTGAGAACGTTAACAATGGAGTTTATGAGACCGTGGAGACGCCTTTGCATTACTCACCAACGAGGAGAACGCAGTGACAGTCGGCAATGTTCCTCCTGTGAACAACGCCACTGACCAAATGATGAACGACGGGATGTTTAGAAGCTTTTTGCAGTTCATGCAAAATCAGACGAGGGAGACTCGTGTACAAAATACGGGAGGAAATGATAGTAATGTGCGGTTTGTCACGGCCAAACAATTCAAAGAGTTGGGACCACCAGATTTCCATGGAAAGCCGGATCCGATCAAGGCAGAAATGTGGGTCAAGCAAATTACCAAGATATTCGATGTCTTGGGGTGCACGGAGAAATGTAAGGTTCCATTCGCCACCTTTATGTTTCGTGGTGAAGCTATTCATTGGTGGGAATCATGAAGCGTACCAATATCATGCACTTAACATGTCTTGGGAAAGATTTCAGAATCTGTTTGATGACAAGTACTTTCCGTAAAGTATTCGCTATATGAAAGAGGTAGAGTTTATTAGACTTCGAATAAACAACATGACGGTGTCTCAAAGACGAGGCAAAGTTCGCAGAGTTATCTGTGTTTGCACCTCATTTGGTGGAGAATGAGGAACGAATGACGCGTATGTTTCGAGAGGTCTAAAACCAGAGATTCGCCAATACCTTATCTCTCATAAATTTTCTCTCAGTATTCGAGATGTTGTCAATGAGGCTCGCTTATTAGAACGAGATAGTGAGTATACTCAACCGAGGGACCACAATCGTGGTAGTCATCGTAACGATGATAACCAAATGAGGAGGAAAGAATACTGGACAAAGGCGGTAACCACTCGGTGTGGTAATCGTGGACATGATAATAGGAGAGGTGACTCGGTGGAAATTTCGAAAGAGAAGATTCAACAATAATCGGAAGATATCAACTACAAAGACCAAAGACCAACAACAAATTCTAGGGGAGGAGAACGACCGCCGCTTAGATGTTACAAATGCGGGAAGGAGGGACATATCACCCAAACCGTCCACAACAATCCAAGGTATGTTACAATTGTGGAAAGGAAGGCCACATCGCCGAGATTGTCTTATCGCGAAACCAAGTTCAAAGCAGAGTGGTGATTCCAAGGGTCATCCGGATAAGTCGAAATCGGTTTCTGGAAGAAGCGTTTATCGTGATCGGACAAAACGTGAGAACCCAAACGAGGTGATCACGGGTAAGCTAATCTTGAATTCTTGCAAGTTTTATACCTTACTAGATACCTGGTTCTACCCATTCTTTTATCTCTCCCTCTTGTGCTCAACGCTTAAACTTGACTCGGAGAAATTAGATTTTGATTTATCTGTTGAAACTCCGTTGGGTGAAACCTTCGTTACATCTACAGCTTTATAAATCTTGCATGATCCAAGTTGGCACTATCACATTACTGTTGATCTTATCTCTTTAAAGATACTTGCTTTTGATGTGATTTTAGGAATTGATTGGTTAACCACTCATCATTGCCAAAATTGATTGTTTTCGTAAGGTTGTTAGTTTTCATATTCCTAACCAACTTTTATCATGCAATTCAAACCACTAAACCACTAAAATCGACCATCATCATATCAAGCCACAAAGCTATTCGTTTATTGAAAAAACGGATGTCAAGCTTTCTTAGCCCATGTTATGGATTTGAATAAAGACAAGTCGATTTGAATAATATTTACGTGGTTAAAGAATTCCTGATGTATTTCTGAAGAGCTTCCTGGCCTACCCCGAACGTGATGTTGAATTCTTTATTGACCTTGAACCGCAATACAAAGCCCATTTCTAAAACCCCATATCGAATGGCTCCTATTGAACTTCGTGAGTTAAAAGTCCAACTACGGGAGTTATTAGACATCGGTTTCATTCGTCCCAAGACGTCTCCTCTGGGTGCTCCTTTTTATTCGTAAAGAAGAAAAGACGGGGAGTATGCGACTTTGTATTGACTATCGAGAATTGAACCATGTCACCATCAAGAATAGGTATCCGCTACCTCGCATTGATGACCCGCTCGACCGCCATTAAAGGAGCGCAATTCTTTTCAAAGATCGATCTTAGATTACGATATCATCACCAAGATTAAAACGAGGATATTCCAAAGACGGCATTCGTGACTCGATCACGGGCATTATGAATTCTTGGTCATGTCTTTTGGATTGACTAATGCTCCTGCTTTGCTTTCATGGATATGATGAACCGTGTATTTAAGGAATATCCGGATCGGTTCGTTGTTGTCTTTATTGATGACATCCTCATCTATTCCAAAAGTCGTGAAGATCATGAGCACCATTTGTTTTAGTACTACAAAGACTTCGTGAACACAAGCTTTATGCCAAAATTTCAAGAAATGCGAAGTTCGGCTTGAGGAAGTAGCATTCCTTGGGCACGTGGTGTCAAAACAAGGAGTATCTGCTGACCCGTGAAGATTGAAGCAATACAAAGTTAGAGCAACCGAAGTCGGATGGCCAAAGACGCAGACTTTACGGGCTTATTTGGTTATTATCGGAGATTTGTGGAAGGATTTTCTCGAATCGCTACTCCGCTAACTCAAATTGACTTTCGGAAGGATGCAAAATTCTTATGGAGCGAGGAATGCGAGAAGAGCTTCCAAGAGCTCAAGAGAGACTCATTTCAAGACTGTTTCGACAATACCATCCGGTTCAGATGGATTTGTTATCTCTGAATGATGCTTCCGGAAAGGGGTTAGGATGTGTTCTCATGCAACATGGGAAAGTCATAGCCTATGCCTCACGATTAACTCAAAGAATATGAGAGGAATTATCCTACTCATGATCTAGAATTAATCGCGATCAGTATTCACGTTGAAGATATGGAACCTTACTTGTATGGAGAGAAAGTGGAGATTTATACGGACCATAAAAGCCTCAAATATTTCTTCACCCAAAAGAACTCAACATGCGGCAAATGACGTTGGTCGGAGTCATTAAAAGATTATGATCACACTATTCAATATCATCCTGAAAAGCGCGCGTGGTAGTGACGCATCGAAGTAGAAGATCATATGCAAAGCACGAAAGTGCAATATTGTCAACGCAAGGCCCATTTTATACGACTTACAAAGGATGAAGATAGAATTAAAGACTCTGTGGTCCCACATGATGATGGCGAATATACGAAAGAGAACCGACTTTAATCGATAAAGTTAAAGTTCGCTTCGCTTACTGACTGGGACAATGCGCGATCATGTGAAGAAGAAAGTGCAAGAAGGAGCTATTCCTAAGCAAGAATTGATGAGGAAGGAATACTTGAGTCAATTCTAGACTTTGCGTTCTAACGATTCTCGACCGAAGCATAAAATCATGATGGAGGCACACAACACCCCGCTTGCAATCCATCTCGGAAGTATCAAAATGTATCATGATATTCACATACATTTTGGTGGAACAATATGAAGAGAGAGATTACGAGTTTATCTCAAGATGTTTAACTCATTAACGTGTAAAAGGCGAAGCATCAAGTGCCAAAAGGTCCATTGCAACCACTTGAGATTCCTAATGGAAATGGGAACACATTACTTATGGATTTTGTTACGGTGTCTTCCCAAAGTTTCTCAAGGCGTAGATGCAATTTGGGTTATTGTTGATAGATTAACCAGTCGCCCATTTCTTACCGATCACGCGAGACTTATTCCTCGAACGCTCTTGCTCAGTATGCGTGAATGAGATTATGCGATTGCATGGCATGCCAATATCCATAGTTTCGGATCGTGACCCGAGATTTACTTCAAGATTTTGGGTTAGCTTGCGAGAAAGCTATGGGCACGGATTTATTGATTGATTCTTCAAGATACCATCCTCAAACAGACGACGGACAATCGAGAGAGGACTATTCAAACCCTTGAAGATCTATTAAGACTCGGTCCTAGATTTCAAAGGAAATTGGGATAAGTACCTACCACCGGGTGGAATTCTCCTACAACAACAGCTTATCGTTAGTATAGGCATGGCTCCATTTGAGGCGTTGTATGGATTTAAAATGTCGCTTCTCCCAAAGATATCTTTGGGACGAGTGTGGGAAGCAATATTGTTGGGACCGTAATTAGTACGCATGACTACGAAAAGATCCAAATGATTCGACAACGATTCAAACTTCACAAGATCGACAAAAGAGTTATCTTCGATCTTCATAGAAAGGACGTGGAGTTTAATATCGGAGATCATGTATTGTTACGTATTGCTCCATGGAAGGGAGTTACAAGATTTGGGGAAAAGAGGAAAGCTCAATCCAAGGTTTGTTGGTCCATTTGAGATTCTCGACCGAATAGGGAACGTAGCCTATGACTTCGCGTTACCTCCAAGTATGTCTCGTGTTCACAATGTATTCCACATATCTATGCTTCGTAAATATGTGAAAGACCCGAACCACATTATTGCATTAGAACCGCATTTGAGATAGCGAAGATTTAACCTACGAGGAGATACACGCTGAGATTTTGGATAGGAAGAGCATGTCTTACGCATCGAAGGTTATACCACAAGTTAAGGTTTTGGGGAGAAACCATGCAATTGAAAATGACATGGGAGTTGGAATCGGAGATGAAAGCAAGGTACCCTCACCTTTTCGATATACTGTGTATCGTATGTCAATTTCGAGGACGAAATTTCATAAGGAGGGAGGTTGTAAGACCCCAACTTATTATAAATAAAATTGAATTTTTCTTTATTCATTATTCTAAATAAATAAGGGTTAATTTGATATAATTCTTTGGTTATGGGTGAAAATGTGCAAAGTTTACAAAATAAGCAAGTGGTTATAAAATATTCATTATTGTTTGGGAATATTCGTTTGGTCGTGGAATATTCTTTTGTTTGGAATCTCAAACGACCAAGATCATTGGTGGGGGCCCCATAACGGAAAACGGTTGGATGAAGGAAAGCGACAAAGATTGAGTTTTATAAATAACGGCGTAAATTATTACCGTTAACAATTGTTTGGGTTACTCGGTGGTTAAAATACTGATGTCTGGCGTGGTTACACAAGAAAGACACTACCGGTATTACATGATATTGTTGAATTATTGATCCTTACGTGAAAGCATAAGTTCTACTCAATAATTGTTACGAAAGAAATTATCGCTCATTATTTTATCTTATTGATTCAATAATTGTTTGCATTGATATTTATATTATTATTGTTTCAATAATTGTCATTACACAAGATTTTCCATTATCAAATCAATAATTCATATTATTTGAATAATATTATCGGATAACATTATTGGTAATGTCTAGAAAGTTCGCATTCAAGGAGAGGTTTGGTCACCTAATTGCGCCAAGAAGTGAGAGAAATCCTTATCGAAAGCCCTCTTTCTTCTTGAACTACACGTTTGTCAAGATCTTGTGATTACAGTAATATTATTTTTGAATAATTAATTATTGATTATTATGATAAAAAAAATATTTATTTTATGTGGATATAGATGGAGAAAATTTTTAATGTGACAATTGTTGAAAATTAATATTTTATCTTTTTCTCGATAAAATAATTTATTTAAATATATTATTTTAATAATATATTAACTATGATATTTTTATAATGAATGTGGGATATATAAGTATATGAGGAGGTAGAGTATTTTGTGGCATTAAATGTTTAACACATGTTTTGTGTGTGTCGGTGGACACAATTCTTGATCGAAAATTTATTATATTATAAAATCGCCTGGTTTGTGGATTTTGGATAATTTCGCTTTGGAATTTGGAAAAATTTCTTCACGCAAAGTTGTAGAGAATTGAAATTCCTATAAAAAGTGGCGAGATTTGAATTTTCCGATAAAAGGATATTTATTGTGAATTATTGATGTTTTGAGTTCAAATAATTGATTTTGGAAATTTTAATTATTATTTTCAAGAAAAACGTTTTTCAAAGGTTGGTGAGCATCTTTAACATGTGGTTGGTGGCTAAAATCAGATTCCTTGGTGGTGGGCTTGAATATTTTGTAAATAATAATAATTTATTAATTTAGTCTCCTTTGGCTCTAACATTTTCCTATAAATAGAGGGCTAAGTTAGAATTGAAAATCACACCGAAATAAAGTTTTCTTTCTTTCTCTCTCTAAATTATCGGCGTATTCTTGTGAGTATACTTTGAGTGTTGCTATACTGGTGCGGGTTTCACAAAGACTATACCGAAATTAAATGAAGTACGATTATTTTGAGGTAAAGGTATTATTTTCTTCTTAAATGATATTTTCTTCAATATCATTATGCCAAGTATTGGTGAACTTTTTATCAAATTTGGAACTTGTTGTGTTTGGGTTACTATTCACGTACTCTGACTTATTCACGATACGACACTTATTCACGAATCATTTACACTATTCAATCAAAAATAAAATTTTTTTCTTTTGTCCAAAATATCTATTCGGATACTAGCTTTGATTGTATCCATGTTTTGATCATTCTTGAATTTTACACCAATATGATTATTTTCAAGTATTTTTGGACATGGGTAAAACAAAGTACGAATCCTTAATCCTTAATCCTTGTCATTTTGTTTCACCGGATTCGTTTCTTTAAAAATGTTTTTCATCATCCTCGGTCTAAATGGTGATATAAATGAATATCTTTGCCCAGTGAGTGCAAAGATGAACGATTAATCGATGAATATCTTTGGCACAGAAGTGCAAAGATGAACAGTGTTGAGAGATGAACATGACCAACTGGTGATCTGAAATGAATATCTTTGGCCAGTAAGTGCAAAGATGATTAAAGATGTATATTGATTGTTATTACGTGGATAAACTATTGATGATGGACTTTTAAACCTTAGAAGACAAAGAGAATTCTTTCTCTACGTGACTCTTCTAATGGATTCTTCTTTTTCATTGCATTTGTTGATCTAAAACTTGTTGCTCTATTGTATTCTATTAGATTTTTCCTGTTGAAGACTAACGATAATTTGTTGTATATTATCTTAGTCATAATATTCTTCTTCGGGCTAGTTGAGCTCACCCTTTTCCTTTTTTGTTCCATTTTTCTTCTTAGGAGGTGAGAACATACAGGATCGAGTCTGGGGTATGGAGTGATGGTTCTAAGAAGATGTTTTATTGTCCTCACTATTTCGTAAAATAGTGTATGAATAATTAATGAGGACTTATTTGGGTGTGTATATTGTCTAGAAGACAATATTTGTATTCAAACTCACGGTTGTATTGTAATTCTACACCTACACCTAGATTGTCAAAAGTTGTAATTTGCTTTCATACCATGTTTTTTGGCGACTTCGAATGGGTGTTGTATACCTATTTTGGGGCGTCACAAGAAACTTATAAAAAGTATTTTGTTTTATATAAAAAGATTTTCCGTATTATTACATTAATAATACCAACAAAACCGAGTGACTTATCACGTAAGCATCAATAATTAATACCGGTGTCTACTACGCAACCACGCCAGACATCGTACTTTTTTACTACTGAAAGTAGTTCAACAATGATAACAGTAAAACTTCCGCCCGTTATTTTCATAAAATATTTTTGTCGCTTTCTTAATCCGACAATAATTCCGTTCTTGAGGTCCACCAATGATTGTGCCATTGCACGAATATTTCTGATAAAACAAATATTCCCTAATTAATCGAATATAGTATGACAACTTGCATACTTTGCAAAATTTATAAATACTACCCACAACTATAACATTATCTCAAATCCACACCATAATATTAAAAAAATATTTCGAGAAAATTAAATCTTTATTCATAAAATTTGGGGTCTCACATAACTGTTCTGTGTGAACCCATCCTTAGTGCTTAAAGAGTTGAAGAGTGGACTATTGAGATCTTTATACTCCGAACCACTTAAAAAATTACGTCTCTTTTAAATTTTGCATTTACTTTTTTGTCAAGTTATTTAATTAATTTGTGACTCAGTTCCACATAGGTTTGCTAATTTCAGAACTGCGAATTTTATCAAATCTTTGAAGAGATTTTTCAAATTATCATTTCGCTGTACAAAACTATTAAATTAATATGCTTAAATTATAAGTTTTGTAATAATTCTTTAAAAATAAATTATTTTAAAAAAAATCTATTCAATCTTCTTGATCTCTCGGTGACTTCGAGATATAACAAAATTTTTATTCAATATTTATCAATCAGAAAATAAGTTGTTGATTTAATAGTAGTGACATAATAATAAAATTATAACATGCAACAAACTTGAGGATCGGTCATTTATACTATTATCATCAAAGGGAGACATCTTTCTTTGTATGTTTATTATTATTATTTTTATTTTTTGCTGACTTATAAGACTTTTTGCGTGGAATGAAGAAAGTATAAATTTTTTTTAACTCGCATAAATCGTTTACATCTTCGCTTATATACACTTTAAACCTTAAGTTTTTCACTTTTTATAACTTAAATCTTACTGTTTTAACTGTAATACATTGAACTATAATGCCTTAAGTTTTTATAAATTAAACTAGTTTTTGACCATCGTTGTGTAATAATTGATCCAAATAAGAATATTTTTAGATAATTTAACTTCTAAATATCTTTGTAAGTACACAATTGGTGTGTGATAAAAAAAAAAAAAGAACCATTATAAATGACATATATCCTTAAAAGACTTAATTATCCACATTGATAGAAACCATTAAATATTTTGAAAGCACACAAAATTGTTGGATCATAATTAGTGTGTGATGAAAAAAAAAAGACAATGCCAATATAAATGATATATAGCCTTGAAAGTCTTGTATTGTCATTTCATTGAGTCACATGACTTATTTTGATAAGAAATTTTAAATTTGGTGTCTAATTTATAAAAATTTAGAGACATTACAATTTAATATTTTAAAATTGATATATTAAGATTTAAATTTTAAAAAAATCTAAAACTTTAAGATTTAAAATATTTATTAAGCCTGACATTTTTTACTCCCTACATAATCTTACTATTTCTATCTACTAGCCTGCAAATGATTACTGCTATATTACAATGGTTTGTTTTGGCATCCCATTCGTAATGAATATACATAATAATGCCAACTAATGATACGTCTGAAATGGAAAAAGAAATAAAATGAAAAATAGTATATTTAGTGATTATTTTGTTCCATAAACAATTTTGATATAATAAAAATTCATTCCATTTTTTTATTTTTCATTTCACGCGAGAGGTGAGGGATATATAAAATTCATTCTAATGGAATAAATTTATACGACGATAATATCATCCTATTCCTATATATCATCTCACTCAACACTCTTAACTAGGAGCGGATCTAGCCTCGCAATTCAGTAGGGTCAAATTAGAAAAAAAAAATCTCTTAAAAGTTAAAATTTAATAAAATGAATAATAAAACTAAATAATTCTCAAATATTATTTACAATAACATTTTTGAGGTTTAATTCATTGCTTGAAATTGTTGCATGATAACCTCATTTTTAATAATTACAAAAATATCACACTCAATGTAAGAACTTCTTCGAAAATTCTCTCTTTCACTTGCACGATAAAAATTTATTGGTGGTCTTTTACCAGAATCTCCCTCAATATTAAGGGAAGGAGATAGTACTGCCATACTGGTGTATAGGTTTGGAACTGAATATTTTGGGCAAAAGATTCTGGTACTTGTAGGTGAGTTTTTTGGTGAATATCAGCAGTGACATGTTCATCACTAAATTTTCAGGAATTGATTCAAATTTTGTATGCTTAGTTGTAACCCAATTACGTATGTCAATGCCTTTCAATCAATAAATACTTAAAAACTAATTCAACATGAAAACAATATCAATATACAATATGAATAGTCAAGTGTAATTAACATCAACAATAAACAATCTCAATTAAACCACTAACAAGTAAAACGTAACATTACAAAATTTAAAGAAAGTAAAAATAGAATAAAACACATACTTAAAGAATTTTTATTTGATAGACCTCTTTTTATTATTGCAGTGTTGCTTTAAGAAGTAAAAACCCTAATTTTATAAAAGTACAAAAAAGAAAAATCTATAAACAATTACAAAAATGGAGGATTGAAGCCGTAGCAATAGAGATGTAACATTTTATAATGAATACCTCCAACTGATATCATTCGTAATCTGGAAGATTGTAACTCAAAAAAACTCCATAACTATAATTTATATACCTTTGTCATCTCAGAATCTTAACGGACGAAAAAGAAAGAAATAAGGAGAAGAAATGAATTGTTTACAATTGAAGTACAGACTATTAAAACTACTAGTGAGATTGGTATTTAATCCATTAACTTTAGGAATTCCAATAACTTTTTAAGTGTAAAATATAATAATTTCATTTAGCACATTTCTCAAATAATTTTTTTTATTTAATCCTCATAACCCCTTAAAAATCCAGTGGGGTAAGTTACCCCTGTCCCTGCAATAAATCCGCCCCTGCTCCTAATCAGAAATATATTTAAAATACTGAAAGATATACTAATTTTCATATAATTTTTTCTTGCATTCCATTTATTCAATTCAAACTTAGCATAATGAGTCTCTTCAAAAAGAACAAGGGGCACGAGATTCTCAAAGAAAATTAGTACTAGCCTACTAGGAGTAATATATTAGGGTGTTAGTACTAGGAGTAATTTATTAATTAGGATATATATATATATATATATATATATAAAATACAATTTATTTTAAATTTATCGCTTACCCTAATAAATTATATGGGCCGTCCAAAATTTAAAATAAATTCTACCGTTCATATAGTGTCCGAGACACAGGACCCAATTAATATATATATATAATGCAAATAATGAATGCATTCCCGTGAGGGTGCCTCAACTGTTCGGAATTAAGCAATGCATAACATTCATGCAGTCTTCATTTATTCTTTCTGAATTCAACTACCTCCTACCCATCTAACTCAATTCAAACAGGAGTAGCTTTTAGTTTTGCCTAGCTAGGCATGTTTATCAATGTCAATCACAATTCTCTTGAATAATTAATACTTCATTCGTTTTAAAATATAAGATTAACATAATTAATATTTTATTTTTTTAAAATTAATTTTAAATTTTAAAATTAACACAATTTTTTTTTAATTTTAGTAATACAATGATGAAAATTATAAACTATATAAAAAATATTACTTATCATAAATTTTATTATTTTATAATTTAAATGAACTATCTCAATTTTGAGTTTAAAAATCAAGAAGTAGTTAATATTGGCCTTCTATGCATTCTAGTTTATGCAAATTAATGTTTATATAACCACATAATTAATTACTACTAATATGGTGCGGTTCATTGCCAGCTGGTCATATTAATCCATTTTCAAAATGAACAAAAAGACATTGGAAGTAGGCACATGAGCGGCACTTTAAAAAAATACTCCATCTGTTCCAGAATAAAAATACTTATTACTCCCTTCGTTTTTTAATATAAGTCGTTTTAGAAAAAAAAAAATTATTCCTTAATATAAGTCGTTTGAGAATTTCAAGTAAGCATTAATTACTTACTTTCCAATATTATCCTAAGTATTAAATATAACTTTGGTTCTCTCACTATTTTTTGTCCAATAAATAACAATCTTTTCTTCCAATACAAGGGCAATATAGATAATTGATATTATAGTTAATGTTATACAATCATTACCTTAATACTTGTGCATAACCCTAAAACGACTTATATTAAAGAACGGAGGGAGTACTATTTTAGATAATTTTATATTAAATGTCCATTTTCTTTTAATAACCAAGCTTTTACATATTTTTTTCTATTATACCCGTATCATTAAATATCTCATACTTTTCTTATTCTAATTCTCTCTCCATATTTAATGACATATTATTATGGACAATTTTGTCATTTTATTCCTCTTTTTAATATGCCTGAAAAGTCCACCAAGACTTTTATCTTGGGACGGAGGGAGTACATGCTAGTGAATGAATTCTGTTACTTTCGTCTAATTTTAATTGTCTTAATTTAATTACTCCCTCAGTCCTGTAATACATATAAAACTTTTTAAAGAAGTTTTTTTGTCTCTTAATATATGACATTTTATAATTCTAAGTAAACATTAATTGCTTAATTTTCAATATTACCCAAAGTATTAAATATAACTTTGGTTCTATTACTATTTTTTGCCCAATAAATAACTTTCTCCTTTTTCAATACAAGTACAATATAGACATTTGATATTATATTTAATGTTATACAATTATTTCTTTAATATTTGTGCACAAATCTAAAAAGTCTTATAAATATTAAGGGACCAAGGGAAGGGAGTATATAGAAAATTTCTAGAATCATAAACTATGTACACACACATATTTATTATACTAGTAATAAAAATATTAAATTTGACCATAAAAATGAGAACAATTTATCATAAGTAAGGGATAAATAAACTTAAACAAAAATATATAATTTGGGACAAAAGATAATAAATTAATTGGGACAGAATATTTGAACTAGCGAAGCCATGCATGGAGATGGGCATGAATATTGGAACTAATTAAGGGGCAATATTAACGTAAGAAAATGCATGGGATATCGTACTGGACAACGGTTGTAAAGTAAGGCTAAAGTCAGGCTAGCTAGTGGGTGGTGGGGCGAAACCATAACATATACATTAATTAATTAAAGTTCTCGTGATTATAAATTTAAAAAAGAGAAGAAAATTAATGTAAAGTGAAAATATGTTGAGAAGTGAATTTATTGATCGTAGTGTGCATGTTCTACGTATGCATGTATATATACAAGGGCATGAAGCAGTTCAATTGTGTATGTAGTACTAGTACTGATAATTACTCCATGGAGTCTTGTATGAGAACTAGAAAGTGTCTTTTGCTTGGTATTTTCTTTGTTTTCTCTGTGGTGGAGGGTAGACAATTAAAGGATGACAATGGTGGGGAAGTGAATAAGCCGGAATGGTTTCTGGATGGTCAACCGGGATGGTTTCTTGGCGGCAGCAGTGGGGTTTCAAGAGGTGGCTCAAAAGGGTGGAGTTTCGGGCACTCGTTTAGTTTTGGTAATAATGGAATGGGGTATAGTATTGGCAAGGGAGGGAAGCTTGGTGGAAAACCTGAGTGTGTTGGTAAAGGTGGTGGGGGTGGTACTGGTGGCGGGGCAGGTGGTGGTGGTGGAGTTGGTGGAGGAGGCGGCATTGGGAAAGGTGGGGGTGGTATTGGAAAAGGTGGTGGGGGTGGTGCTGGTGGCGGGGAAGGAGGTGGTGCTGGTGGTGGAATAATTGGTGGCGGTGGTGGAGGAGGCGGCATTGGGAAAGGTACTGGGGGAGGAAAGCACCATAAGAAAGAAAAGAAGGAGCATCATCATGGAGTAGGTACGGGAATTGGAGGTGGAGGTGGTATTGGCAAAGGAGGCGGAGGAGGTGGGGGTCTTGGTGGTGGAGGAGGAGCTGGAGGAGGTGGTATTGGCAAAGGAGGCGGAGGAGGTGGGGGTCTTGGTGGTGGAGGAGCTGGAGGAGGTGGTATTGGCAAAGGAATTGGAGGTGGTGGTGGAGATGGTGGAGGGATAGGTGGTGGTGGTGGAGATGGTGGAGGGATAGGTGGTGGTGGTGGAGCTGGTGGAGGGATAGGTGGTGGTGGGGCTGGTGGAGGTGGAGGATTTGGAGGCGGTATTGGAGGTGGAGGGTTTGGTGGCGGAGCTGGTGGAGGATTTGGAGGAGGTGTGGGCAAAGGAATTGGAGGTGGTGGTGGAGGAGGTTTTGGTGGCGGTGTAGGTGGAGGCATTGGTGGTGGCAGTGGGGCAGGCTTTGGTGAGGGTGCTGGGGGAGGCATTGGTGGTGCTAGTGGGGTTGGAATTAAAGAGAAGCAACCATGAATTAATTAGTGGGAATATAGGAAGCCGCCGAAGCCTAGTACTACTAATTCACTCATATTCATGGCATTATTGCTTTTAGTTTCTTTTTATCTTTTCATTAAAGTTGTTCTTAATAACTTCATTTTATTATTATTCCTATCAACTTTGTTCTTAATTCCGAAAATGTATCTTCAATTCTTAGCTGTGGAATATTAATTGGGGAAATATATAATCCCTATGCAAATTTTAGCTGTCCATTAATCTTTAATTGTAGTACTTCAATCTCTTGTAATAATATTAATTTTATTGTAGGGATCGAGTACTAGTCTAGTGAATATATATATATATATATATATATATATATATATATATTTATCTAATAAAATATAAATAATTTTAAATTTTCCGCTCACTCAATAAATTATCTATACCGTGTAAAGTTTGGGATAAATCTCACTAGTTAAATACAGGTCTTTTTAGGAGGCTGGAACATCATCTAAATATATATAGAGAGAGAGAGAAAGAGAAAGATCAGAAAAATATAAAAGTGACCATTGTACTCTTAGTATATTTGGATATTGTGCCCTTTTTTGTTGGTCTCTCTGTTATATAAAAATTTGGATAACAAACTTTTATGTGATAACTGTGCATTTTGTAACTTTTAAGTAAGTGTCCAACTGAGATACATGCTATAATTGCAATTAAAACAACATAAATTTTAATTAATTAATTATTGTGCCTATTTCACGTTTTATTTTCAAATTCTCTAATTGTTCTTTACAAAGACCAATCGACCACCCAAAAAATAATATTTTTCATATAACAATTTTAATTTTATAAGATAATTATGCCTAAATGCATGTGTCCAAAATACATACTATCAATATCAATAAAAATGTTTAAAAAAAATAAATGGGTTACAATTTGACATAGTTTTATGTACACACAAAAAAATTATTCGCTCAAAAAGTAAATAAGAAAAACTTTTCTTTCCTCTCCAAAACTCATCCTATTAACAACTTTTATAATACTCAAAATTCCTTTACTACGATTATATGGATATATGTAAATTACATAAATAAATACAAATGAAATAAAAATTTTATTACTCACATCCTCCTTTATGTTCTTATTATAATAACTAGTTGATAGCTCGTTAAATGCACATGCTAGTTTAAATAATGAATTATATAATTTATTAGCACGATCGTCCTCGAAATTGAAGATATATTATCTATTATAATAATTTAAAATAACTTTTGAGACCATTCATCATATTTATTAAATTTCTTTTTAATTCAATAAATTATATTACAAATATAAACTTACAAATATATAAATAATTATAAATTTCTTATTTACACACCTGTAGATGAATACTGTGACGCCCCCAAAATAGGTCCAATCCAACCAACCTATTCTGAGTCGCCAAATACATGGTACAGAAATAACTACAACTTTATTACAACAATTGTCGTGCAAAATACAACTACTGCATATCTTTGTGAGTTTTGATGCAAATATACCAATTGTGACTCTGGACACCAACTTGGATATGCGTCACCATGGCACCTTACATAAAGGTAAAATCGATAAGCATTTGAGGAGAACCTCTACAATTTAGAGACCACCATTCTATTCTCTCCTGTTACCTAAGCTCGACCCAAATTACACTCTTATTATCTCGAAAAGAAATTGTGAAACAAAAGGGTGAGCACAACTAGCTCGATAAAGAATATTATGACTAAAGATAAATAAATTATCAATAGTCTTCATCAATAATAAATCGAGATTTAGAACATATGGTAGATGATAAAACTTTTCAACCATAGTTGCGGTAGAACGAAGCGATCCATTAGAAGAGTCACATGAACCATAAAGTCTATTATCTTCTCCATGTTAAAAATCCACCAACAATGTTTTATCCTCAGAACATCAATCAACGGTTCCTCATCCCACAATCATATGAATAACTCATAATTATAATTGTAGTTCTAAATTCCTCTTCTCATCCGGAATGAAGATAATTTTCATCACATCTGTCTTTACCCGAAACATCAAAGATCATGGTTATACCAAATCACAGTTCTGTTCATAATCATACTAATAAATTCATTTACACTACGGGCCAAAGATATTCATCAATGGTTCATCTTTGCACTACATGCCAAAGATATTCAATAACAGTCATCTTTTGCACTACGGGCCAAAGATATTCATCAATGAATTCATCTTTGCACTACATCTTTAAAGATATTCCTCAATGAGATTCATATTTTTGCACTTATAGGCCAAATATATTCATCAACAATTCATATTTGCACTACAAATGCCAAATATATTAATATCTCAAAAAAATATATAATCATTTCAAAATTTATATAAACAATAATTATAACCATGTTGATCAATTCACCTTTGCTTAAGCTAAATACATTCAAATATAAATTCAATGGTTAACGATCATACCAAATACAATTCAACTTTTCCTTTCTTGGCCAAAGAGAACCCTAGTAATGATCATACCAATAATCTACCCATCTTTACACTCCAAAGTGAAAGAGAATTTCAACATCGTGGTTATAAAATGTTATATATGATAATAAAATCAATATAATCAATACATAGTTTTAATCTCCAAAGTAATATTCATAAATCAACTATAATTTGGTTAGAAAAAGAAATCAATTTTGTAGTGAATAGTACCCGTGAATAGTAACTCGTGAATAGTAACTCGTAAATAGTAACTCATGAATATTAACTCGTGAATAGTAAATCATGAATAGTAACTCATGAATAGTAACCCCGACATGAAAAAGTTCCAAATTTAATAAAAAGTTCAAACCAATATTTCGGCATAATGATATTGAAGAAATAATATCATTTATGAAGAAAATAATCTCCACTTCTTATCCACTTACCTCAAAAAAGCGACCTTACATTGGATATCGGATATATTATTTGAAGGAAACTTACAGACGATGAATAGCAACTCACCAAGTATCTAAATACTCACAAAATACGCTCGATAATATAGAGAAGAGAAAACTTATGAATTACGGTGTGATTTTCAATTCTAACTTAGCCCTCCATTTATAGGAAAATGTTAGCACGCCAAAGCAGACTTGACCTGTAACCTGATGGCTTTACCTGCTACTATTCCACCCACCAAAAATCAGCCTTCTTCCTCAACAACCAAAAGTGGAGCCCACCCATTTCTAGAATTTTCCACCAAAATTATTTATAAACCTAATTTCCGAATCAGTCACCTCTTAAAATTCATAACAAATCATTTGTTCATTTTAACGGTTCAAAATTTGTGAACATATACTCAACTTATATATATATAACATATCCAAAAATCACAACGATCCAATGATTAGGATTAAAATTATAACTCACACAATAAAATTTGTAAAAAAACAACTTGATTTGATCTTTTAATACCTCAATCCAGACAAAATCTTGATAAAACATCTCAACATTAACTCTTTCATTTATAACCACATAAATAAATCCATCATTTATATCCACATCAAATAAATATTTTATTATCATATAAATCAATAATTAATTATTTACAAATAATATTCTGTAATCACAATAATGACAACCAGCAGCGGTTCGGGAAAGAGGGGCTTTACGATAAGGATTTCTCTCTTCTTGGCAGCAATTAGGTGACCAAACCTCTCCTTGAACAGAACTTTCTAGACATTGCCAATAATCTTTATCTAATAATATTATTCAAATAATATGAATTATTGATCCGATAATAAAGATCTTGCATCTTGATGACAATTATTGAAACAACAATAATATAAAATATCAACGCAACAATTATTGATTCAATAAAATAAAATATTGAGCAATAAATTATTGTAACAATTATTGAGTAGTGCCTTCTCACGTAAGAATCAATAATTGAAAAAATCTTTCGCGAATACTAATCTGGTGTCTTTCTTGTCTACGCTGGCATCTTCTGTATTTTAACCACCGGTATTCCAACAATTGTTACTTGGTAACAACTACGTAGTTATTTATAAAAACTCAAATTTGTCATTTTCTTCATCCAAGCGGTTATTACGTTATGGGGCCCACAAATGGTCATACTAGTCATAACGAATATTCTCCGGCGAAAAAGAATATTCCACGACCAAATGAATATTCCCAGACAATTGAATATTTTATAACCACTTGCGTATTTTGAAAAAAATTCATATCTCACCACTTAACTTTAAACTTTTATCAATTTAATCATTTCTTGAATTGAAATTATAAGAAAAATTGAATACTTTTTGTGGCGCCCCAAAATAGGTATACATCACCCATTCGAGAGTTGTCAATACATGATACGAAACAACTACAACTTTATTAATACAACCATAAAAGCGTGAGTTTAAATACAAATATTATCTTACAGATAATATCTATATCCAAATAAATCCCCATCATAATTATTGATACATTATTTTACAAAATGGTGAGGGACTACTAAACAACTCTCTCTAAACCTTCATTCCATACCCACTAGTACTTGCTTTACATTCTCGCCTCACGAGAAGAAAAATGGAACAAAAAGGAAAAGGGTGAGCTCAACTAGCCCAAATAAGAATATTATGACTAAGATAATATACAACTAATTATCGTTAGTCTTCAGCAGGAAAAAATACGAGAGAATACATTAAACAACAAGTTTTAAATCAATATTACATGAATGAAAATATTAATTCATAGAAGAGTTACGTAGATGATGAAATCTACTAATATCTATGAATTTAACGATCCATCATCATTATTTTATCCTGTAACATCAATCGATATTCATCTTGAATCAAATATTCATCTTTTGCACCACAGCCAAAGATATTCATCGATCGGTCATGTTCATCTAAACACTGTTCATCATCTTTGCACTACGGGCCAAAGATATTCATCAAGAAATCATTCATCTTTGCACTACGGGCCAAAGATATTCGATAATATCATCATTTAAGGCCGAGGATGATGAAAAATATTTTAAAGAAATGAATCCAAAGAAACAAAAGAACAAGTATTACGGATTCATTATTTAATTATTTCATGTCCAAAATACCTCATAAATAATCATAGTGGTGTAAAATTCAAGAATGATCAAAACATGGATACAATCAAAGCTAGTATCCACAATAGATATTTTGACGAAAAGGAAAATTTTATTTTTACTGTGAATAGTCTTAGTATTCATGAATAATTGTCGTATCACGTGAATAGTCATTATCGTGAATAAAGAACTTCGACACCAAAAGTTCCAAATTTGATAAAAACTTGAGATCAATATTTGACGTATTGATATTGAAGAAATAATATCATTACTGAAAAAATAATATCCCTTACCTCACAAAGCGATACTTATTTGAAAAAGCTGGATCTGAGAATTTGAAGGAAACTTGCAAATATAACAACCCTCAAAGTATACTCACAAGAATACGCTCAATATATCGAGAGAAAATAGAGAAAACTTGGGTTTAGTGTGATTTTCAATTCTAACCTAAGCACCTATTTATAGGAAAATGCTTAGAACACCAAAGTAGAAAATTGAATATAATATTAATATATATATTATAAATTCCTTAGCCCACCTTCTTAGATCTGAACTCAGCTGATTTTGCACATGTTAATGCAGCCCACCAAGTAAAAAAAAAATGTTTTTCTTCAAATAAATAACGAAAACTTTTAAAAATCAATTATTTCGGAACTCCGGAACTTCAATAATTCATAATAAATAGTCCTTTTATCATAAAATTCGAATCTCGCGAGTTTTTATAGGAAATTCAATTCTCTACAACTTTACAGAAGGAAGTTTTTCCAAATTCCAAACAGAAATTGACTGAAATCCACAAACGGACAATTTTACAAGAAGTATAATCAAATTTCGGTCGATAATTGTCCACCAACACACAAAATATGTGTTAAACATTTAATGCCACAAAATACTCTTCCTCCTCATATACTCATATATTCCACATTCATTGTAAAAGTATCACCATTAATATATTATTAAAATAATATATTTAAATGAATTATTTTATCGAAAAAAGATAAAATATTAATTTTCAACAATTGTCACATTAAAATTTCTCCATCTATATCCTCATAAAATCAATCTTTTTCTCATCATATAAATCAATAATTAATTATTCACAAATAATATTACGAGAATCACATTATTGTGAACGGTAGGTTCCTAGGAAAGAGGGGCTTTCCAATAAGGATCTCTCGCTTCTTGGCGCCTTGATTAGATGACCAAACCTCTTCTTAGACGAACTTTATAGACATTGCCAATAATGTTATCTAATAATATTATTAGATAATATGAATTATTGCTCAGATAATAGAAAAATCTTTGTGCGATGACAATTATTAAAACAACGATAATACAAAATATCAACACGAATTTATTAAATCAATAAAATAAAATATTGAGCAATAATTCACAGAACCATTATTAGTAGTGCCTTCAATAATTGGTGCAATCTGAGTGTCTTCTTGTGTGATAACAGCGATATTCTTGTGTTTTAACTCTACGGGTATTCCAACGGTGTTAATTGGTAATAACTACTGTAGTTATTTTTAAACAACTTATATTTGTCATTTTCTTCATCCAATCGCTTTTTTTTATATGGGCCCACATAAAAATTTGTTGGCCGTCGTCATGAATATTCTCCGACGGTAGAATATTCCACGACCAAAACGAATATTCTTCAGAGCAAAAATAAATATTTTATAACCACCGCTTATTTAAAATATTTATGCATTTTACCCATAACTAACAACATTAATCAAATCAACCCTTACTAATTAAATAAATAGAGGAAAATAAATTTTATTTATTAATTATTTGGGGTCTTACAACCTCCCCTTCTTATGAAATTTCGTCCTCGAAAGTGACGTACTTACCTGGAGTTTCGAAAAGATGAGGATACCTCGCTTTCATTTCCGTTTCTAATTCCTAGGTCATTTCCTCTATAGCATGATTCCTCCACAAAACTTTAACTTGTGGTATGACCTTTGTACGAAGGACATGCTCATTCCTATCCAAGATCTTGACAGGTACCTCTTCATACGTTAAGTCTTTAGCTATCTCGTCCGGTTCTAACTCTATAATGTGGTTCGGGTCTTTCACATATTTACGAAGTACAGATATGTGAAACACATTATGAACACGAGACATACTCGGAGGTAACGCGAGTCTATAGGCTACATTACCTACTCGGTCAAGAATTTGAAATGGACCAATAAATCGTGGATTGAGCTTTCCTCTCTTCCCTAATCTTGTAACTCCCTTCCATGGGGCAACACGCCTTGACGATACATGATCCCGAAAGACTAAATTCTATGTCCTTTCGATGAAGATCCGCATAACTCTTTTGTCGATCTTGTGCCATTTGTATACGTTGTCGAATCATTTGGATCTTTTCCGTGTCATACGTACAACTCGGGTCCCAAAAATGTTGCTTCACCCACCTCGTCCCAACATACATTTGGAGAAGCGACACTTTCGTCCATATAATGCTTCAAATGGGGCCACACCAATGCTTGCTGATAAGCATTGTTGTAGGAGAATTCCACCAATGGTAAATACTTATCCCAACTCCTTTGAAGTCTAGGACCTGAGTCTTAATAGATCTTGAAGAGTTTGAATAGTCCTCTCTCGATTGTCCGTCCGGTTTTGAGGATGGTATGCGAACTAAATCGCAAATCCGTGACGATAGCTTTTTGCAGGCTAACCCAAAATCTTGAAGTGAATCTTGGGTCACGATCCGAAACTATGGATACAGGCATGCCATGCAACCTCACAATCTCATTCACGTACATACTAGCAAGACGTTCGAGGAATAAGTCTCCTGTATGTCGGCAAAAAATGAGCGGACTTGGTTAATCTATCAACAATAACCCAAATAACATATATGCCTTGAAAACCGTAGGAAGACACATGCACGAAATCCATGGTAATGTGTTCCCACTTCCATTTCGGAATCTCAAGTGGTTCTGATGGACCCTTAGGTACTTGATGTTCCTTTTACACGTTGACAAGTTAAACACGTCCGAGATAAACTTCGCAATCTCTCTCTTCATATTGTTCCACCAAAATGTATGTCGAAGATCACGATACATTTTGGTACGTCCAGGATGGATCGAAAATAGGGTATTGTGTGCCTCCATCACAATCTTGTACTTCAAATCAGAGTCGTTAGAAACACAGTGCAGAGTGGACTCAAAGTATTCCTTCTTCATCGATTCTCGCTTAGGAATAGCACCTTCTTGTACTTTCTTCTTCTTCATACGCATTTCAGCTCGGAATTTGAGCAACCTTAACTTTTTCTATTAAAGTTGGCTCTGTCGTATATTTGACATCATCGCACTTTCGTTCACCGCATATGATCTTCTACTCAACGCGCGTCGGTACCACGTTCGTTTTTCCCAGATGGTATTGAATAGTGTGGTCGTAATCTTTCAACAACTCGAGCCAACGTCGTTGCGCGTGTTGAGTTCCTTTTGCGTGAAGAAATATTTGAGGCTTTTATGGTCTTAATATATCTCCACTTTCTCCCCATATAGATAGTGCCTCCCAGATCTTTAAGCGCAAAAGCATTGCTTTGCTAACTCTAGATCATGAGTAGGATAATTCCTCTCATACTCTTTAAGTTGTCATGAGGCATAGGCTATGACTTTCCCACATTGCATGAGAACACATCCTAACCTTTGCACGAAGCATCGTTGTAGATAACAAATCCATCATATCGGATGGTATTGTTAGAAACAGTCTTAAATAAGTCTCCTCTTGAGCTCTTGAAAACTCTTCTCGTATTCCTCGCTCCATACAAATTTTATATCTTTCCGAGTCAGCTGAGTTAATGGAGTAGCGATTCGAGAAAATCCTTCCACGAATCTCCGATAATAACCAGCTAAGCCCAGAAAGCTACGTACTTCGGTCATCGACTTCGGTTGCTCCCAACTTTGTATTGCTTCAATCTTCGCCGGGTCCACAGATACTCCATGTTTTGACACCACGTGCCCAAGGAATGCTACTTCCTCAAGCCAGAACTCGCATTTCATCAATTTGGCATATAGTTTGTTTTCACGAAGCCTTTGGAGTACCAGCTTCAAATGGTGCTCATGATCTTCACGACTTTTGGAATGGATGAGGATGTCGTCAATAAAGACAACAACGAACTGATCCAAATATTCCTTGAATACTCGGTTCATCATATCCTTGAAAGCCGCAGGAGCATTAGTCAATCCGAAAGACATGACTAAGAATTCATAATGCCCGTACCAAGTTCTGAAGGCAGTCTTTGGAATATCCTCAGTTCTAATCTTCAGCTGATGATATCCAGAACGAAGATCGATTTTTGAAAAGAATTGTGCTCCTTGCAACTGGTCAAACAGGTCATCAATACGAGGTAGAGGATACCTATTCTTGATGGTGACATGGTTCAATTCTCGATAGTCAATACAAAGTCGCATATCTTTACGAATAAAACAGGAGCACCCCAAGGAGATGTACTAGGACGAATGAAACCGATGTTCAATAACTCCTGTAGTTGGACTTTTAACTCCTGAAGTTCAATAGAGCCATTCGATATGGGGTTTTAGAAATGGGATTTGTACCAAAGTTCAAGATCAATAAAGAATTCAACTTCACGTTAAGGGAGTAGACCGAGAAAGTTCTTGAAAATACGTCGGGAAAATCAATAACAACGGGGAATATTATTCAAATTTGGCGTGTCTTTATTCAATTCCATAACATGGGCTAAGAAAGCTTGACATCCGTTTTTCAATAAACGAATAACTTTATGATTAGATATGATGTTGATTGATTTTAATGTTTAGTTCTTGAATTAAATATAACAGGTTGGTTAGAATATGAAAACTAACAACCTTACGAAAACAATCAATTTTGGCATGATGAATAGTTAACCAATCAATCCCAAAATCACATCAAAAGCAAGTATCTTTAAAGAGATAAGGTCAAGTAAGGTGATGGTGCCAACTCGAATCAAACAAGATTTATAAGCGATGTGGATGTGATGAAAGTTTCTCTTAACGGAGTTTCCACAGATAAGTCAAAGTCTAATTTCTCCAGTCAAGTTTAAACGTTGAGCACAAGCGGGAGAGATAAATGAATGGGTATGCCGGTTATCAAGTAAGGTATAAACTTCGCGAGAATTTATAAATAAACTTACCTGTGATCACCTCGTTTGGGTTCTCGCATTTTGACCAATCCACAACAAACGCTCTTCCAGAACCGCTGACTTTGACTTTTACGGGGATGATCTTTTGAGTCACCATCCCATTGAACTAGGTTTCTTCTACCGTACAATCTCGGCGATATGTCCTTCCTTTCCACAATTATAGCATACCTTGAACTGTTGTGGGCGGTTTGACCGATATGTTCCTCTTTCCGCATTTATAGCATATAATGAATGGTGGTTCTCCTCCTTAGAACCCGATTCTTTGCCAAGACTGCTGCTCTCTTCACATGGTCGTTGTTAAATCTCCTCTTTTTAAAATCTCCTCCTCGACTCGCTTTCTTCTATTTTCATGACCATGATTACCACCAGTGGTTACCACCATTTTGTCCGTCTTTTTTTTCTCCGTGGTTATCGTTGTTTTGTTGGCTCGCTATCCCCGTATGATCCTGGGTTGTGGTCCCTCGGTTGGCCAGTACTTGTTATCTCGCTCTAATAATTGAGCCTGCCATTTAACATCTCTGAATAGAGAAAATTTATGAGAAATGAGATCTTGGCGTATCTTGGAGTTTCAAACCTCTCGAAACATCCGCGTCATCGTTCCTCATTTTCCACCAAATAAGGTGCAAACTCGATAACTCATGAACTTACCTCGTCTTTGGACAACGTCATGTTATTCTCGCTCCATCTAATAAACTCCACTTCCTTCATATAGCGAACACTTTCGTGAAAGTATTTTTCGTTGAAAAGTTTCTAAAACGCTTCCCCAAGACATCTTAAGTGCGGCGAAAGTTTGGGTCCATTTCACAGACTCCCACTAGTAGTCCGCCTTCGCCACTGGAACATAAAAGGCGTGAATGGAACCTTCATTCTCCGTGCATCCCAAGACATCAAATATCTTGGTAATTTGCTTGACCCATGTTTCCGCCATGATCGGATCCGGCTTTCCCTTAAATTCTGGTGGTCCCAACTCTTTGAACTGCTTGGCCGTGACAAGCCGCGCGTTGCTATCATTTCCACCCGTATTCTGTACACGAGTCTCCCTCGTCTGGTTTTGCATGAACTGCAAAAAGCTCCTAAACATCCCGTCGTTCATCATCTGCTCAGTGGTGTTGTTCACAGGAGGAACATTGCCAGCCTGTTGCACGTTCTCCTCGTTGGTGAGTACCGGCGTCTCCACGGTCTCATTTCCACTGTTAATATTCTCAGTCGACATTCTCAAATACTGTCATAAAATAAGGGTTAATTAAGGAAATCAATATATCACATAATATTCCTATATACTGACCAACTAACAAATAAGCTTAGGTAGGACACACTAGCGAAGGATTTACTCGTCTCTCCCTCTTTGGTTTATTCCCGATCTTCGCCAGAGATCATATCCCTAAGCTCGATACCAATTGTGACGCCCCCAAAATAGGTATACATCACCCATTCGAGTTGTCAATACATGGTACGAAATAACTACAACTTTATTAATACAACCATAAACCTGTGAGTTTAAATACAAATATTATCTTCTAGACAATATCTATACCCAAATAAATCCCCATCATAATTATTGATACATTATTTTACAAAATGGTGAGGACTACTAAACAACTCTCTCTAGAACCTTCATTCCATACCCCACTAGTTTTTTACATTCTTCGCCTCCACGAGAAGAAAAATAGAACAAAAAGGAAAAGGGTGAGCTCAACTAGCCCAGTAAAGAATATTATGACTAAGATAATATACAACTAATTATCGTTAGTCTTCAACAGGGAAAAATCTGAGAGAATACATTAAACAACAAGTTTTAGATCAATATTCGCAGCGAAAATATTAATTCATAGAAGAGTTACGTAGAGGATGAAATCTACTAATATCTATGAATTTAACAGTCCATCATCATTATTTTATCCCTGTAACATCAATCAATATTCATCTTGAATCAAATATTAATCTTTGCACCACAGGCCAAAGATATTCATCAGTCGGTCATGTTCATCTAAACACTGCTCATCTTTTTACACTACGGGCCAAAAATATTCATCAAGAAATCATTCATCTTTGCACTACAGGCCAAAGATATTCAGTAATATCATCATTTAAGACTGAGGATGATGAAAAATATTTTAAAGAAATGAATCCAGTGAAACAAAAGAACAAGTATTACGGATTCGTATTTCAGCTATTTCATGTCCAAAAATACCTCATAAATAATCATAGTGGTGTACAATTCAAGAATGATCAAAACATGGATACAATCAAATCTAGTATCCACAATAGATATTTTGGACGAAAAAGAAAATTTTATTTTTTACGTGAATAGTGCGTATTCATGAATAATTATCGATATATGTGAATAGTGCAGATCGTGAATAATAACTCGACACCAAAAGTTCCAAATTTGATAAAAACTTGGATCAATATTTCAAAGATAATGATATTGAAGAAATAATATCATTATGAAAAAAATAATATCCCTTACCTCACAAAGACGGTACTTCTGACTGAAAAACTAGATACAGGGCTGAAGGGAACTTGCACCGTATAACAACCCTCAAAGTATACTCACAAGAATACGCTCAATATATCGAGAGAAATAGAGAAAAACTTGGGTTTACGGTGTGATTTTCAATTCTAACCTAAGCACCCTATTTATAGGAAAATGCTTAGAACACTAAAGTAGAAAATTGAATATAATATTAATATATATTATAAATTCCTTAGCCCACCTTCTTAGATCTGAACTCAGCTGATTTTGCACATGTTAATGCAGCCCACCAAGTAAAAAAAATGTTTTTCTTCAAATAAATAACGAAAACTTTTAAAAATCAATTATTTCGGAACTCCGGAACTTCAATAATTCACAATAAATAGTCCTTTATCATAAAATTCGAATCTCGCGTGTTTTTATAGGAAATTCAATTCTCTACAACTTTGCGTAGAAAGAAGTTTTTCCAAATTCCAAAATGAAATTGGCCAAAATCCACAAACAGCAAGCGATTTTACAGTTATAATCAAATTTCGGTCAATAATTGTGTCCACCAACACACAAAATATGTTAAAATATTTAATGCCACAAAAATACTCTTCCTCCTTATATACTACATATATTCCACATTCATTGTAAAAATATCACCATTAATATATTATTAAAATAATATATTTAAATGAATTATTTTATCGAGAAAAAAATAAAATATTAATTTTCAACAATTGTCACATTAAAAATTTTCTCCATCTATATCCTCATAAAATCAATATTTTTCTCATCATATAAATCAATAATTAATTATTCACAAATAATATTACGAATCACATTATTGACAACGAGGCGCTCCTCCGGAAAGAGGGGGCTTTCCAATAAGGATCTCTCCTCACTACTTGGCGCCGTATGATTAGATGACCAAACCTCTCCTGCCGTAACTTTCTAGACATTGCCAATAATGTTATCTAATAATATTATTCAGATAATATGAATTATTGCTCTGATAATAGAAAATCTTTGTGCGGACAACAATTATTAAAACAACAATAATACAAAATATCAACACAACAATTATTAAATCAATAAAATAAAATATCTTTGAGAATTCATCAGAACCATTATTGAGTAGTGCCTTCAATAATTGGTGCAATACTGAGTAATCTTCTTGTGCGACAACGCGTATTCATCGTGTTTTAACCAATCGGGTATTCCAATGATGTTACTTGAATAACTACGCTAGATTATTTTTAAACAACTTATATTTGTCGCTTTTCTTCATCCAATCGCTTTTTCAGTTATGGGCCCACAAAAATTCTTACTGTCAGATTTAATATTCCCAACAAAAATAAATATTTTATAACCACCTTTATTTAAAATATTTATTGCATTTTACCCATAACTAACCACATTAATCAAATCAACCCTTACTAATTAAATAAATAGAGAAAAATAAATTTCATTTATTAATTATTTGGGGTCTTACACTTTTATTTCATAAAATTTGGGGTCTTACAAATACACACATGGAGATTTTTATAACTAATTCATAATTCATACCCACTACTTAATTCATAACAAAATTCTCTTAAATTGAAGACCAAACCCTGCTCATTTGACAAAATTACTTTTACAACTTGCTTTCTATCACCATCGTAATCCACTTTCGTGTTTGTAGGCATAAACAGTCTTTCTTGCACCGGGTTGCGGTCTCAATCGCTTCAATTAGTTCCTCTTCGTGAATTGGACCTACAACTCGATTTTATAGAACGGTGTAAATAAAAGGAATTTGATTGTCCCAATTTGCTTAGTGTGATCCATTACAAAAAGTGAATTAAGCTTCTTGACTCACCTTAGTTGTCCAAAGATTATGGATTGCATCGACCAAGCCAGTGTAGTTCCGGTTCTTGATCACATTGTAAGGTCCATCATGGATTTCAACTTCAATGGTGTAACCACCATTGTTTATCGAAAAATGATAGTCTTACGCCACATCGCAAAGATCGTGGACACATCTTGTGCAACCTCGCCAGCATCAACCAAGGTATTAGGTATAACCATAGCAAATTGAAAGCGATGTAATAGGTGAATACAACCGGTAGTCCACTTATAGCCTTCACTTTCAAGTTGTGAATGATGAAATGTTACTTAAAGTGTTACTATATTAGAAAAGTTTCATTAAGTATACCAAAAAAAAAGGGAAAAAACTGTGTACTTCTTCAAAAGGTTCAAGATCTTTCTATGGAGATCATTCTAAACAACCACAATAATTACTTAAGATTAGGGGCTAGATATGTGCAGAAGTCGCCATCACCAATGCAAGCAATCACTCGCTTATCCCGAAGCAACTTGCGCATACCCAAGAGTTTCTCCCAATCGACCAACCAATCGATCCATATTGCATTTGGAACTCGTGCACTGCAAACCCATTTTTCACAACCATAGTTAATATATATGAAAGCCAAAATAATAAGTAAATAACCAAACTAAGATGAATCCAATGCTCACCCGCATCCCCGTGGCAATTTCAAACCGCAATTGAACCAAGAATCCCGATCTCAAAGAATCACAAACGACTCAAATCGGAAAACATATTCTATATATCTTTGGAATGTAACATTAACCCTTAAAGGCTCATTGGGCTCACATTTGAGGGATGTCCTTCAGAACATAAATTCGTGGTAGTTTTCATAAAGATAGTGTTGCACTTAAGCCTCTTAGAAAGTGCTTTCAGAAATCCTTCATCGAATACACCCAAATGTAGGACCATTTGCAATCGTCACACGATCAAGTCACACAATGATTGCCATCTCCTTCTTGAAAGCGAAGAAAGAATACTTGCAAAAAATCCACCAAGGAGGCAAGGATATTAAGAGTGCCCAAAAAGTTTGTCACAATATTTGCAGATTGCGAGGAGGAAAGATGCATTTGTCCCACTAAATAGGTTACCATGTTCATCAAAAATAATGAATAAGTAGTCCATAAATTATGGACCAAAAAATTCAAGTAAATATGTTTATTATTCAATAGCAGAATGAAATTTATAGTCATAACTATCTCGAAATTGACCATAACTATCTTGAAGCAAAGCTGCAAAAACACTACCCCATGTACCTTCATCTAATTCTTGCATTTAAAATTGATCAAATATTTTTTGCATTTTCATATTATTGATTTTAAATAATGGAGGAACTGGGTAAAAGTAAATGTGGAGTTTGACAACATGATAATGATACACATCATACATAGTCTATATTTTCAATTTATAGGCAAATTGGAAGTTACTTGATTTTGATTTGAGCAGACACAATTAACTTGCATACATAGTCATAGATATCAACTTTGAAAGAAATTAAATCTATAGGCATGGTCAAGCAAATCATAAAATGGTTTATTTATCAACTTCATAATTGAAACCAAAGAAGCCAATAAAAGCATAAAGAGAATAATAAACATACAAATTATAATCCTAATCCCACAATCATTGCAATCACCAGAAATGAAGTGTCAATAATCATCATGATCCATTAAAAAGAAAAGCTTTAACAAAAATTATTACATGGGAAGCTTAAAATGAGAGAAAAAGTATCAAACCTACACCAAACACAAAATACTTGAAGAAAAGCACCATCGTTTTTTTTGCTAAATAAAAAAACTTGAAGAAAAGTGTCATCCTTTATAGCATACTAATATAATTAGCTGAATAGATAAATATGTTAATCAAAGAACAAATATCTTAAAAGTCAGATATAAAGTTACCTTGCAATTCCGCATATCTGGGGTGTGAGCTCAAAGCGAGGGAAACCGTCTTTATTATTTTGATTTTCTATCTAATTTATGTTTCATTGATGACACAATAAATCATGAAAAACACTAATGGTATTCATAAAATATAAGTTGTACCTCAAAAGGAATAGAAGAATTCCATTTGGCCCGCCTTTTCTCCTTTCTCTTTGTCGGGGCCTCGGTCTCATATTCATAGTGTTATGCAACAACACATAACAAAGATATAAGATGTTAAAATAGAGAAAAACTAAAGTATGTTAAAATTAATGTACTTTTAATTTATCTTTCCGGTTCTCCTAATTCATCGATCAACAAAAAACCCTCACAAAAATCCAAACATCACAATAATGAAAGTCAAATTACGCATAATTACAATTTGAATTGTAATTTTTGTAAAAGCTTCAAATTTGTATTTTAGTCACATGTCGTATATATTATACCAAGTAAAATCATCATAGCATAATGAAAATAACAATTGGTACCTTGTGCTCGAAATCTTTGCATTGAATCAATCAACCTAGCTCCTGCTCGAAATCTTCCCGTCAAAACATTCATAACCAATCTGAAATTGATGAAATTATGGATGAGTTCGAGAAATTAAGGCTTGCTATAGGAAGATGTAGGGAAAAAATAAAGGAGTCTCAGATTCAGTCAAGGCGGCATAAGGAAATACCTTAACATCGTCGTCATCGGCTAAAAAATTCGATCAATCCACAAACTCCACACTTCACAATCTCTAAATTTGCTCCACCAAAAAAGCCCCAATTACACTACAAGAAAAACCCATAATCGCACTATGTTCGACGGACTCATTCCTCATGGATAATATCTATTCCATGGATTATTCAACAAGATAAATCGATGGAAAATCGTTAATTTGAAGGGTGTTCGTCGAAAATATATGTATCCCATTGGCGCCGATGTTCCCTTGCCAAATAAATTTATTTTTTGACCAATAATATATATTCCGACGGGCCGTTAGTGAAGATAACTAAGTACGACGGACGTCGTCTGACAGACAATCCATCGAAAATAAGACTAAAACCCCTTACGTCTTCCTACCCCTTTTTCTCTCACTTTTCGGATATATAATTTCTCTTTCTTTCTTTCTCTTACGCTTTCTCTCACTTTTCTCAGATCTAAAACCCTTACTGCCACCACCGTACACCACCAGCGCCGTCACCACCACCAGTCCACCACCACTATACTGCCACCACCGTCCACCACCACCAGTCCACCACCACCATACTGCCACCACCGTACCACGTACTGCCACCACCACCACCACCTTCGATTCCACCACCACCAGGCACCACCGTCGGTTAGTTTGCACATTAATTCAATTTCAAGATTAGTTTTCTGCCAAGTATTAGATTTTTAGGGTTAATTTATTGCAAATTGTGAAATTTGTGGCTTAATTTGTTTTAAGTTTAGTTTGAGTTTGAATATGAGATTAACCTAATTTGGATAATATGTTGTTGCTGTGAATTTGTTGTTGTGAATTTGCATGTGGATTGTATATTGCTGAAATTGTAATTTTGATTTTGATTTTGCTGTGAATTTGTTGCTGTGAGTTTGATTTGGAATTTGGAAATTGCAGAATATTGATATCAAATTTGGGTTCCTTATCATAATGTAACTGATTTTAGGACTATTTTTAATCTTGATATATTTGTTATTTACGACTGAATTTATGACAGAAATTCTGTCAGAATTATGAAATTGCAGACTTGCATGTATATATTGTATTAATTAGTTATTAGTTTGCCAATATTAATAAATCATAAACTAAGTACCATTTACTTAGTTTCTTACTACTAAAATAAAATAAAGTAAATATAATTTAATATAGTTTATTAAATAAAATAAAATTTTAAAATAAAATAAATAACATAATATAATACAAAAATAAAGTAAAATAAAATAAAAATTAATTAAATTAATTTGAATAAAATAAAAAACTTTGATTTAATCTAAAAAATAAAATATAATTTAATAAAAAATAAAATTAAATAAAAATAATAAAATTAAATAAATTTAATTTAATTTAAATAATCTTAATTAATTTAAATTAAATTTAAATTAAAAATAAATTTAATTAATTTAATTTAATTAAATAAAAAAACATTAAAAATTATATAATATATCTAATATAATACAAGATATATAAAATAAAATAAAATAAAATAAGATATTTTTAATTATGAAATCAAATTAAATTAAAATAAATTAGAACTTTTATAATATAATACAAAATAAAATAAAAAGTAATAAAAATTTAATTTAATTTAGTTTAATAAATAAAAGAAAATAAAATAAAATAATTTAATTTAATTTAATTTAATAAAGTATATTTAATAAATAAATAAGCCAATTATATAATATACTACAAATTAAAATAAAAAAATATATAAGTAGTCTCTATAGATTCCAAACAACAATTTTCAATAACTAAGTACCACTTACTTAGTTTATCATCATTAAAAAATAAACTAAGTATAGCTAGAAGTGAATGTAGAGCAATGAGTCTCTATAGATTCCAAATAATTAACAATTCTCATAAACTAAGTACCACTTACTTAGTTTATTATCATTAACAAAATAAACTAAGTAACATTTGCTTAGTTTGCCACAATTTTCAATATATAATAAATGCAATAATACTCTCCCTACATATATGTACACTTTCTTTGTATGCGAGTTTCGACATAAGCGATTCTTGCCTAAATAGTACTACAATCGGTTCCTCGGCAACAATTAAAAAAAAAAGGGTCGTAGTTCCTGTTTGTGTCCTATACTCAAATAATTAATAAAGGTAATTGAATTACTACATATATTCCTCACTGTTCCATCATAACAGATGGCAACATTCGGAAGGAGTGCCAGTAAGTTGTTGAACAAAGTTCTATGTTAAGCAACCCTTTGAATGAAATGACGATCACTTCTCCCATAGGAATGAATCATCTCCCCATATGGGTCCAATCCATGATATAAGCGACTTGACCACTCAAAGAATTCCTCAAATGGGTAGTTCTCACGTAATGTCTCACCTCTTGAATGAGAACTATCCATTTGAGGAATTGAGTGGTGAAAGTTGTTTATATCATGGATTGAACTATATACGGGAGATGTTTCATTCCCAGCGAAGAAGTGATCGTTGCTCATCTAGAGGGTCATGGTTAAAACTTTGTTCAATAGCTTAAATGGAACTCCTTCTGGATGTTGTCATCTCATATATGAAACGATGAATGTTTGCGATAATTAAATTAACTTTATTATTCGAATATAGACACAACATGAACTACTTACCTTTTTTTTTTTGGAATCTTGACTCAAGTAGAGATTCCACATAAATTCTCATAAACTATATATATACTATACTTTGAAACTTAGAAACTCGAGCATCTCTCACCAAATTGACGATCTTGTGATTGAGCATCACGTTCTTTGTGAATTACTCCGGATGGTCAGATGAGATGCGACGAGAAGCGGCCGAGGCAGATTGTGGACCAAATTCGGACCACCATCGAGATCATCGACCCGCGATAGTCTCCGATTTAGCCTTGGGATGCTATGTAATCAGACTGGGAGGTCATGACTTCAAGAAAAAAAGTCCGAAGCAAGCGAAGAAGAACCGTGGTCACTCCGGATAGTACACACCACTAGTTCTCGATCGTTCGAGGAGGCGTAAGATGGTAAGTCGTTGTATTTAGTTATTTATGTGTCAAGTTTTCACACAAATACTTAAGACCCGATTTATGAATGTTTGTATTAGGCATTGGGGAGGACCTTGGGCCGAGAGATCCTACCACGCTTAGAGTTTTGGGATCGAGCCCACACGCCCTGGGGACGAGCGTGCTTTGTCTCGGCGATTTAGCTATCTGGGTAAAACTTATCTTACTATTTAGCTTTTAATAATGTTCAATCGTAAATAAAATGATATAATTAACATACGATCTGGAATACATTACGGGACCGATTTGAAGCTTGGGACGAAGCGTATAAATGAAGCTAGAGACTATTAGGAGGGTTCGAGCCTTTAGATTAAGTCCACCCCTTTTCCGATATTGTATTAGATCGGGATGAGGAGTGAGACTATGGGTCGCGTCTCGGGATCCCTTACTAGCAAGATCTTAAGCATATCGAGTGTTGGAGTGCGCCGAGGATACCCGTGTATACACTTTTGGAGGTAATATTTTTTATGTTTCACGAAATTATCCGAATTTATCACATTATATAAATTATTATTAGTAATTGAATTTGTATCTCTTTATAGGCTCCAGCCAGCGTCCGAGAGCACATGTCGGACCATCTCACACGGGCGCTGGCTTGGATGACGATATCTTTCGGTGGCTGATAGGGGCCGTGTCGGATAGGTTCCATACCGATCCGGTCTTTCAAATCGTGATTGCCTTCCGATTCTCGTCTTCACCATATTGCTCGGATATTATAGCGAGGGGCCTCAAGAGAGCACGGATTACCACGGAGCGATTCGACGCTTGGCTGAGCGAGATGCTCCGGATAATGATTACCCTCTTGGAGGCTTTTTTGTCCGCCCCACCTACTCGAGTATTCTTATTGTTATGTTTTTCAATTAAGGCTAGTTTGTTAATTCTCTCTCACACACACACACACACATATATATATATATATATATATATATATATATATATATATCTGACTAATGATTTATATTTTTGATTCTTTCAAACAGGGGCGATGGCGAAAGAACCGGCAATGACGAAGAAGCACGAGTGAAAACCTTACACCACTTGAGAGCAAGGCGTCGTTCACCTCCTTAGATGCATGATTCCACTTTTACTAGTTTATAGTTCATTTATATAGTTTGTAGTTCATTTGTATAGTTTGTAGAACTTTTGTATAGTTTGTAGAACTTTTGTATATATTGTATTGTCTAATTGCGTCTGTACAACTATTATAAATTATATTGTTCAACATTTATGGAACATTAGCTTATATTTGTAATTGGTTAGCTTATAATACGTTTTGGTGGATATTTGAATGTGAATGTGAATGATAATGAGTTGAAGATTACGTTTTAGTGCAACGTTGCATATTTGAATGTGAGATACAGGTTTATATTACTGTGTATTGGGTTGTGACAGGTTACAGGTACATTAATGGGTTTAAACACAGAAACCGAACTTTTAAAATCAGATTAAAAAAAAAAGGTATTCTAATATTTGTCGAACTATTCTAATTTCAACAGAATATTATATCATCGATTTAAACTATATTCGTAAATAAATTAAACTATATCCGATTTTATTATCTGTCGATTTTAATAAGAAGGCATTTTTTATAATTTTTTGATTTATTTTAGTTTTCAGTCGTAAATAATATAATTCCGAGAGAATACCTCCGTCGGACATAAACCCACTTTGATCTGACGAAAGTTTCCGTCGTAAATATTCTGTCGAAACTAATGTATATCCCACGAATATCCGTCGGAGATAACAAAAACAATTTTTAATATCTGTCGAACTATTCTAATTTTAGTCGTAAATACTACATCATCAATGGAACTACATCCGTCGTAACTAAACTATATCCGACGGACATTCCGTCGACCTTAATAAGTAGGCATTTTTTATAATTTTTTAGTTTATTTTAGTTTTCAACAAATAATATAATTCGAAGAATACCTTCAATGACATAAACCCACTTTTGATCTCGAAATTTAAATTTCCGTCGTAAATATTCTGTCGAAACTAATGTATATCCGACGAATATCCGTCGGACATAAGTGCGTCGAACATACGTTATATCCGACAGAATTTTTGACGAATCGTAATTCCGACGCGATTATTTACGACCGATTTTTCGACGGGATTTTTCGTTGGAAATAATTTATGTACGACGGAATAGAACTATGTTCGACGGAATATTCCGTCGGAATTAGCCGTTTTTCTTGTAGTGTTAGCGTAAATAAGAGATAGAGAATAAGAGAAAAAAAAAGAAATTTTACTTGTATCAAATGAAAAAAGAAAGAGTAAAAAATAAAATAATGTCGTTCCAAATTTATTTGAATTGGCCTGCGGATCAACAAATAGTCAAATAATAGTAGAGGATCAAGAATGTCAAATTTAAATGGCAGCAAAGCAAATGGAACATATACAGAAGAAATTGGGGACGGAATTGATTTACCCAAGATCTAATGCACCAACTCAGTCTCTCCTGTTCGCCGACATGCATGGAACGTTACGCCCTTCTCAAATGGCTATTCTTCAAGTCTCTCACGCTAACCCTCTTGTTCTCTCCCTAATACTCACACTCTCTCTGTATCTAAATTCAATTGGATCTGATTTTGATCGTTTTTTCTGCGCATTTTCTTCAACAGAATAGAAGATAAGATGGAATCGTTTATGGATACTCATAGAAGATGAGAAGATGGAAGAGTGGGTAAGGGTAAGGGTAAGGGGAAGGGGAAGGGTGAGGGGAAGAAATTGAAAGTGGAAGAAGAAAGGAAGAGGAAGAGTAGCCACAGTCGATTTTGGAAATTAAATTGGTAGACATTAATTAATTGAACCAGATTAATTAATTGATTTGAAATTGATTTTGAAATTGATTGAGTTGGAGAGGTTTAAAATTGATTTGAAATTGATTGAGTTGGAGAGGCTGTGCTGTATTTATATATAAGGATTGATTACTAAGTGGAGAATCCTCAAATGATATTACTTGTCCGAAAAATATGGAAAAAAGATAAAAATGATCCGTAAACAAATTATAATGAGATGTGTGTTTTATCAAAGAGAATTGATATTTTTACATGTATATTTTTTACCGAGGGTCTCACCTTCATATGAGAAAAAACTATGTGAAAATATTAAAAATACATGTAAAAATAGTGCTACCCATTACGAAACGATATAAATATTCTCTGTCTCAGTTTAATTGTTAATTTTTACCCCATGAAATTCAATAATTTCAAATACTTTATTGTTATTAAAAAAATCTTGAATTTTTATTTAAAATAATCAATATTAACCTATTCTTTTTTAGTTGTGATAAAAATGTTAATTGTACGTACTCAATTTATAATGGAGAAGCTCGTATAAATAAAATTTATGTTATCATATTTTTGATTACATCATGGAGCTTAATTGAACAATTGTTTAAAATTATGAGATTGAGATTTTGAGTTCAAATCTTGTCCGAAACGAATTTTATAGTCTTAGTTTGACTTACTTTACATGTTATCATTGCCACGTAGGATATATAGTCAATATTCAAAAGTTTCTTATCCAAATTTTTATATAGTAGAGGGTTTGTTTTGCATTGACCAACAAAAAGGGGCGCAATATCCAAATATGTTAAGAGTATTACGTTGATCATTTTTACATTTTACTCTATATATATAGTACTACTATATATTTATTGTTTTCTTTGGAGGTGCCCTCACTAATTCTAGCTACAACATATATTAAAAAGCAAATTATATATATACTCCTTTCGTATTAAACGTACTAATTTCTTTTTTAGAATGTTTCACAATAAATATCCTATTTTTATATAAATAACTATTTTTATCTTATTTTTCCATTTATACGTACCCTCATAATCTTTTTAGTCAATTTTTTGTTGAAAACTTAAAAAATGATAAAAGATTTACATTGAAAAGTGATATATTGTTATACCACTTTCTCTCATATTATTATTATAACATCTCTTATATTTAATGTGAGAATAACAACAAAAATAATAGAATAGCTAGAAATTAATACTACCAACAAAGGTAGAAATATACTTATTGGAATCTGAGAATAACAATAAAAATGAGTAGAGAATTGATTCATGTAGGAACAAGCAAAGAATAATTAATGTTGCGGTATACAGTGGTGAAACCAGAACGTTTTTAGAAAGGGTTCAAAATACATCAATAAAAAAATTATTTATTGACGCTTGGAGTGCTTCTTTTGGTTGTACGACTGAGAGTAAGCAACTGTATCCTGCGACACTACATAGTTTGAAAATGTCTCAAAATTTTGTTCAATATCAAAATTTATATAGAAATATTATTATTTTTATTTTATTTAAAAATACGTGAGAGAAATTCATGTAGAAATATTATTTTTTATATGAAAATATCATTTTATTTCCTATATAGAATAAAGAAAATTAATTTAGAAAGAAATCAACAAAGGGGAGAGTCTCTGAAGTAAATTCGTGATGTTTAAAAATATAAAATGTTTGTATAATTTAGTAAATAAAGAACTTGGTTTTTGTGATTATTCTTCAACCTCAAGTAGTGACCTAGATTTGATTGTGTTTTAAGTTCTTTCATTTGAATTTCATTGTAAAATAAAATTTATTATATTTTTTAATTTATGAAGCGCATGTAGAAAATTTTGGACTGCTATTATAAACTACCATTATTATACATATATATATATATATATATATATATATATTTGTGTGCGCGTGGGTATATATATATTGATTATTAATATATGTATTAATATATAGTCTGTGCAAAATTTTGGTGGGCCTTGATTCCGCCCATGGCGGTATAGAAAAATGGATGAATACTTCAATTAAAAAGTAATTTAGAAGAGTATTTTAAATAAAAAAACTATATGATTAATTAGCGTACCGAAACTAATTAACAAGTTTAATATAAGACCGAAGGAGTACTTAAATGGCGTTAAAATGATTACAATCCTATTAAAAAAAATCTTACTTTTACAATAATTGCTCATGACGAAGAACATTTCTTAATTAGGCACAAAAAGTGTATGGTGAAATTTTAATTTTAACCCCCTGTTAGAAAAGATCATTGTATATATATATATATATATATATATATATATATATATATATATATATATATATATATATATATATATATATATGAGAATTAAAATTTAATTCTTTTAATTTGGCCATCGATTGATCCACCGGACTAAATAAATTTTCCAAGTTGTGGATATATCAGCAATGGCTTCTCCAACTGTCAAATAAAGTCCGTTGGACCTAAACACATCCAGAACTTTTGAGTTGTGGAGCTTCTCAATTACATCTCCAACTGGATTAACCAAAACAAGCTGCAAATTAAAACAAATGAAAGTTAAGAACTTTGTTTCTTAATTTTGAAAAGAGATTTTTATTTTTATTTAATTTAGAAAGACAGCTTAATTAATAATAAAGCTGAAATTATAAAATGAGTCGCAGCATGCAGGCACATATAATTACAATTAAGCTCATCTCAGCTCGCCCACCTGCAGTGATCTTTTGTTGAGTGTATTGTTCAGTTCTCGTATAGTATCAATGCCACTTGTATCTATAGCTGCTACAGCTGTAAATTAAATATGTTTTAACTGTTAGATAAAAGATTCTCAAAATTATATATACGCTACCATCGCAATTAATATATTTGAGTGTGGTGTGTGAACGAATTTTAGGCATGCTAAATGGTACATAATTTGAAATATGAATTCACTGCATTAAAATTGAATCCAAAACTGACCAGTCATATCCAAAATTATGCATCTAAGAGTAGTATCCATGTTTGCTTGAATCCTCTCCTCCTCCTCCCTTACCCATCTCAATATTCTGCACAAATAATGTTCCAATAAAAGTTATATATATCTTCTGCGTATATATATATATGCTAACCGTAGTACCTCTCTTGCAGATATGTTGAATTAACAAAGTAAATGGGAGATTCAATGCTTAAGATGAGGAAAGATGGAACTCTCTGAGCATTCTCATAGCGAGAAAGACTTTGGTATAATTGAGTTCCCGGAAAATTCCCCAAAATATTTGTATTTGGTCTTGTAACATGCAACATTATTTTAAATATGGAAACACCAACCTGTAATTATTAATTCCAGCAACATTATCATGCTCCAAACATGTAACAACACTATGCACATAATTAAAAAACGGAAACATAATGGTCAAGAAAATTACTGCAATGGCTAATCCCATCTGAACTGAGAGAAATAAAACTCCAAAAAAGGAACATAAACAGGCCAAGAAATCAAGCTTGTCAATTTTGTACAGCCTTATTACACCACTGTAGTCAATTAATCCAATAACGGCTGTTATGATTATGGCTGCTAAGACAACGTTTGGAGTATAATAGAAGAGTGGCATTAGAAACAGAAGTGTAACCAGCACTGCAGCAGCCATCACCATATTTGAAATTGCCGTCTTTGCTCCGGCATTGTAGTTTACCGCAGATCGAGAGAATGATCCTGTAAAATTATTAAATTGTGATTTTGGTGAACAATAATATATGAGAGCTGATATTTCTAGCTCATTAATTGCAACTTTTTTTATTTGCATTACACAGTTGCACAATGTATATTAATTATTCTACATTTGCACTTGCATCATATATATATATATATATATATATATATATATATATATATATATATATATATATATATATTGCCCTGAAATATCATTTTCCCTAATTATAGGCAAAAGGTTTCATCTGTCACAAACAATATACAAATGATTAATTACCGGTGGTAATATAACATGAAGAGCAGGAACCAGCCATGTTCATAAGTCCAATAGCTGTCATTTCTTTGTTTCCATCAACTTGATAATTTTGAAGAGAAGCAAATGTTCTTCCTACTGCAATTCCTTCCTGCAAAGTAAATTGTGTCAAGATTCAAGAATTACACCTAAGCTAGCTATTAGGGAATAAATACGTACGTATATCAAACTCTAACATGCACTTGTCACTTAACAATTTGGTACTATTAATTGCAAGCTAGTTGCAATATTAGTTTACGATGCATGTCAACACTTTTTCTGTTAATATGATATGCAGAAGTGCTAAACTCGAGTACCATAGCTAAGCCTTTTTTCCGCAAGAATAAAGTGCAAGTTAAAGCAGCAGGTAGTACTCACAGTGAGAGATAAGATTCCTGTTATAAGGCCTGTTTTGATTGCAAGGCCTAAATGAGGACCATGAAAATATAGCTTGTTCACTGTGGATGGGTTGAGACCCTCTGGCAATGTACCAATCTGTGTACCAAGAATATGAGCTCCATTAATTTAAAATCCTTATATTGCTCCATCACTTCATCTCTTTATATATGATATTTTGGCAGTTCCTAATTTTGACATTTTAAAGTGATTTTTATTAATTATACTTAATTCTAAATTAAATGAATGGATATCAATTTTGAATTTAAACAGAGATTCAAAATTGATCCATTTTGTTGGAAATTAAAAACGGGAAGTATATATAATACAAAATGTAGAAGGAATCTATATAAATGTTCTTACTTTTGATATTTCATGGACTTTTGATTTGAAGAGGAACAATAAAAGAGTTGAAAGAACAACAGACGTCAATGGAGCGGCTGCTGAAATCCAGAAAAGCTTTGTTTTCTTTAAGCTCTAATGGTTTAGCAAGGGAAAAAAAGAAACAAATGAAATTTTCATTAGAAAATTAATTATCTCAAAAGAAAATTTTAGAATAAAGTACTATTTCAGAAGTACTGGTGTAACTCACAATTATCCTTGCTGTTAATAAAAATACTAGGAAACTGAAGCCCATTATAATGGTTTGCCAGGTCCACTACACATGCAAATCAGTAAAATCACCTCAATATGATTATATAATATTTATATATATATATATATATATATATATATATTAATATATTATCATGTCGTCTTCATTTTTTTTGTTTGGTTTAATTTGTTCTTGTTTTTAGTCAGGCACATGCAACTATGCAAGTAAAACATTTTTGCTTAATTTTTAATTTCTTACTTCTTGTCTCTCATGGAAAACTGAGGACATGACTGGAATAATCTGCATTTTACCAGTGAAATGAACAATCCCAAGCAAGCCTTTAAGCTGCTGAAGGGAGACAATTATTGCAGCTCCAGCCATGAACCCAATTAATGTTGCCTTTGATAGATAATCTATAATGAATCCTAACCTGGAAAAAAAAAAAAACATATGTTATAGTTTGTCAAATTCATAAGCTTTTAATTAGTACTACTTGATAAATCATTCAAAACATGATGAAATAAAATATTTGATATATACAAATATATATAATATGAGTACGAAATTCAATGCAGAATGACCAGGCAAAATTCAAGAGAAATTTTAACAGAATGTCTTTTTTATTATCTCTCTCTTAGAATAGAGAGAATATTAGAGAGGGGCCAACTGTCCAAGTTGTCATTTGAAGGGGTGACAAGCTCATTCAATTATTATATTTCAATTGGATTTTTTTTGTTAGTGGAACATTATTTATTTTTTAAATTTAAAATTGAGTTTTTATTTCTTGATGTAGAACAGTTGATGACATTGACTAGCTATAATCTTTTGCAGAAATGAAAGGAATCCCAGAAGTTTCGGTCAGGCTAAAATCAGTGCAGATTTCTCTAGGACTTATGCAATGGAAATTAAGAAGCCATCGTTTATGGCTAATTAATTAATATTTGGAATCTTATACGTGACAGTGAAATTGTTATACCCTCAACAAGCTTTAGAATCTTGTCCGATTGATAATTTCTAAAAGTTCTGAACATTTCAACCTACTTTATGCCAAAGGTTTTGGAAATTTTGCATTTAGATTACAAAAGTTGCATGTAGGTTAATAGTCTACTTTTAAGTGTGCAGTAAAGAATCACATAATTATTTGTGTTTTCTACATTTCTACCCACAAGATAAATATTCATTATTTCCTTTTTCATTTTACTGCAGTGAAGCTAATATATGTGATATATATATATATATATATATATATATATATATATATATATATATATATGATTGGTGATGCATAAATTATAGAAAAAAAATAAACTAAGAAAGATTGGTCGTACGTACCTAAAAAGACCTAAAGAAGCTTGGAATAAACCAGCAAAGAAAGTTGTAGTGAAAGCAAGTTTGATATAAAGATGTGGTTCATCAATTGGAGAAATTGTTTCACTTAGCATTTGTTCCCATGACCAATGATGCTATTGACACTGGACCGACAGCAAGATGCCGAGAACTACCAAGTGCAGTATATATTAGTGGTGGTACAAAGCTTGAATCTGCATAATTAAGTTTGAAATTAAAATTAATGGTATTCAGTATGGAATGGAGAAAATTGAATGATATGAATTAATGGGGACTCACATAATCCAATTATAGGAGGTAGATTCGCAAGCTTGGCATAACTAATTCCCTGCCAAACAAAAATAACATTGATAAGAAAAATCTTATATGTTGTTCAACTAATTAATTACAAAGTATGCGAGACGTATACATTGACTTTTCCCTTAAACATTACAATATTAAATTCTAAGACTAATTAAATTTGGTTGCTGCTAATAGAAGGAAAAGAATTTGCATTTTAGTTGTCTTAATTAATAATTGGGCCAAACCTAAAAATTAATTATTATGAGTAAAGATAAGGTTGTGATATATTTTCAGCACTATAAACGGTTTCAACCACTATGCAGCAGACATACCAAAAAAATACTATAAAAAATACGCAATTTGATCAGTTAAGAAGAGAGAAAACAGAGAGATGGTTTAATTGTCAAGTTCACCTGTGGGATGGCTAAACTTGCAATGGTAAGACCAGAAATAAGATCAGATCTGAAGAGTTGGAAAGTATAAGTAGGCAGCCATTGAAATATAGGCAACATATACTCCAAACCAAGAACCCATTTTCTCAAGAAAGGTTGGTTCTCAAATCTGTGTAAGGGATCATCTGGGAAGAAAATCTCAGAGAGTTTGTGAGTTTTTGGAAGGTGCTTCTTTTTGGAGGCAAACCAACTTTATGTATTTCCATACTTGGAAATGTTCCATCTGTAGAAATTGAAATTGTGACCGGAGTTTCATCATCCGAAAACTCTGATGAAGATTCTACTCTCTTTGAATCAATTAAAATCATATTTTGCTCTTGAAAAATCACTGTTAATTTCTAGCGGTAGTGATAGTTGTTCTTGTGAAGAGGAAATTTATTTCTTGGTTCAAATATATAGAGGGAGAGATGGAGAGAGAGAGAGAGAGGAACGTACGTCGGTTATAATCTGTAACTGTTGTGCTGTATGAAGGAAATTAACTTCATGAAAATCCATTGGTTTGGTCGTACCAATTGACCTTTATTTGTGTATTGAGGACTCATGTGGGGCCCACATGCAAAACCCTAAATTTACCTTATTCAGTTATTCGAATGTCATGGCAACCCTAGCTAGTAGTTAAGTGTCAACTTTGTCCACAATACATATATTTTTTTCAACTTTATTTCTAATTTCATTCCCATATCACTATACTATCACACACATAGGAAATTAATATATTCACATATTAAAATAATATTTTTACATAAGTCTATCTCTAACATAAAGATGAGACCCACTCACTATTCATGTGGGAACGATTATGTGAAAATATTTATTTTTTTATGTGAAAATATCGATTCTGTAATATCATCATGGTAGTGAAAAGGGAAGATTGTTGCATCTAGAATTTGTGAGTTTTGTATATATATATATATATATATATATATATATATATATATATATATATATATATATATATATATATATCAAATTAAAACTCTAGAATTGGGTGAATATATCACGAACATAATATAGTTGGTTAACTTTAATATAAGAACAAGTTACATATGTGTATAATACTGATGAGTTGTATTATAATTTTAATGATATTAAACATTAAGAAAATTATACAAATTTTTTTCAATTATTTAATTACATGAATTTGACTACTAAGGTTAGGACATGTCAACTTCGGATTTACAGTGTGGCACTAACACAACTACAACTACTTTTACCTATGTGTTGTACGTTTCCCATCTATCATAATTACATGCATGAACATGAGAACAAATTATGCTAAGAACAAAGCATGAAAGGGCAACTCTAGTTGAAAGCCTTTTATCTTTTGATTTTTCATAAACTCTTGCACGTAATTAGCACACAATAATCCCATGATCAGTATAGGCTGGTTATTAGTGTCTCTTAACGCATTAACTGATCCCCACAATGTCCGCATACAGTCTGATTTTCGGTCATATTAACATAGTATGCAAACGGCAAACCTTAAGGAAACAATGAATTTCTATTATATAGTAATAAATATTGGTTGTAATAGCCTTAATTTGATTGGACTCACTAAAGTATGAGTGAATCTCAACATGAAAATAGTACTGTGGAAAATCACATGCAATCACCATAGCCCTTGTGAATTGTTAAGTATTGATTTGTCTAAATAAAAATAATTGACATGTACGAACAATTGATAATCTTTGCTCAAATAACAACTCCCCTAAAAAAATGATCCGGAAATTTACTAATTAACCATAAAACTACACATTTTCGCGTGCGTCACTAATTTCCTCCTCACCAGCATGAAATTTGAACATACTATTGAATACTAGTGACATGTGATACGAATAATTTAAATGAGGTTCAAGTTAAGCAAATATATATTTTTCAAATATGTTATCAAATTTGGAATTTTAGAGCATGTGCAAAGAAGGTGTACTTTTATGTCGTTTATTGAAATTCGAAATTCCAAATTTACATTTTTTTAAATAATACTCAATGCAGATTTATAAATATATTAGTGTGGGAATTGGAATCCTCAGTGTTTGAAATGGCCCACCGAAATGGCTAGATATTTTTCCTTCTAGCTAGTTTTATTTATTTATTTATTTATCCTCATCTTTCTCGCATCTTTGCTTTTGGACCTTACAAAAAGCTATCCATCTTTAGTTACAAACCCTACCTCTACCAAAAGAAATTTTAATGTATCATGCATGAAACATCGATCTTAATTTGAAGAAGATATATTATGATTAAATATTATTGTTTTGTTTGCAACAATTAATTGCATGATTTTATTATTATTATTATTAGATATACTTTCTTGTTGAATCTAATCATGTCGGAAATAGTATTTAATTTGGTGTGTGGATCATTATTATAGAGTATATGTGAGACACACACACACACACACACACACACACATATATATATATATATATATATATATATATATATATATATATATATATATATATAGATAAACATGATTAGTCACAATTTGGTGAATCTGAGTATATCGTGTCATTTATTTTTCCGTTTTTTAATTTCCGTGATTCTTGTTTGCAATATTTGATCTTAAATCTAATAAGATAAGAGCATATTTGTTTAAGAAAAAACAATAATTTTTGTTATATAATTAATATACAATAACTAAACACGTTCACACTTGGTTTTAATTTGATCATCCAATCAAAATTTGAAAATTAAAAGTCATGAATCTTACATTCTAAAAATGTTGGACTCAATTATATATGATCCATGAAAAATATTACTACCCTTGTTATAGTTAATTACATGGACTGATTGATGACATGAGAAAATGAACTAATTAAACCTGCAAAGTTAAGAAATTTATCATGTTGACAAGAATCCCATCAACTAAGTGGCCGATATTAAAATAAAACTTTATGAATACTGCCATAATAAGGTGTCTGATTCGAATCAAGAGTGTCCAAATTGCCAAATGTATAGTATAGGCTTCTTATATAGATGCATTCTACACAAACATATATATCTTTTCTCACATACGATAGCAGCCCATGTTTAATATCTTTTTTGGGACATTGAAGTATTAATCACGTTTGCTCCTCCAGATATTCCTTTTCTTTTCAAAAGGATTAATTAAAATGGGATTGAAACTTTAAAAATTATTCTCGATTAATCTCAAAAATTATAACATGACTCCATTAATTAATTGTTTTTATAAAACTCACTGCTGGTATCTTGAAATTTAATGGAGCTCAACATTTTTGGCCAAGAAAAGGCCAGTCATTCTCCTTCACATTCTCTCTTCTCTCTATCTATTTTTCCACTTCATAATGTGCATAATTATTCAAATATATATATATATATATATATATATATATATATATATATATATATATATATATATATATATAATATTAGAATTGACCACCTGTATACTTAATTTCAATTAATCCCAACCGTACATTTATTTGATTCGATTATATATTCACAATTTCACTGACATATTTATAGTGACCATCAAATTCCTCTTTTGGTAAGATCCCCTTCTTTCTTTATTCAGATTATCCTTTAGCCCCATACTTTTTGGGCACATATGCAATGCGATAATGATACGTAAAAGTTTTTTATATAGTAATAATACATTAAAAAGTCGAATATAGGTTCCATTTGAACTAGTGATCGAGTTGATATAGAATATCTCTACATCCATAAGTTACCTTCAGATGGAACTATATATATGTTGAAACTAATGATGATTGATATTCATATATTCATATATATATATATATATATATATATATATATATATATATATATATATATAATGAACTGATTATCCCAATAATTCTTGCTGTTGGTTAGGTCAATTATATGTCCATGTGATTGTTCAAATTAAGACTTAAAATTAAAGGAGCAAATCTTATACTAATATAATTTGGTGGTTTAAATGCATTAATTAAACTTTACTAGTTATGGGGAATATTGTCTAAATATTGAATCATTGGTAGGATATAAATTAAAATAAGCATACTAAGTTGAATAATATATATATATATATATATATATATATATATATATATATATATATATATACCATTTTTTTTATGTTTAAGTTTGTTTATATGTCATAGGTAAACATTAACTCTGTGTGTGTTGGGGGGAGGGGATTACATGGACAACCATTTTTGAGATATTGAGAATATAGAATACAAAAGATTTGTTCATTGTATGAACAGTTGAAGAAATTTGTTTGATGTTTTAAATTTTTGCCACACGTAACTATAATTTATTTTAATTACACACGCACTCTCTTATATATATAACACTAAAGCTGATATAATTTTTTTTTTGAAGTCTCACATTTTGAGGGATACCATTATATTACAATTAAGTTTCATAATCACCAACGAGGTTGGTCAAGACTTAGATGTTATTGTGATATTTAGGTTTCAGGTTTGATTTTCACTTAAATGAGTTTATTTTTTATATTATAGAAAGTTTATTTATTTTTATGTGAAGCTTAATTATTTGTTAGTTTATTTCTTCTTCTTAAACGAGGTTTGATTGGATTCTCACTTATGTGAGTTTATTTCTTTCATTATTGGAAGTTTGTTTCCTCTTTATGTGAGTGTTGTTTGTGAGTTTATTTCTTTCTTTTTGGTGAGGTTTGATTGGTTCTTGATAATGTACTTGATTATGAAATAATATTGTATTTCTCAAAAAATGACTTATATTATAAAAGAAAAAAAGTTTCATAATCAATATCAAGAATTACATTCATCATTGCAATATCAAATAAATCTCACATTGATGGTAAAATCATATAATATAATACATTTATTCTCTCTCATATAATTGTTATTATTAAATAATTTTCATGTATTCTTTTCTTATTTTATAGTATAACTTTATTATTTTAATTATGCTTCCTCATGTGTTATGTACGAGATACTAATATCAAATGAATTAAAATTTCAATAAAGTTATTATAACTATGTAGAAGTTTGAATATACTTTCACCTTTTCATAAAAAGAGTTTTATTTATAACAAAAAAAAATACACAAAAAAAATTATCTTTTTATTAATCATAGACTTATTTAATATTAACAACACAATTTTCACTATCATACCACCACTAATTACTATAAGTATTCATCATTATATTTAGAAGTAAATATGAAAGAATCTACAAAGCGTAAAGCAGGGTTAAATGTTTTTTCAGTCACCGTACTATATGTCAACTTACAGATGGATAATTATACTTTTTTTTTCTTACAGTCAACTCACTGTACTCGATTTTACTAACAAAAAATTAAAAAAACCATTAAGTCAAAGTTGACTTAACGGATGTGATGATGTGGCAGCTGACTTGTCTAAAAAAAACCTATGTGGCAGTTAATATGCGACGTGGCAGTGATAATGTGGATTTGGAGGAAAATTTTTATGAAAAACTGAAAAAAAATATTTTAAAGTATAATATAAATTATAAAAATTAGCTAAAAAACAAGAAAATAAATAAATAAAAATAATTATTTTTAATAAAAATTAGAAAACGCAGTTTTTTATTTTTATTTGAAAAAAGTAAAACGCATTTTTTAATAAAATAATTGTTTTTTTATATTTATTAAAAAAAAAATTAAAACGCAGGTTTTTAATAAAAATAAAAATGCAGTTTTTTTAATAAAAAAAAAAAAGTGTAGTTTTTTTTAAATAAAAAAGCGCAAATTTTTTAATAAATTTTTTTTTTTTTATTAAAAAAAATTAAAACGCTGCTTTTTTAATAAAATAATTGTTAAAATGCAGTTTTTTTAATAAAATTAAAAATGCAGTTTTTTATAATAAAATAATTCAGTTTTTTTAATAAAAATAATTAAAAACGCAATTTTTTTAATAAAAATTTAACAGCTTAATTTTATTATAAAAAATTTATTAATTTTTTTAAGTCAAGGTTGACCTAAAATGCATTTTTTTTAAATAATAAAAAAATCTCTTTAAACTGTTAACAGATTTAAAAATGCAATTTTTTAATCTCTTAAACAGTTTTTTTAAATTAAAGAAATGCAATTTTTTTAATAAAAAAAATTAACCGATTAATTTTAAAGCGGTTAAAAATTTAAAATCTCTTAATTAAAAATATTTTAAAATTAATCTATTAAATTTTTTATTAAAAAATAGCGTTTTTAATTATTTTATTTAAAAAACTGCATTTTTATTTTTATTAAAAAAACTGCATTTAATTTCTTTTTAATAAAAATAATTTATTTTATTAAAAAATGCGTTTTAATTTTTTTTAATCAAAAATAAAAAACTGCGTTTTTAATTTTATTAAAAATAATTATTTTATTTTATTTATTTATTTTCTTATTTTTTGCTAATTTTATAATTTATATTATACTTTAAAATATTTTTTCTTTTTTTCATAAAATTTTTCTCCAAATCGACATCATCACTGCCACGTCGCATATTAACTGCCACATATGCTTTTTTCTAGACAAGTTAGCTGCCACGTCATCACTTCCGTTAAGTCAACTTTGACTTAACGGTTTTTTAATTTTTTGTTAGTAAAATCGAGTACAGTGAGTTGACTCTAAGAAAAAAAAATTCAATTATTCATCTATAAGTTGACATATAGTACGCTGACTGAAAAAACATTTAACCCGCGTAAAGCACGAGGTCTTAGGTAACTAGCAAAACAAACTAATAAAAAAATAAATGAGTTCGAATCAATTTTTTATTTTTTTTAACTTCTTTACTGTTTTGATATTGGGCTCCTCTATCACAGCTTGTTCTAACGTCTGTTCTTTCCTTTTATCACTAGGCCTCTTTGAGTTCGTCTTTTGTTGGTGTCAAACGTATGAAGCCCAGTAACAATTTCTCCATTAGTTCTTGCCAATATTAAATAAAAAATGACTACACTTAATATTCTACTAGACTGTTTAGGAATTAGTTTTTATAAAAAAGTTCGACTAAAAGACAAATTGCACCTTATACTTTACTTCGGTGTTGATATTTGCACCCCAAAATAAAAAAGGTGTCTAAGTACATTCCATACTTTACTTATTGATAACAGATTGCACACTTTGCACACTTGACCGGTCAAAAGTGACCGGCTAAGGCACAGATCCACACAAGAAAGGGTATTTCAGACTTTAGATATTCTTTATCTTCTCCAACGCAATTACAGAGTCATCAGACAACGATTTGAAGGAGGCAAGGGTTCGCGATTTGAAGGAGGCTAGGGTTCGCGATTTGAAGGAGGCTAGGGTTCGCGATGAGTAGTGATTCGCGATTCTTGAGGGATTCATCAGACAACGTTGTTTATGGCGTTAGAGGTGTCCCAGAATACAGTAAGTACTTCTGTGATTATCTTCCATGAGCATCTATTTTGAATAATCCGCTTTAGAAATTAGTGCATGTTCTTTTTGTAGTATATTGTTTTGTTTTGTAGTTTATTTACTTCTTTTTGTTATAAAGTGGAATGGTGGACCCTTTTTGATGATCAAATTCAAAACTCTCTCTTTTCTTACATTTTTTTGGATTTTAGTCAATTAAATATGATGTGGTCCACACATTTAACCGACAGAGAATTCTTTGTGTTTGTGTCTATGCAGGCAACCCAGAGTATTTTACAGTAAAAAAATTTCATGGGGGACATTTTGAGGATAGCCAACATATACAGTATGTGGGAGGTATATTTAATTTCTTTGATTTCTGTCATCCTGATTTCATATCTTTACTTGACATATGTAACATGGAGAAGAACTTGGGATACAAAGTTGGACATTTCAAGTTCCATTACAAGTCACCTGCAACTGATATGGAGAGGGGATTATTTGGGTTAGAAAATGATGATGATGTGTTAACAATGTGTATACTTATCCATTCTACGAGACTAGTTGAAATATATATGGAGGTTGTTAGACCTATGGGAGTAGAAGCTGACTTTGAAATTGATGAAGTAGAGTCAACTGATGAAAGTTATGTGGATAGTTCTGTGGAAGAATCAACGGAGGATGAAGAGGATGATGAAATTGGGGAGGGGGATGAGGGAGATCAAACTGAGGCAGGGAGGGGGACTGAGGATGATGCAGTTGACAAAGGTAAGGGAAAACAAATGGAAGGCAAAGGCAAAGAAACAAGATTTGCACATAACAAAGGTAAGCGAAAACAAACTGCAGAGCCTCAAACTGAAGTTGAAGAACCACAAGTGCATGGATTTTCATCCTTTGACTATGATGACAGTGATGTGGAAAGGATGCCTAGGGTTGATGAGTGGGACCCTGAACCACCTGAACAAGAACATAAAGGTGGTCCAGAATTTAGGGAAGGTGACAGTGAGGATCTTGAGTTTGAGTTGGGAATGACATTTTTCAATGTCAATGAAGTGAGGGCAGCAATCAGAAATCATGGTATCAAACATGGAAGGAAGGTGTATTTCAAGAGAAACATGTCCAATAAGATCCAAACAAGGTGTGTGGAGCCATGTACATGGTACTTCTATGCTGCAAAGATGCAAAGAAAGCTCACATTTAAAATTACTAGGTTACAAAAAGTCCATACTTGTAGTAGAGAGTGGGATAATTATTGTATAAATGCAGAGTGGATTGCCAAAAAATATGAAGATGAACTTGGATGAATCCAACATGGGGATTAGATCGGTTTCATACTAAAAGTAGTTAAAGATTTGGATATTGGAGTATCAAAAGAGCCTAGCATCTGAGCTAAGAAAAGAGCAATGAGAAGCATTGAAGGTAGTCTTTGAAGAGGAGTATGGACGGTTACGGACTATCTTTGTAGAGCTCGGAAGAGCCATGCACAGGGAGTACTTGTATTTTGAAGAGAAGCGAGAACCGCAACAAGGACAAGACTTGAAGCGATTCTTGAGGTTTTATGTCTGTCTCCAACCACTAAAAGAAGGATTCAAGGTGGGGTGTAGACCACTGGTGGGGCTTGATGGATGTTTTCTCAAAGGACCATATGGGGGTTAGTTATTGACTGCAGTTCGTGTTGACCCAAACAATGGGATGTGGCCAGTTGCTTGGGCCATTGTTGAATCTGAGAACACTCAGTCTTGGACCTGGTTTATGAACTTTTTGGTGGCTGATCTTGGGATTTCAAATGATGGAGGCTGGACATTCATTTCAGATACACAAAAGGTATAAACATGTCTACATTTCTATATACTTTTCATTTAGTAGATGTTTGTGATTAGTACTTTAGAAGATGTGATTTATGATTATATCTGATAATTTCATTGGTGTTGATCCAGGGTTCGATTAATGCTTTAGAAGATGTTGTCCCAAGTGCTGAACACATATGTCAACCAGATGTGATGTCACAGGCTCCAGAAAGTCAATCATCTCAACCTCTTCCAAAGGCTAAGAGGGCAAAAAGGGTTCACAATACTAGGCATACTCATACTCAAACTTCTCAACCAATGACATCAACACATGAGCCAAATAACATGAATGTGGATCAAGCTGGTGGTTCTACAAAGTGGCAAGGTGGAATCCATTACGAGAGTAGCACCAGAAATGTCTCAGCTGATATATTACAACCCAAGGAATTCACATAGAAGGGAAAACAATGTACAACACTTGGAGACCTTGAAGCTGCAGCCAGATCCAAAAGAGAGAAGCTCCAGTTTAGGAAACCAACCAGTGGAGGGCCTAATGCAGATTAATAGCTAACATATGGGGTTTTGGGCTTTTTTGTGGTACTAAGCTTATATGGATGTATATATCCAGTTTAGGGGATTTTGGGGAATCAACTTAAGGCTGTTTTATGTATGTTTTTGTGGATAGTATGTATGTTTTTGTGGATAGTATGTATTTTTTGTGGATAGGATGCTCCAGTTTTATGTTTTTGTGGATAGCCATTGTTGTTAGGCCAATGACAGCAACTGTTGTTAATTGCCTCTGATTTATGGATTGTACTGGGGATTAATTTGGTAATTGAATGGCAATACCAGTTCCTTTATGATGCAGTGTGTGTCTGCAGTGTATGTAGTGTGTGTTTGTAGTGTTTAAGTACATGTGTTTGCAGTGTATGTTTACAGTGTGTGTATGCAGTGTTATACAGGTGGCCAATTGCAGTGTAGGCTCTGTTTTGGGCAATTGCAGTTTGTTGTTTGCATTTGTCTATTTTGTGCATTAATACCCTTGATGTGCATTTGTGAGACAGTCTGCAAAGGTTAAAAGGTGCAGGTATCATAAATTGCACACCAACCATAAACAAGAAATTGCAGCAATTGATTACAACCACTATATTTGCCCATACATTACAACATGTTCATTCAAAGAAATTGCCCATACATTACAACCACTAAATTACCTACAAAAGATGCCCAATAATTACCTTTCCTCCTACATTTCATAAGCCAACTAATTTCTACCACTATATTGCTAGAACCCAATTATGCACTGTTTAATTCTGGAGAACCCAAGTTGCTCAGTAGAACCCAAGTTGCTTGTTTTCAACTCTAGAGGGGTGGTTCATCCTTGACCGAGATAAACTTAAAATAAAAAATTGCAATCCAAGTTGCAGTCAACAGACAAATTGAAAACCTTGCCCTAGTTTTGGACTGTTCGAGATCATCTTTCACAGCTTTGATTTCAGCATCGAAATTCTCTAATCTTCTTATTAATCTAGGTATTACTTCCCTTGAACGCTCACACATTGAAGGATCAGCCCAAGCGAAATAATTATAACCACCGTGCCCATTTTCACACCAATCTGGACAACCAAAGAATCTTCTACCGACATTGTTTGAGCTTCTCCAAGCTGTCTTTATCACTGCTTTCTTCATGCACCAACAGTTTCGATCCATGAGCCCTATTTTTTCTTGATTTTCTTGATCGATTTTCTAAGATCGAGCTGTTGTTTGCTACTGAATGACTCTGTAATTGCGCTGGAGAAGATAAAGAATATCTAAAGTCTGAAATACCCCTACTTGTGTGGAACTGTGCCTTAGCCGGTCACTTTTGACCGGTTAAGTGTGTAAAGTGTGCAATCTGTTATCAATAAGTAAAGTATGAGGTGTACTTAGACACCTTTTTCACTTTGGGGTGCAAATATCAACACCGGAGTAAAGTTTAGGGTGCAATTTGTGTTTTAGTCAAAAAGTTCGTTGTTTTATTATGTCTACGCTAATTATTTCGGATAAGACAAATTTGAAAACATCAAATATATTTTTGTAGTCATCACTATATAATTAATATGATATAAATGTGACAAATGATGAAGCCATCTATACAGCTTAATCTAGTGTTGCATGTGATCTGAGGATCGTCAGCCCACTATGGTATGATGTAGTATGACAAAGTCATAAAATGACGACATTCTCAACGGGCTGTTAAATACAGTCAGTACTATGCTTCATAAATGATTTTTAGTATTTTTAATAATTAAAGAGGTGTTAATTCTGAATCGGCTAGACATAGATTTAGATATTTCTTATATTAATCTTTTGAATGTCCAACTAAATTGAGTTGTTATGGATTCTAGAATATGGGTAAAAATTTTCCTATAATGGGATTATTTTATATGGCATAGAGGAACTGAAAGAAATTTTTTCCGTCAAGATAATGTTGATCAACACAACATCCAAAATGAAAAATTCTATTTGTGCTAAATAGCAGTGATGATGAACGCAAATGTCGTTCAAATTGTGCCGAATGGCAGTGATGTGGAACGCGAATGTCGTTCTAATATTGATCAACACATGGTGTAAACAGGTTGACCACCTATATGCCCGTAAGATATGTCGGTTTGTAAATAAATTTCTGTTGAAATCTTTTTAGAAACAAAGTTTATGGTCTTTATGACCTTTATCACGACACAAAAAACTCTTCTTAAGCGAATCTTTTGAATTCTTGAACTATTTATATTGCTTCACAATTACTCCATTAATCAATTGTGGGGAATTTCTATTCTAGAGGTTAGGTATAGAAAGAATGAACTTCTTTAAGTAGAAGTAGGTCGTAGCACTACAAGAAAATGGTCTATCAACATAGGTTAATAAGCGGCCGCATGTAGTCAGTGAGATAGCTATCGTCGACCGGCGTGCGATCGACGATAGTCGTCCCCATAAAATCTAGTCATTTGGAATGCACATCATGACTCTATTCGCAATCGACACATCGACGACCGGTAGACATTAGCGGCCAAAATGATTAATTCGATGTCGCTAAGGTCGAAATCGGCAGGTCTAGGGCCAAAGCTGACGTGGTCCACGTGTCAGCGACCACCATCAGCGACCGCATGCGGTCGTCAAGACCCTCAATATGTCGGTAGTCATAATAACGATCAAATGAATCAATCGCAATCGCCGATATGAAAAAAATAAAAAAACAGATTTTTGTTGTTTTGCAGAATTCCCAAAAACCTGTACCTGTTTTGTACCTGCTTTATCCCAACACACAATCACAACAATATAAACAGTATTTACAACAATATAAACATCATTCATCGTCCACCAACATACACCAAACTAGTATTTAAACCTTTAGAACCCAATATGAATTGAATAAATATTATAACATTTCAAAACTTGTTTAAGTAACATACAGACATCCAAATAATGAATATACAAGTACAAGCTTATACTATAACTACAAAACTGATCTAAAGCAGGTACGTCAAGCATCATCGCCTCCTTGATCACCTTGTAATTACCAAAATAATAAAACAAGTTACAAATATAGTAACTATGTTGATACTGATATATATTACGACAATATATACAATAAATTAATTTTATACCTCGTCGCCATCCCCATGTTGTCCTGCTCATTGTCATTCTCGCTCAAATTAACTCCTCAGGATCAAGAGCCCCAAGATGCCCGCCCAGTATCTTCAAAAGATTTTAATCTCGACATATAGCTCTCACACACAACGGTAGGAGTATGAATAATTTGGATGACTCGATGATCTATGAAGACTGGGTAGCAGAAATACAGCTCGAAACATCAAGGATGGGCGTCGTTGTTGTCCTCGACCTTTAATGTAGTTCTTCTTCACAACGGACGCCTCTCCCACGCCTCTTGATCAATAGTGGGACGTGGAGTGCCTTTCGGATAATACTTCATTCAATAAACGCTTATAAGTATCCTCATCATCATGTTAACAATTAAATAGTTAAAAATAAATTCTGTAAGCATTGATAAACAAGATCAAGTTGTTAAAACTTATTACCGCTATCTGGATAGCATCAGGCAGACCATCACGGGTGGCCACGTACACATCCAACCAATGGATAGGTGTACCTTGAGACTGAGACTCCTATACAAAAAATAACACAATATTACTAAGTAAAAATGTGATATATTTTCTAGAATTCATGATTGCAAACATATTAAAACTTGTAAATACGCACCTGGCGTTGATATCTTGCATCGCGGAAATATCTTGTCATACTTCAGATGTCCCTTTAGCCTTTTCGCCATCGGGTACACCCGAGGATCTGTTGGTGGAGGCAGTCTTTCATCTTTTCACCCAGCTCTTAGCTCTTCATTGGGCACACATCTCAACCCATATGGACTGGGTGCACCACCAGGGGCTATGCTCGTGCATTTAATCCTCTCCCTGGCCTGGATGGTCGATCTCGGCATTGTGAAGGGCTTTTTGTCTTTCTTTGTTCAAATTGTCTTTGGTGCGGATCGCGCACTTCTGCCAGAATAATGTCTGTATCACTGAAGCCTGCGCGTCCTCCCATCTATACTGGTTTCTGCAAATAAAACAACAATAATAACATTACTAAATAATTATCCTTTGAATATTATATTATATGTCATAATTAAAAAAACATACCGAAATTCAAATAAACAACATCCTCAGGTGGGTGATAGGTGTACTTTCGCCCATAATCGTGAGGTGTAGGCCCAATTACATGTAAACACACCGTGATATGCACTGACTATCTTATTATCCGAAAAAACACTATAATATACAACAATTTACATCACGATAAGTAGATATATTAAAGCAATTTACATCTAAGTTATAATACTTATGAACATTTTTCAAACTTATACTTATAATACTTAAAAAAAATTCGCCAAAGTCTCCCCTACAATATAGACTAGCCACATGCACGACGGCATGCATATATGGACATTTCTAGGCACCCAAGACACAAACCAAGAAAAATATACAAATTTTCAATACAATAAGAATATTAACATCAATTAGCATATTAACATCAATTTACATCAACGATAAGTAGATATATTAAAGCAATTTACATCACAGTTCTATATATCTTGTATAAATGGAATCTTAAATACTTATATATAAATGATATATGCGGGACGTACGTGCTATTCGGAGGAGGGAGAATCTGAATAAGAATCCGATCATCCGGATTAGTAGGGGCCTTGGGCACATGATTAGGCCCCCTACCCATGCCACGATTTTTCTGCGCTGCTTCAGAAGCCATCTGTATACCTGAAATTTCAAGATGTTATTATGAGTCATATTTAATTACATATATATGACAATAAATATGATAGTGATATAAACATGTATATATATGAATATAAAATGATAATAAACAAAAGCAATTTACATCTAAGTTCTATTTAAATAGTTTAGTACATAAACATGACAATGATATAAAAAACATGTAATGCTAAACATATATTTCATTTGTTCAAGTGTCAATGTTCGATTCGTAATCATCCCAGATATGCTCGTGTTGCAGATTCATAACCACCATCTACATCAGATTCAGTGTCAGATTCAGTCAATAACTCTTCCTCCTCAGTATCAATGTCATCTGACACAAGTATTGACTCAGGATCTAATTCATGTGGTTCATCTCCACCATCTAACTGGATTATCTCTATGATGTTATTCTCAAGTACAGACATGTCATTCTCATTTAATGATTTTGAACATAAGTCTTTGAAGAAACGACTAAGATCCGTCAAAGCATCCCATATTGGTTTATCAAGCGAGATCCTAAAATGCTATAGGCATGAGTCTCTCCATGAACACATGGCGGTCATGACTCTTCATCCTTGTAATTTCCACACATGTAACACACACCTTGCAATGTTTGACGATATCCATCTGGTAGTTTGAGAGACTTAACCCATGTGCACACATCTTCAACTTGCTTTTTGGACAATGTGTACCTTACATGCGGTTTGACAATCTTACCATTAGGAGATTCATAAAGTTCTAATCCAAGACGCTTACAAATATCTTTCATGTCCAAACGTGCCTTATCGGTATCTTTTGTCTTCCCCGTAACATTCATCACAGTGTTAAACACATTGTCAAACATATTTTTCTCAATATGCATCACATCTAGATTATGACGAATCAAAATTGTAGACCAATAAGGCAGTTCCCAAAAGATGTTTCTCCTAACCCAGTTATGAGATTCGCCAAACCCATTGATTATGTTTGTGGCATCAATCTTACCAAATGGGATAACCGGCAATCTCATCACACGATCTCGCATCTCCGTTCTCGACAATCGCGGTGCAAGCATATCATTGTCTACTTTCCCTTTCCTGAAGTGTTCTCTATTTCTTCAAAACGGGTGATCTACCGGTAAGAACCGACGATGACAGTCAAACCAACAAGGATTTCGACCTTTTGATAGATTAAACGACTTTGTATGCTTCATACAATACGGACAAGCCAACTTCCTGTGTGTACTCCATCCAAATTAACATACCATAAGTCGGGAAGTCACTTATAGTCCACATAACCGCCGCCTTTAAGGTTGAAATTTGTTTCGTTGCAACATCCCAAGTTTGTACTCCATCCTCCCACAATACCTTCAACTTGTCTATAAGAGGTCTCAAGTAAACATCTAAGTTCTTTCCAGGACTCTTAGGACCGAGAACCACGAGTGAAAGAAACAAGTATGGTATTTGTTTCATACACATCCAAGGAGGCAAGTTATGCGGAGTAACAATCACAGCCAACATGAGTCTGAAACGGTGAGTGGCCAAACGGATTGAAACAATCGGTGGAAAATCCAAGCCTCACATTTCTAGGTTCCAATGCAAACCTGTGGATGTGCTATGTTGAAATCTTTCCAAGCCTCGCCCATATATGGGATGATTTAGTTCTCCATCTTTAGTTTGGAGATTTTGCATGCCAACTCATATGTTCAAATTGCTTGAAGACATGTACAATCTTTTTAGCCGATGTGTTATTGGAAAATACCTTAGAATCTTAAATCGGTATACTTGATTTTTTTGTAGTCACACCCTCTTTATTAGGCCTAAACCGATCATGACTTCAAAACGTGCACCTTGTCATCTTTTCATTTTACTTATAAAATAACATGCAATCGTTGGGACATGCATCGATCTTTTGGTATCCAAGACCCAACTTCTTCACCATTTTCTTACAAAAGTAATAGTTACCAGACAATTTCTCACTGTTAGGCAACATACTCTTAATGGCCTTCAAGAGCGACTCAAAATACTCATGGCTCATGTTGTGATCACCTTTGATGTTAATTAATGTCGCCATCTACGCAGACATAATGTAGTGTGTTTGGTGCAACCATGCCACAATGGCTCGCTACCCTCGCCTAACAACTTAAAGAAGTCTTTGCATCGTAATTCATAGGTTGCTCTCTCGCTTTGTTCCCAATCAAAATCGCCCCTCGCAATATTATGAACCATTTCATTCATATCGATGAGTACTACTTGCCTAATTGTGTACTTCGTGATGCCACCACCTCTTCTCTCGCCCATGTGCCCACCAAAGATTCTTCGTAATTTATCATGAACCCGTAAACAAGTAAATGATAGTTTATCACGTCTCTGTCCATATAATTTACATTCTTACACTTTAAACATGGACATCGTATCTGCGATTTACCATTCATACATTCCAGGTGACTATACGTGTGACAACCTCAAAATAAGTCCATTCCATTCAACCCATTCTGAGTCGCCAAATACATAGTACAGAAAATAACTACAACTTTATTACAATAATTGTCGTGCAAAATACAACAACACATATGCTGTGAGTTTGGATACAAATATATACCAACTGTGACACTCATCCCAACCTTGGATAACACGTCACAATGACACCTTACATAAAGGTATAGTCAAAAATTGTTTTAAAAATTAGAATCTTTGGGAAGTGCTCAAGGAAACCTTCGTACATGGGAGGCCATGCGTCTAGGTTATGATAGATATCATATGGCCACAGAATTATCTTTGGTTGACCTAATAGACCCCAAAGAAAAATGAGAAGATTACTATCATATTCTTCCCAATGGTGAGTCTTCTCTTGACATATCATTATCTCCACTGTCTCTAAATGAGAATTATACTTCAAACAAACACCAAGATTATATAGGTAGTGCTCGTAAATATACTCAGCAAGTGGATGAACACAACCCTGTCTTATGATGACACGAGGATGTATGTCATTAGACATCTTGTATGATAGTGGCAAAACACCCTTCCAACGTTGGGGTCGCCTCACCCTAGTTGATTCACCAAATATAACTACTATATGATGACCACCGCTTTTATTCCCTCATACCCCGCTTCGACCCAAATTACACTCTTATTACCCGAAAGGAATTGTGAAACAGAAGGGTGAGCACAACTAGCCTAGTAAAGAATATCATGACTAAAGATAATTAAATTATCAATAGCCTTCATCAATAATAAATCAGAGATTTAAAAATATGGTAGATGATAAAATTTTCAACCATAGTTGCAGCGGAACGAGCAATCCATTAGAAGAGTCAAATAGACCATAAAGTCTATTATCTTCTCCACATTAAAAGTCCACCAACAATGTTTTATCCCTATAACATTAATCAACAGTTCCTTTCCACAATTATATGAATAACTCATAATCATAATTGTAATTCCAAATTCTCTTCTCATCCAGACAAAGATAATTTTCATCACCGTCTTTTACCGAAACATCAAAGATCATGGTTATTCCAAATCACGCCCACGCTCATAATCATACTAATAACTCCATCTTTGTACTACGGGCCAAAGATATTAACTGTGACACCCCCCAAAATAGGTATACATCACCCATTCTCGAGGTTGTCAATACAGTGCATGTAAACAACTACAACTTTATTATTACAACAAGAAAGCTGAGAGTTTAAATACGAGATATTGTCATCTAAACAATATCCACATACAAATAAATCCTCATCATAATTATTGATACATTATTTTATAAAAATGGTGAGGACTACTAAACAACTCTCTAAAACCATCATTCCATACCCAGACTGCATACTCGCTACATTCTCGCCTCCTGAGAAGAAAAATGGAACAAAAAGGAAAATGGTGAGCTCAACTAGCCCAGTAAAGAATATTATGACTAAGATAATACAGAACAAATTATCATTAGTCTTCAACAGGAAAAAATTTAATAGAATACAATAGACAACAAGTTTTAAATCAATACTGCAAATGAAAATATTAATTCATAGAAGAGTTACGTAGAGGATGAAATCTACTAATATCTATGAATTTAATACCATCATCAATATTTTTATCCTCGTAACATCAATCAATATATATTTGGAATCATATATTCATTCTTGCACTACAGCCAAGGACATTCACCATTGGTCATGTTCATCTAAACACTGCTCATCTTCAGACCATGGGCCAAAGATATTCATCGAAATCATTCATCTTTGCACTACGTGCCAAAGATATTCATCGAAATCATTCATCTTTGCACTACATGCCAAAGATATTCAATAATATCATCATTTAAGACGAGGATGATGAAATATATATATATATTTTTAAAAGAAACGAATCCAGTGAAACAAAATGACAAGGATTAAGAATTAAGGATTCGTACTTCGTTTTATCCACGTCCAAAAATACCTCAAAAATAATCATAGTGGTGTAAAATTCAAGAATGATCAAAACATGGATACAATCAAAGCTAGTATCCACAATATATATTTTTAGACGAAAAGAAAAATTTTCATTTTTCGATGAATAAAGGCCAGATTCGTGAATAAGCATCAGATATCGTGAATAGTCAAGATATCGTGAATAAGAAACTCTCACACCAAAAGTTCCAAATTTGATAAAAACTTCGGACCAATATTTCAAAGATAATGATATTGAAGAAATAATATCATTACGAAAAAAAATAATATCCCTTACCTCGAAAGATCGGTACTTCTAAATTTGGAATCTCGGATATAGGCTATAACTCAACTTTCACCGTATAGCAATACTCAAAGTATACTCAAAATACTCACAAGAATACGCTCGATAATATAGAGAGAAAACTTCATTTACAGTGTGATTTTCAATTCTAACCTAAGCACCTATTTATAGGAAAATGCTTAGAACACCAAAGCGAAAATTTAATAAATTAATATTATATTTTTTCTAAATATCTCTACTCACACTACCATCTGAATTCAAATCCTAACCACATGTTAAATGAGTTTCAAAATGAAAAAAAACGTTTATATAATTAAAAATATTTTAAACTTCCAAAATCAATTATTTGAACTTGAACTTCAATAATTCATAATAAATAGCCCTTTTATCGGAAAATTGAATCTCGAGAGTTTTTATAGAAATTCAATTCTCTACAACTTTGCGAGGAAAAAGTTTTTCCAAATTCCAAATGAAATTGACCAAATCTACAAACGGACGATTTTAGAGGCTATAATCAAATTTCGAATAATAAATGGGGTCCATCGACATGTTTAACATGTTTTAAACATTTATTGCAACAAAAATACTCTTCCTCCTCAGATACTCATATATCCCACCAATGGTAAATACTTATCCCAACCGCCTTGAAGTTCAGGACACGTAGTCTTAATAAATCTTCAAGAGTTTGAATAGTCCTCTCGATTGTCCGTCTGTTTGAGGATGGTATGCCGAATCAATCGTAAATCCGCACCCATAGCTTTTTGCAAGCTAACCCAAAATCTTGAAGTGAATCTTAGGTCACGATCCGAAACTATAGATCTTGGCATGCCATGCAACCTCACAATCTCATTTACATACATACTAAAGAAAGCGTTCAAGAGAATAAGTCTCCGTATCGGCAAGAAATGTGCGACTTGGTTAATCTATCAACAATAACCCAAATAGCATTTATTCCTTGAAACCGTGGGAAGACCTGCGTGAACGAAATCCATGGTAATGTGTTCCCACTTCCATTTCGGAATCCCAAGTGGTTGCAATGGTCCTTAGGGCACTTGATGCTCCGCTTTACACGCCGACAAGTTAAACATGTTGAGATAAACTTTGCAATCTCTCTCTTCATATTATTCCACCAAAATGTATGTCAAGATCACAATACATTTTAGTACTTCCAGATGGATTGCAAATGGTGTATTGTGTGCCTCCATCATGATCTTGTACTTCAAATTAGAATCGTTAGAACACAAAGTCTGGAGTGGACTCAAGTATTCCTTCTTCATCAATTCTCGCCTGAATATAGCACCTTCTTGTACTTTCTTCTTCATATATGCACATCTTCCGCCCGGTGGCTCGAGCAACCTTAACTTTTCTATTAAAGTTGGCTCTATGCGCGTATACTTGACATCATCGCACCTCGCTCGTTCAGATATGATCTTCTACTCAACGTGTCGGCCTACCACGCTCGCTTTTCCGTGATGGTATTGAATAGTGTGGTCGTAGTCTTTCAATAGCTCGAGCCAACGTCATTGCCACATGTTAAGTTCTTTTGAGTGAAGAAATATTTAAGGCTTTTATGGTCTGAATATATCTCCACTTTCTCCCCATAAAGATAGTGCCTCCAGATCTTTAGTGCGAAAACGACTGCTGCCAACTCTAGATCATGAGTAGGATAATTCCTCTCATATTCTTTAAGTTGTCGCGAGGCATAGGCTATGACTTTCCCATGTTGCATGAGAACACATCCTAACCCTTTGCCCGAAGCATCGCTGTAGATAACAAATCCATCCGTACCAGATGGTATTGTTAGAACAGGTGCCGAAATGAGTCTCCTCTTAAGCTCTTGGAAACTCTTCTCGCATTCCTCGCTCCATATGAATTTTGTATCCTTTCGAGTCAGATGAGTTAACGAAGTAGCGATTCGAGAAAACCCTTCCACGAATCTCCGATAATAACCAACTAAACCCAAAAAGCTACGTCTTTCATCCACCATCTTCTTGCTGCTCCTAACTTTGTATTGCTTCAATCTTCACCGTCAACAGATACTCCATGTTTTGACACTGATGTGCCCAAGAAATGCTACTTCCTCGCCGTAACTCGCATTTCTTTAACTTAGCATATAGCTTGTTTTCACGAAGCCTTTGTAGTACCAAATTTCAAATGGTGCTCATGATCTTCACGACTTTTGGAATATATGAGGATGTCATCAATAAAGACAACAACGAACCCGATCCAAATATTCCTTGAATACTCGGTTCATCATATCCATGAAAGCATGCAAGAGCATTAGTTAATCCAAAAGACATGACTAGGGATTCATAATGCCCGCATCGAGTTCTAAAGCGCGCTTTGAATATCCTCGATTCTAATCTTCACCGATGATATCCGAATCGAAGATCGATTTTTGAAAAGAATTGTGCTCCTCGCTGCAATCGGGTCAAACAAGTCATCAATACGAGGTAGAGGATACCTATTCTTGATGGTGACGTGGTTCAATTCCCCGATAGTCAATACAAAGTCGCATACTCCCGCTTCTTTCTTCTTTACTTAATAAAAACAGGAGGACCCCAAAAGAGATGTACTAGACGAATGAAACCGATGTCCAACAATTCCTGTAGTTGGACCTTTAACTCCTGAAGTTCAATAGAGCCATTCGATATGGGGTTTTAGAAATGGGCTTTGTACCGTTTCAAGGTCAATAAAGAATTCAACTTCACGCCGAGGGTGTAGACAGGAAGTTCTTCTCAGAAATACGTCGAAAGTTAATAACAACAGGAATATTATTCAATTTTGACGTGTCTTTATTCAAATCCATAACATGGGCTAAGAAAGCTTGACATCCGTTTTTCAATAAACGAATTGCTTTATGATTAGATATGAGAGTGATTGATTTTAATGGTTTAGTTGCCTGAATTCGAACAACAGGTTGATTAGGAATATGAAAACTAACAACCTTACGAAAACAATCAATTTTGGCATGATGAGTAATTAACCAATCAATCCCTAAAATCACATCAAAAGCAAGTATCTTTAAAGAGATAAAGTCAACAGGTAAGATAAGGGTGCCAACTTGGATTAGACAAGATTTATAAACAGTGGATGTGATGAAAGTATCTCCTAACTGAGTTTCCACAGATAGGTCAAAGTCTAATTTTTCCTGAGTCGATTTAAACGTTGAGCACAAGCGGAGAGATAAATGAATGGGTAAAGACCCAGATCTAGTAAAGTATAAACTTCCCAAGAATTTATAAATAGCTTACCCATGATCACCTCGTTTGGGTTCTCGCATTTTGACCATCCACAACAAACGCTCTTTCGAGAACCGTTGACTTTGACTTTTACTCGACGATGTCTTTTGAGTCACCGTCCCCATTGAACTAGGTTTCGCTACCGTGCAATCTCGAAAGCGATATGTCCTTCCTTTCCACAATTATAGCATACCGGAATCATTAGGCGCTTGATTTGACATGTCCCTCTTCCCCATTTATAGCATATGACCGGTGGTCGTTTCTCTCCTTGGAACCATTCTTCTCACGCAATCGCTCTTCTTCATATGGTCGTTGTTGAATCTCCTCTTTTAAAATCTCCTCCTCGACTTCGCTTCTTCTATTTTCATGGCCATGATTACCACCGTAGTGGTTACCATTTTTGTCCGCTTTTTTTTTTCCCACCGGTTATTGTTGTTTTGTTGACCGCCATCTCCTAGATGATCCTCGATTGTGGTACCTCGGTTGACCGTATTTCTCGTTATATTGCTCTAACAATTGAGCCTCATAACAACATCTCGAATAGAGAGAAAATTTATGAGAGATGAGATCTTGACGATGGGGTTTCAAACCTCTCGAAACATCCGCGTTATCGTTCCTCATTCTCCACCAAATGAGGTGCAAACACGGATAACTCGCAAACTTCGCCTCGTCTTTGAGACACCGCCATGTTGTTCTCGCTTCTAGTCTAATAAACTCCACTTCCTTCATATGATTTAACACTTTCGTGAAAGTATTTGTCATTAAATAGTTTCTAAAACGCTCCCCAAGACATCTTGAAAATGTACCGGATGGGTGCGCTTCACGAGACTCCCACCAAGAGATCGCCTTTCCGCCACGGAACATAAAGGTGGCGAATGGAACCTTCTGTTCTCTGCGGCATCCCAAGACATCGAATATATTGGTAATTTGCTTAACCCATATTTCGCCATGATCGGATCCGGCTTTCCTTAAATTCGTGGTCCCAACTCTTTGAATCTGGCATTGTGACAACCCGTGAATTGCTATCATTTCTCCTATGTTTTAACACGAGTCTCCCTCGTCGATCGAAGTGGTGTTGTTTACGGAGGAACATTGCCGGCTGTTGCACGCTCTCCTCGTTGGTGAGTACAAAGCGTCTCCACGGTCTCATTTCCATTGTTAATATTCTCAATCGACATTCTCAAATACCATATAAAACAAGGGTTAATTAAGGAAATCAATATATCACATAATATCCCTATATCTTGACTAACTAACAAATAAGCTTAGGTAGACACACTTTAGCGAAGGATTTACTCGCCTCTCCTCCTAGTTCTATTCCCCGATCTCCGCCAGGAGATCATATCCTAAAGCTCGATACCAACCGTGACACCCCCCAAAATAGGTATACATCACCCATTCTGAGTTGTCAATACACTCTGACAAAAACAACTATAACTTTATTATTACAACAATAAATCGTGAATTTAAATACGAGATATTGCCATCTAAACAATATCCACATACAAATAAATCCTCATCATAATTATTGATACATTATTTTACAAAATGGTGAGGACTACTAAACAACTCTCTAAAACCATCATTCCATACCCCCGAATCAAGCATCGATACATTCTCGCCTCCCGAGAGAAGAAAAATGGAACAAAAAGGAAAAGGGTGAGCTCAACTAGCCCAAGAAAGAATATTATGACTAAGATAATACGTAACAAATTATCGTTAGTCTTTAACAGGAAAAATTTAATAGAATACAATAGACAAACAAGTTTTAAATCAATACTCGCAATGGAAAATATTAATTCATAGAAGAGTTACGTAGAGGATGAAATCTACTAATATCTATGAATTTAACGATCTATCATCAATATTTTTATCTCTCGTAACATCAATCAATATATATCTGAATCATATATTCATCCGCACTACAAAAGCCAAGGACATTCACCATTGGTCATGTTCATCTAAACACTGTTCATCTTTGCACTACGGGCCAAAGATATTCATCAGAAATCATTCATCTTTGCACTACAGGCCCTTTATATTCATCAGAAATCATTCATCTTTGCACTACAGGCCAAAGATATTCAATAATATCATCATTAAAGACTGAGGATGATGAAAAATATATATATTTTTAAAAGAAACGAATCCAGTGAAACAAAATGACAAGGATTAAGGATTCAGTATTTCGCTTAATCCACGTCCAAAAATACCTCAAAAATAATCATAGTGGTGTAAAATTCAAGAATGATCAAAACATGGATACAATCAAAGCTAGTATCCACAATATATATTTTGGACGAAAAGAAAAATTTTCATTTTTCATGAATAAGGCCAGATTCGTGAATAAGATCAGATATCGTGAATAGTCAGATACGTGAATAAGAATCTCACACACCAAAAGTTCCAAATTTGATAAAAACTTCAGACCAATATTTCAAAGATAATGATATTGAAGAAATAATATCATTACAAAAAAAAATAATATCCCTTACCTCGAAAAGATCAAGATTTCTAATGGAATCTTGGATATAAAGCTATAACTTGAACTTTCACCGTATAGCAATACTCAAAGTATACTCAAAATACTCACAAGAATACGCTCGATAATATAGAGAGAAAAACTTCAGTTACGGTGTGATTTTCAATTCTAACCTAAGACCTATTTATAGGAAAATGCTTTAGAACACCAAAAAGAAAATTTAATAAATTAATATTATATTTTTCTAAATATCTCTACGCACACTACCATCTGAATTCAGCCTCCTAACCACATGTTAAATGAGTTTCAAAAATGAAAAAAAAAAAGCGTTTATGTAATTAAAAATATTTTAAACTTAAAATCAATTATTTGAACTTCTGAACTTCAATAATTCATAATAAATAGCCCTTTTATCAGAAAATTCAATCTCGCGTGTTTTTTATAGGAAATTCAATTCTCTACAACTTTACTGTAAGAAAGTTTTTCCAAATTCCAAACAAAGAATTGACCTAAATCTACAAACTGACGATTTTAGAGGCTATAATCAAATTTCACCAATAAATGGGGTCCACCGAATGATGTTTAACATGTTTTAAACATTTATTGCAACAAAAATACTCTTCCTCCTCAGATACTCATATATCCCACATTCGTTGTAAAAATATCACCATTATTATATTATTAAAATATAATAATATATATATTTAAATGAATTATTTTATCGTAAAAAGATAAAATTTCAATTTTCAACAATTGTCACATTAAAATTTTTCTCCATCTATATCCACATAAAATCAATATTTTCTCATCATATGAATCAATAATTAATTATTCACAAATAATATTACGTAATCACAATATCGACAACCGGCAGCTTCCGGAAAGAGGGGCTTTCCAATAAGAATTTCTCTTTCTTGGCGCCGCAATTAGGTGACCAAACCTCTCCTTAGACATAACTTTCTAGACATTGCCAATAATGTTATCTAATAATATTATTCAGATAATATGAATTATTGCTTCGATAATGAAAAATACTTGTATAATGACAATTATTGAAACAACAAAGCAGATAAAATATCAACGCAACAATTATTGAACCAATAAAATAAAATCTTTGAATAGAATTATCAGAACCATTATTGAGTAGTGCCTTCTTACGTAAGAGTCAATAATTGGTGCAATACCGCAAGTGCTTCTTGTCAACAACGCCAGACATCGTGTTTTAACCACCGGTATTCCAACGATTAAAATCCAGAATAACTACGCCGTTATTTTTAAACAACTTATATTTGTCGCTTTCTTCCTCCAATCGCTTTCCGTTATGGGGCCCATATATGGTCTACCGTCGCATTTAATATTCCCAAGACAAAGATTTAATATTCCACGACCAAACGAATATTCCCAATAACAACGAATATATTTTATAACCACTTGCTTATTTTGAAATTTATGTATTTTACCCATAACTATCCACATTAATCACATCAACCCTTACTATTTTAAAATAATAATTAGAGGAAATTAAATTTTATTTATTAATTATTTGGAGTCTTACATTAACAGACCATCTTTGCACTACAGGCCAAAGATATTCAACAATAGGTCATCTTTGCACTACGGGCCAAAGATATTCCACAACAGGTCATCTTTGCACTACATGCCAAAGATATTCATCAACAGTTCATATTTGCACTACATGCCAAATATATTAATATCTCAAAGAAATATATAATCATTTCAAAATTTATATAAACAATAATTATAACCATGTTGATCAATTCACCTTTGCACTTAAGCTAAAAATATTCAATTGTAAATTCAATGATCATGATCATACCAGTCAACAATTCATCTTTGCACTACTGGCCAAAGAGAATCCATAGTCATGATCATACCAATAATCTACCCATCTTTACACTCAAGTCAAAAGAAATTCAATCACTAGGGTTATAAAAATGTTATATATGATAATAAAAACAATATGATCAACAACTGCATTTAATTTCAAGAGTAAGATTCATAAATCAACGATAATTTGGTCAGAAAAAGAAACCAACTTTGTCATGAATAGTACCCGTGAATAGTAACTCGTGAATAGTACTCCATATTCGTACATAGTACCGTATACGTAAATAATGTCATATACGTAAATAGTGTCATATACATGAATAGTGCCGTATATGTGAATAGTAACCCCGACTCAAAAAGGTAGAAATTCCACAATAAAATCCATACCAATATTTCAAAGATAATGATATTGAAAGAATAACATCATTATGAAGAATATAACATCCCTTAATATCCCTTACTATCCCTTACCTCAAAAGAGCAGCGACTTTGGATATCTGATATATGACGTCAAGGAAACTTGCAGACCGATGAATAAAGAATTCACCAAGTATCTAAATACTCACAAAATACACTCAATAATCTAGAGAAAAAGAGAGAGAACTTATGAATTACGTGTGATGATTTCAATTCTAACTTAGCCTCTATTTATAGAAAAATGTTAAGACGCCAAGCCAGAGTTGACTTTCTTTACCGATGGCTTTACCTGCTACTATTCCACCCACCAAAAATCACCCATCTTCCCCAACAACCAAAAGTGGGGCCCACCTATTTCTAGAATTTTCCACCAAAATCATTTATAAACCTAATTTTCAATCAATCACCTCTTAAAATTCATAACAAATCATTCGCTCATTTTTATCGGTTCAAAATTTGTGAACATAAACTCAACTTATTTATGTATAACATATCAAAAATCACAACGATCCAACTACGATTAAAAATTATAACTCACACAATAAAGTTTGTAAGAACAATCGATTTGATCTTTTAATACCTCCAATCCGACAAAAATCGATAAAATACCTCAACATTAATTCCTTCATTTATAACCACATAAATAAATCCATCATTTATATCTCGCATCAAATAAATATTTCTTTATCATATAAATCAATAATTAATTATTCACAAATAATATTACCGAATCACAATAACAACAACCAGGCGGTTTCAGAAAGTGGGGCTTTTCGATAAGGATTTCTCCTCTTGGTAGCAAGCAATTAGGTGACCAAACATCTCCTCGATGTAACTTTCTAGACATTGCCAATAATGTTATCTCATAATATTATTCAAATTATATGAATTATTGATCCGATAATGGGAAATATTTGTGTAGTGACAATTATTGAAACCACAATAATATAAAATATCAACGCAAAGAATTATTGAATTAATAAAATAAAATATTAAATAAAGAATCTACGTAATAATTATTGAGTAGTGCCTTTCACGTAAGGATCAATAATTCAATAATACTATGTAATACCGCAAAGCTTCTTTGTGCAACCACGCCAGATTATTGTATTTTAACCAATTTAGTATTTCAACAAAGTGTTAATTCAGAATAACTACTGCACGCCAAGCTATTTGTAAAAACTCAAATTTGTCATTTTTTCATCCGACAGCTTATCCGTTATGGGGCCTATTAAATGGTCATACAATAATGTCATTTAAATATTCCCAACGTAAAGAATATTCCACGACCAAAACGAATATTCCCCGACAAAGAATAATTATTTTATAGCCATTGTGTATTTTGAAAATTTTATATATATCACCTTTAACTTTAAACTTTTATCAATTTAACCATTTACTAAATAGAAAAATTGAATACTTTTATTTCATAAAATTCGGTCTTACAATACGCGTAATCCAAAAATACTTGGCAACCAAATTTAAATTCAACAGAAGATTTTATCCGGGCACTTGACTTTCGTCGTGCCATCCAACTACTGATCGAATAGAGGTCCATGATTCTACTTGCACCTATGTTGACATGAATTATTGTATTCCTTTGTTAGAGATTTACAATTCAGCTCAATCCCATTTATGATGCTCATAAATACATATAGATGTATATGTACATATATAACATGAGTGTGCATCATATATGATTATTCAGGAATTGAACAAGGATACATGCCAAAACAAATTTACACAGCTTGAGATCGACTACCCAAAAAGGCATGGTATATTGTTGTCATCCTACATTTTTTAACTGACACCAATTCAGCTCAATCCCATTTATTGTTGAATACGAATGTATATCGAAATTCCTAAAAATAACTTGCCTCAGCTCTATCGAAATTCCTTTTCTTTTTGTATCCATACATCAAGGTAATTTAATCAAAGTTTAGGTTTCTTTTTCATTTCATTTAAGCTTCTCAAAATTGGGCTCAAACTGGCTTGTTTTCTCACTTTTTCACAAAAAATTGTTTTTGACACTTCTCCATTTCTCCAATTTTGGCTACTTGGATAGTCTAAGCATGTGTATTTTAGTTTCCTAAGGATACTTTTATTATCATCTCACTTTACTTGGTCATCTAGCCAATTTTAACCTATTAAAGCTCACTTTAGGCTCGATAATAGATCCTAACTTGATTTTCTTAGTAGTTTTGTTCATTGCAATGATTAGGAATCATCACAAGCATGAGTTAGCAATTTTATATGAGTTCATTATAGTCTTATAAGATCAGGCACTAAAGGTCACCCAAAACAGTCCACTTTTGGGCTTAAAATGTGACTTTTCACAAGTTTAATGTTCAAAACAGTTTAAGCTTGGACACATAATGATAATATCAGAAATGATAACAATTGAAAAGTTTCATTGAACAATACCCTGAGATACATAATCGCTAAAATATCCCCAATGCTTCCTTCCAATATCTATTTGAACAACACCCTGAAATCAAACTATTCCAATCTAGCATACATATCAATCAAAACATTACCAATAAGCTAATTTCTATATATAGGAGCAAATAACACAATCAACAGAACCAATTCCATAACATCCCATTCAATTTCCAACTGATTAATTAGAGCAACCCCAGTTCATATCTAAGTCAAACAAACCAAAAGTTCAAGCACCAATAATAACAAAAATGAAAAAAAAATAGGCTATGTTTCATAATAACAGTTTATTTTATAAATTTTAAAATAAACTTTAATTAGTTCATTGGCATTAGTTGCCTTTTAATATTAATTAAGGCATATTTATTTTTGATTTAGGGTTTGTCTAAACCACATTCAATTAACAAATTAACAAGGTTTCTAGTGGATTTTAAGTGGGTTACCTTTGTGAGGCGGTGGCAGGTGGGTGGCAGGTGGTAGGAGGCGGCGGCGGCGCGAACTTCTTCTCTTTCTTCTCTTCTCCCCCCTTTCTCCCTCGTCTCTCCATTTCGGACCTCCCTCTTTCCTTTTCTCTCGTGTTCGTGGTCGAGAGAATGTCAAGCTATCGATAACATTTAGTTTGATCGGCGATCGCGTGCGATTCTTTGATTTAAAGTGGTCGACACAAAACCTTGGCGCCAACATTTTCACCAAAATTTTGGTGGCAAATTTATATTATTGATTGATCAAATGAATCGCGACGCTGTCATTGTTAAAAAATTTAGGACTAGATTACATATCGATTGCATGATAATGATCAAGATGATTAATATCAATGACCGATGGTGCGGCCGTGATAAAGGTTGGTCGTTGTTAGGCCTTTTTCTTGTAGTGTAGAATACGACGATGGTTTATGAATCCTTGAAGAAAGAAAAAAAAGTAGAGTTATGAGAAATAAAAAAATTTCGCATAACAAAGTAGACACTGATGATATGTCATAGAAAGTGAGACACCGGTGTTGTGTCATAGACATGGGTGATATGTTAACAAGCTAGACACTGGTAATGTGTCGTAACAAAAATAAATGCAGATGGTGTTATGATAATAAGAACATGCATATGGGATGTTGAAATTAAGATATAGATGATGTCAAAAATAGATAGACATTGATAGTGATAAAAGGAAGTAGACTATGGAGAGGGTCAAAAGGTGAAAGGATAAATCCGAAAATTTTAGGACCTTTCACAGTAATAAAAGATTATGTATATAATAGTGGAAGTTATTATATAGTTGGAGATACATGTTTATATATATATATATATATATATATATATATATATATATATATATATGTTAATATGTGTTATGATATGTGAAAAAGAATATATTTCACAATTACCGAACAAGGCTGCTAAGAGGGAATTAGCATAATCGAGAAAGAATAAGATCTAAACCGAATAGGCAAGTTTTGGTATTGTGATTCCGAGGACGGAATCCTTATAAGGAGGGAAGAATGTGGCGATCCAGGTTTTCGGAAATTATTAAAATAAGAATTTAATTAAACAAAATTCTTATTATGTGAATGTGATATTTGATTTTACAAGTGAAATTGTGTTGTGCAATGTGATGATTTGTATAACAATAAATATATTATTATATGTAAATAAATTGGTGATTTCAATTTATAGAATAAGAAAATATATTATATATATATTTTAAAATTTTTAAAAGTCTTAATTGAATACACCTTCCTCTCAAATGTCAAATCCATGCCGGGTCGAATCTCCTGAACCCACAAAATGATGCTCCAACAATAGGTAATTTGGTACTTGAACTAAATTAAAGATTACGTTTCAAATTTGAACAACAACTCTTATACAACTATCACAAAACACCTTTTTGGCTACCTGAGGGAGGTTTATATGATTTGAACTCTTTCTAACTTTATATGACTTGTGAAAAAACAATTAAATAATTAAGAAATTAAACACTTTTATGTTAGATTCATCTCCTAGAAATTATTGGCATCCAATTTAACACCTGTTTCTTTCTTGCCTTTTCTTTTCAATTGATTCGATTCTGCACTTTGTGTTGTTCGGTAATTTATTGAAATTTTGCCATATACATAATGTATACGGGTATTCGGAGGCAAACGCGCTGAATATGTAATTTATATTAGAAAAATTAAAATTTTAGATAACTAAATATGAAAATTAAATATATATATATATATATATATATAGATATATAAATATTATAATTTAAATTATAACGATAAAAAAGAGAAAAAAAATAGGGTCACAACCTAAAGTAATGGTATCATTAATCCTCCTCTTTTCTTTTCTTTTCTTTTCTTAAGTTAGGAGCCTGTTTGGTGGACCTAGTAAGTAGTATTAACAATGATCAATTAACATTGGGATTGCCACAATTGGCTAGAGCTCCTTTGACCTTTTACTTGTGAGAGATTCTAACTACCAATTGAAAAAGGAAAATTAGCCCCCCAACTCCAACAACAAGCTCCTATTTAGCTTTCCCAACCTTTTTTTTTGGTATCGAAATTAAGATTTCCCTTCTTTTTTTATTAGCAAATTAATAATTGCTTGTGCATCAAGACACGACGTAACAAAATCATTCTTCTTTTTTACGTTTCAATAATCTGAATCATCCTTGTATTTTTATCCGTCCAAATCAATTAAAATAAATTTAAACCGTTCTTATATTTTTCCGCCCAAATTTAAAATAAGTTTTATCTTATTAATATAAATGTCAAAGAGATTTTTGTTGCATAGAATAGAACTCAAACTACAAAGATTGGATACTGGCTGCATACGATACAAATATGGATCCATCATAAAAATATAAAACAGCAATACAACTAATCACAAAAACTGCTTCAAATAAATACTTGCACACTATGATAAATAAAATAAAATAAAAAAAAGGCTCTAATGCAAAATTTCAGGCATGAAAACTTGATCAGAGATGTCTAAAATATAAGCTATAATCCAAATGCCAACTTGTTCAAATTATAAATATATTAAAATTTCTCTAGATTACATTTTTTAATTAAAAAAATCATTTGAAAAGATTGTTAGCACTCAGCAGCTTTTTTAATTTATATTACATTATTACTAAAATTAATATGCCATGTTTAATCAAGGTCATGGCGTTGCTGAAATCCCTCTTTTGTGACTAGACGAGTTTTGTATCTGTTAATGGAGCCATGAAGGCGTCATTATATTTTGAAAACCCACTTACAGCTAACACTCAACTGATTGGAGCCATGACGAGTTTTGTATCTATATATACAAAATAATTCCTCTTTTCAATTTATAAGATCATTAATTATTATTTTTTTTAAAAAAATTTAAAATTGATATAAATTTCTTTAATTTTTATTAATACTATGATTAATATTTTAAAATAGTACTACTCATTGTAAGATATATTGTTTCATAATTTTTAATGAATACTCATTATTTTGTATCTATATATACCTTTTGGCATTTATTTCCTCTGTTATAATTTATAACATCATTAATTATCACTTTTTGAAATTAATTTAAAACATTTTCAAATTTAAAATTAATATAATTTTTTTTAATACTATGATTAATATTTTAAAATATCTAAAACGTACTACTCATTGTAAGATATATTGTTTCATAATTTTTAATGAATCATCTCAATTTTGAATTTAAAAAATGTTTCATATTATCAATAATGATCTTATAATTTGGAACAGAAAAAGTATTATTTTTTTTTCCATTAAATTGATTACGTACATAGCATGAAATCAATACATCAGAAATTCTCCTTTTGAATTATTTTAGATAACCATGGTATCATATATTGTATATATGAATACGTACACACTCGATCTTGATTGTTATAATTAATGTCAATGTTAGCCTGAATTATTTGATAGATTTAGCTCCAAAAAAGTCTTGGATAAGATGAAATGTCTCCTATTAGTGATATGACAAATTTTGGATCATATGAAACTACAAAGTATATGTTACCTCCTTAATAATTTGTAAGAGCCATAAACATTAAAGGCTGGAGAACACATGCTCATTGACAAATGACAATATGATTATTGGTGTAGCATAATTCCAACCAAATTATATCAAAATCAGAAGAAAGGTATATATATCTCTTTCATGTGCTACATAAAGAGTGGTTTAGGATCTGTTTAAAGTACAGGTCTTTGTGGGGGAGAAGGGGGTCCTCCCTCTATCTCCAAATTTTCCATCTGTCTTAATATATATGGCATTCTTCCTTCTTCAACATATAAGATTATCTCTTTTTCTAAAAGCTACTTGGTTATCCAAAAGCCAATTTTTTTATTTATATTTATTTTGTGGGTTTTTTGGTGCAATTGGATTTGGGGGAGGGGGGTATATGTAGTCTAAATATCAAAGATTGGACGAATGCCCTATGCAGCAAATTGATTGATTTTGATGGATTTAGCTCAACTCTATTATACATTCCCTCTTAATTCCATTCAATACACCATATTTTTATAGTTCTAAATAGTATAATTGAAATCACCACTAACATGAAAGAAAATATATTCTTAATTTTACAAATGAAAGTCTTTGGTATTGTTTTATAAGATATGTGACAGAATTTATGGATATGATGTCTGGTTGAGTTTTTTTCCTCGTCTACATAAAGAATTAAAATAATATATTTAAGTAAGTTATCCCTCAATGAAAAGCCTTGCAAATGTTAATGTCTCAGCCCTCGTGAATTAGCATCTCAAAAGTATTATAAATGTATCAACTTGTATATGCATAAAATGTAACAATAACTCATTTTTCATCACTCAAAAGTCAGAAAAGAGTTTTACTCCTCCTATTTACTAATTATTTACCTCCCTCCACTTAAGTGTCACTATTGACCTGCTTATTTTATACTCCCTCCGTCCCAGGATAAAAGTCTTTATTACTATTTTGGGTAGTCCCATGTTAAATGTCTACTTCCCTTTAATAATCAAACTTTTACACATTTTTTTTCATTATGCCCGTAGCATTAAATATCTCATACTTTTTTTATTATAATCCTCTCTCTATATTTAATGACATTATTATGGACAATTTTGTCCTTTTATTTCTTTTCTTAATATGCGTGAAAAGTCTACCAGAACTTTTATCCTGGGACGGAAGGAGTATAATGGATTGTTCGAATTGTGCCCAATTGCAAGGCATTATATCTTGAGCCTCCGTAATAAACTTCTAAATTCAATAAATTTGGGTTATTATCTTGGCAACTAAGACATCATATAGTTACCATATTCGATATGAGCTACTCTTGTATAATGCTTACCTTTTTTAATAGGATTTCTCTATACAATTCTTATTAGAAATGTAGTCCTATTGAAATTGTGGAGCTAAACTATAAATACAGGTTAACAATTGAAACGTGGTCTAATCTACTAAATACTAACTCTTCAATTGTTAATGCATGTTGAAACGTATCCTTACTCTCATACAAGAAGTATCCCCGACTGTCCAAACTGTAAAGTACTTTACGATGATTCTTACTATACAGATCCACATCCAAATCGGTAATTGGACGTATGGACAAATTCGAGACTTTAACAGTTACTAATTCTACATGTCTATCTCTAACACACATGCAACATTATTTCTGTTTGCAAAATTGACTTAGGATGGTACGTAGAAGTTCAAAACATGCATGCATTAACTGTTCTATCATTAATGAGTAATAATGCGATCAATTAATGAGTAATAATGCGATCAACAAAAATAATTTTATTTTCAAATTTTACGTATACTAAGGATAATTATTATTATGTATCCCTTAAAATGATGAGTTGCTAGTGTCCATATGGTGCATCGGTTGGATAAAGTAAAGATAATCAATTTTGTACTGATTACTTGTAAATTAGTGTTTTTACATCATCCAATAGGAATCAAACATTTTATTTTTTAAGAGAAAATTAAAGAGTGTTGATTCTTTTAACAGATTATGTAATATTATTTATCATGGTAAAATCTATTTAATAATTTTAACACAATCAAAACCCCTTGATTTTCTCTCAAATTGTAGAGTTGACAAATTCCTATTAGATAGTGTAAAACACATGTTTAACTTATAGAATTTATTCTCTAAAGTAAAAGCAAATTTAAATGAAATATGGAAATAATTTAGTGTTTAGTAACTCACTAAAAAAATTAATGAGTAAAGATTTTGGCTAAAAAACGCTTTTAGAAGAACCAAAAAAAATACTTTTGACAAAGACACTTTTGGTCCAAACATTAGGCCTGCTATTATCGTCAATTTATCTGTCAATCGCAGTCGTTCAATTTAAGTCGGACGACTCAAGCATTACTCAATTTAAGGATAAAATTTACAAATTTATCCTTAAACTGTTAAAGAAAATTTTGAAATTCAAAAGACAAACTTTTGTATAATTTAAAAAAAAGAAGCATTTTTACAATTGTGTAATCAAACACTATTTAACCTTTATATGAACACTTTTGTCAAAAAATCTATTTTTAAAATTGTTTCATATCAACGCATCACATGACTGCACTACTCCTCAAAATGGGCACATAATAATGTGATGTGATTATCAAAATTATGATGATAAATTGAAAATATTGTATCATTTTAGAACTCTTTTATGGAAAAAATGGCAAATAGGACTTTTATTTTGAGATTTCAAATTGAAAGAAATTTAATACTCCTAATCAAGCGTTCTGATTTTATCTTTAATTTTTTTTCTTTCACTCTTCTTCTTCTTCTTCTTGTGCCAGTGCTCTCTCATTTCTTTAGGTTTGGGACGTGGTCGTCGCTGTCAAAGCTGCTTTGGTTGCTTAATTAAGGTACGTGATCAATATATTCGAGTGATTTAATTCAAGTATAACCAGAACAAAAAAAAACATCTGGCTTTTCAAAATTAGGCATACTTTATGAAGAAATGAGCATATGCACGATGGCTTTTCGTAAATGAGAACATGCATGTTTGGATTGCAGAAATCAACGTGGAAATAGAATGACTCATTCTCATAAAATAAAAAAAATAAAATTATTTGGTCGCTTCTTTGAAATGGGATGAACCATTCTTATTCATGCCAAATTTGTGAATTCTAATTTGATATATTATGTCTAGTCCCACTAATTGGGAAGAGTTTGGTCTTTAGTTTAATATGTATTATGTCCCATGTTCATTGCTTTATTCTTCTTGTCTTGTATAACAATTTGGTTCATTTTTTGCTCCAAAAGTTAGGCTGAACTAATCTTAAGAAGATAATATTTGCAGTACAGAACTACGAGTGCATATTAGCATATGTACGTGTGCATCACTTGAAAAGAGCTATGGTTCATTTTTGTGGTTACAACTTGTAGGGCTAAGTTATAATGACCAAATTACAACATAAAAAATAGTAGCAAACTATAAATTGATGAGCCATTATTTTATTATACAGTCATTTAATAAATTTTCTAATCAATCAAGAACATCTTTTTAAAAGACATTCAACAAAATTGATCATGATATATATTATGAATCATTTAATTGCTATCATTTGATTATCAATAATTTTATTGCTAATAACAAGATTTAAATAGTCCGTACAAAATACGAGTAAGTTTCGAAATAATTTATCTGTAAAATTTAAATATAACATATTAGAGCAACAATATTTATAGTCATAATAATTTTTGTAATTTTGAATGAAGTCATTGTAATGTGTCATTTTAATCCATTAATTAATAGATTGAAAGAAATGCTTACATTTTCATTCAATCCAGTAGATAGTATTGGTGTTGAGTTAACAATCTTGTTTGTTTTCGTGTTTACCCCATTTCAAATTCTAGCAACTCTAACTTTAATAGGGAAATAATATTTTTCAAAATATAATTGATTCAAGGAATATGTTAATACGTACATACTCTTAAACTTTTAGGATTTTATGTATAATTTGGTTTACAAATAGATTGTAGGCTAGGTGTTGGGATGTGATTATTTGGGTCTAGTCATAATGTAGTCCAATCTATTTAATGGTCTGGATCTGGTGATGGCTCATATGTATTTATTGTGATAGTGAGAGAGTCCTTATTAAAGTAAAATTTGTTTCTTTATTTGGTGGGATAAGAAACTTTAATTTGGGAAGGAATCTATCAGACATTAATTGTTGTTATAAGGTCATTCTACAAAGGACTCTTACATCTAATTGGATTCAGGTGGACATGGCATCTATAAATACAACAATAAGAGGGAGAGATAGAGGAGGATACAGGACACAAGAGATACAACACAAATACATAATTTATACTCCTAATATTATTATAGAGGATTACTCTCTCTCCGTGATTTTTTTTCCAATTGGATATCCACGGAAATCTTGTGTTCATACTTTATATTCTCTTATTTATGCTTATGTGAGTGTATTTCGTGAGTTTGATTTCACAACAATACAATCAACTGTTTGCGCGATTTTGACATGTTGTTTTGATAATTTCGTCAGACGTATAAAATTTGACATTAACACTATGCATATTATATATATATATATATATATATATATATATATATATATATATATATATATATATATATATATATTGGTGTTTGTGTATATTACGATATATAGGTAGTAGTACTACACAAAAAATGGTTATGGTTTTAGGATTACTTAAAAGAGTATAGCTTTTTGGGTTCTTTATATGTGTGTATATATAAATACTTATATGTTTTGGAATACTAAAATCTCAGGAATCAAGGAAGTCGAGCAAATAAAAAAAAAACTTTTTGAGCATCCAAAAACTCTTGAGCTAGCTATTTACCAGTTGGCTAAATAGGAAAAAAAAAATGTAGTGATAATAATTTTTTGGAAATGTCAAAATTTATGAGTAAGATGGTGTTTGATAAAATTGAGTGTTAAGACCTAAACAGTTTAGACGTCTGAATAATATAGAGCATCTGAATAGAATTGTGTCTGAATGAAAAAATGTTGTTTGATAATTAATTTTTCCAAAATGTTTGAATAACGTTATTTTACCATTTTAACCCTCTGAACAGTAGTATATTGGAAGCCCATTTCTTTAATAACTCTCATGGTTGGTTCAGACAAATTCAGGGACTCAAACGTTACTGTACTCATAATTCCACTCCCACTCTTCACCTTCTTGTTACTCTGCTTCTCCTCTTCTTTATCTCTCATCAATTTCATTTTCTTCCTGTTTCTCTCTCTTCAACTCAACTTCCTCATTCTCATTCACTCCAATTTTTCCCTCCAATTGAGGCTTTTCTGCTTCTGCTGCTCTATCCTTTTTGATTTTATCTCTCTTTTTCTTCCGTTTCTTCTTCATGGTTTTGTCATCTAATTTAGGGGTAGGGTTAGAAATTGTCTCCGTGTTAGCCATGGCTGCCCTCCACTGTTTGCTCTCTGGTGCCCTCCACAGATCGCACTTGTAACTTCAACAAACGTGAAATTTTGTAATAGACGGAGGTGAAGGAAGAGTCGGCAGATGGAAGTGAAGAAAACGGGAGAGATAATAGGATTCAGTGGACAGAAGTGGAATTTTGTAATATAGTTGAGGTTATTTTTGTCCCTCAAAAATTAAAACTCGATAAGAGGGAGCTCTTAATGGTTTAGAATTGTTTTTGAATCTTATCGATTAAGAGGCATTAAGAGACAATAATTTTTTTACCATACAAGTTTTGCTTCTTACTGATTCAGAGGCAAACTTATTAAGAGGTATTAAGACCTTATCAAACATTACCTAAGAAGGCAGAAAAATTCATAAAAAAAAAAAAAAAAACTTTTAGACCGCGGAATTTTGGATTGCTCCTGAATTGATTAAGAACCAACTTATTTTTACCTCATCATATTTTGGTATTGATTACACTTAGCAGTAAGTCCATATTAAGTACAACAAAATTGGGAATACCGAATACATGTTATTGTGAAAAGTTTTTCAAACTTTAAATTAATAGAGTGGCAAATTTTCATTTGCATTACTCATCTTTAATTGCAGGCTTGGAAAATTAAAGCTACCCCTGGAAAGTAAGGTCAGAATAGGTGGTCTGTACGTGGGGTTGAAATTAAATCAAAAAGGGTGTGAATAACTGTAAACTAATGAAAAAGGCAACACTAAATCAATCTATTGTAAGTGGTATAAGATACCATCCAACTTTAAGTAATTTTCTTCAAGGATATACCAATAATCTCCTATCTTTTGTTCTAAAATTATAGATATATTTTTTATTTTAATTTTTTATATATAATCTTTTTTTTAAAAAATAAAATTTTATCTTAAAATTATAAAATAATATATTCTATTTAATTTGTCATTAATTTTTTTCCCTATTATAAAAGTCATCACCAGTAAAATTTTATCCTTAATAGTTGTCAGTTTAAAAATATACTTATTTTTTATTTTTGAACAGGATAGAGTAATCATAGGATAAAAATTTGTCTAACCTGTCAAAGTAATCCATCTTAGCCAATCTTTGTCATTCCTTCATTTCTTTCCATTATTTTGTAGTCCATCTCTATATATACTTCCATAGATCGCCCTTGTAGTAAATAACCCCTAAATTATTCGCTTATCTGTATTTTATTTCTTTCTTTCTTTCTTTCTTTCTCTATAGCCATGACGATAGGTTCTTCTAATGCTGAATCTAATGAGCACAAGGTGAACTTCGCCACGCCAAGAAGCTTTGCCACCTCCTTCAAATATGACCTGAAAGAGACTTTCTTCCCCGACGATCCATTTTACCAGTTCAAAAATGAGCCTAGCTCATCAAGCCGGGCTAAACTAGTATTAAAATATTTTATTCCGGTATTCGAATGGTTGCCTAAATACAATTTAAATTTTTTCAAGTATGATCTTCTTGCCGGAATTACCATTGCTAGTCTTGCCATTCCACAAGGCATCAGCTACGCTAAGCTCGCTAACATTCCCCCATCATTGGCCTATGTAAGTTATATATATATATATATATATATATATATATATATATATATATATATATATATATATATATATACACACACACACACACACACACACACGTACGCTAAGCTATTAGTATAAACAAACTTAAAAGAATATATTCATGTGGATAATAAATTTTATATATATAATTGTGCATGTGCTGTTGCAGATTCAAGCTTTGTACCGCCATTGATTTACGCGGTGTTTGGGAGTTCAAAGCATATTGCAATTGGAACGCTTGCAGCTTCATCTTTGCTTATAGGCTCGTCAATTGAAGGAAAAGCGTCACCCGTAGATGACCCTGAGTTATATCTTGGTTTGGTCTTTACTGCTACTCTCATTTCTGGTTTGCTGCAGTTAGCTTTGGGTTTGTTAAGGTAAAAAACAATATCATGCATAAACACAGTTAGTTGATAGCCGACGTCCGATATATATATAATATCTCAAACGATTTTTATTCACCTCGTCTCATATGGAGTAATACATTGGACGTCGTAGCTATATATCAAAACGACAAAGTTTTGATAAGATGTGGTGACATTTTTGTAAATACGCGGTGGCATGGTATTTACAAAAATGCTATCGCGTCTTATCAAAACTACGTCGTTTTGATAAAGTTCTATTATTTAAGAGAGTTCTACTACTTAAGAAGTGCCTATTCTCGATCCTTGTCGATATATATATATATATATATATATATATATATATATATATATATATATATATATATAGAGAGAGAGAGAGAGAGAGAGAGTCGGATCCAAATCAGGATCCCGGACTATAAAATACGGACCATTTTTTATTTTTATTTTTTTCTTTTTTTTTTTGAAACAACTAAAAAAAAAAAAAATTATAAAACTGGAATTTTACATAATACAATGATTTGGATGTCTATACTAAAAAAATGTATATACAACATGCAGATCATATGCATATGTTTTGGTATAGGTATCCAAAACACACCCAAAACACTTTATTATGTAAAAATTCCAGTTCCATAATTTTTTATTTTTAGTTATTTCAAAAAAAAAGCAAAAAAAAAAATAAAAATGGTCCGTATTTTAGGACCTGTCCGGGAGTCCGGACAGGATCCTATATATATATATATATATATGAGTTTTCAAGCCTTTTTTATTCTGTAATGAAACATTAATTAATGTTTACTAATAAACTTTTTTTGTTATTATATATTATAAACACAGATTGGGGATTTTGGTAGATTTCTTGTCACATTCGACCATCACCGGTTTCATGGGAGGGACTGCAATACTTATATGCCTGCAACAACTGAAGAGCTTTTTTGGATTGAAGCATTTCACTACTCATACCAGTGTGATTGATGTTTTACATGCAGTTTTCAGTCATGTTGATGAGGTAATATTTATATTTATATATATAGGGTTCTCATTCATAGTAACCGGTTGCTATCGACACTATTCCAGCAACTAACTTGTCACTCGTAGATCAATTAAATAGAAGGCTGAGATGGGAAAAAATATAGTGCCAACCGCTACAACATGTAGCGGCCCAAACAACATACTCTAACGGATTCTATTTTAATAAAAATTAAATTAACTTGTTAATATGGGCCCATATTGTCAAATAGAAATATATAAAATGAATTTATTTTTTATATATACCAACCGCTACAGCTTGTAGCGACTTGGGCTTAATATATTTTTTTTATAACGTGGGCCCATTTTTGAGAAATAGAATGATAAAAAAGGAATTTATTTTTTTATATATCAACCGCTACAAGTTGTAGCGGATTGGTCATAATTTTTTTTGTGTGCCATCCATTGTCCCACTTTGTTGGTAATAGTGTTATTACTTGCCTTTTTATTACTAATACTAATATTAATTGAATGAGAATTAAAAAGGCACACAAAGGCAATTAATATTACAATATTATATATTTTTCTATCTCTCAATTTTCTTACCACAAAAGTCATTAAAAAAAAAAAAACCAAGCCGCTACATCTCGTAGCGGTTGGTAATAATAGTGTTATTACTTACCTTTTTTATTACTAATATTAGTTACCTTTTTATTACTAATACTAATATTAATTATCTTTTTAGAAATATTAGTAATAATATTAGTAATTGACTTTTATAACTATTACTAATATTAATTGCCTTTTTAGAAATATTAGTAATAATATTAGTAATTGACTTTTTATAACTATTACTAATATTAATTGCCTTTTTATTACTAATACTAATATTAATTGTCTTTTTAGTAATATTAGTAATTGCATTTTTAGTATTAATATTAATTATTTTTTTATTACTATTACTAATATTAATTGCCTTTTTATTACTATTAATAATATTAATTGCCTTCTTATTATTAATACTAATATTAATTGCCTTTTTAATTCTCATTTAATTAATATTAGTACTAGTAATAAAAAGACAAGTAATAACACTATTATCAACCGCTACAAGATGTAGCGGCTTGGTTTGTTTTTTTTTAATGACTTCCGTTGTAAGAAAATTGAGAGATAGAAATATTATATTGTAATATTAATTGCCTTTTTTGTCTTTTTAATTATCATTTAATTAATATTAGTATTAGTAATAAAAAGACAAGTAATAACACTATTACCAACTAAGTAGGACAATGGATGACACAAAAAAAAGAAATTATGACCAAGCCGCTACAAGCTCTAGTGGTTGATATAAAAAAAAAAAATTCCCTTTTTATCATTCTAATTCTCAAAAATGGGCCCACGTTATAGAAAAAATTAAAGAATAGTTTTTATTTTTTATTAATAAAAAATATTAATAAATTTATTTTATATCTTTCTATCTGATAATTTAGACCCACATTAACAAGTTAATTTGACTTTTATTAAAATAAAAGCCATTAGAATATATATACACACACATTCTCCATTTTGCACCAGGAAAAACAATTTTCCAAGGAAAACATATTCTTGATTTTTTTTAGTTGATTAGGTGAGGTACACAAATCCTTAAAAGTAAAAGCCTTAATGTATTACTAATATTAATTTATTAAAACAAATAAATGAAGAATTAATATATGGACAGCTAGCTAGAGCAATTGTAGTAGTCCCTCTTAAGTGGAAAATTGATATTTTGGATGGATTAATGCTTCTACTGCTCATAAATAAAGTATATATATATGGCACATGGCTATCGCTATATATATATACTAATATTGGAGAAAGAGAAAATCCACTTTTTTACCTTCCATTTATTCCTTGTATATAATTATTACTAAAGGAAAATTCCAGCATATATATCATAAAAGTCTCCAACTTTTTTCCCAAAATCTTGTTGTTCAATTTAGAAAAAATCTACGCGTGTTATTATGTTTTCTTTTTCTTATTCTATAGTGGAGATGGCAAAGTGCACTTGTGGGCGTAATCTTCCTTTCTTTTCTCACCTTCACTAAATACGTTGTGAGTTCCCTACCTACTCAATTTCTACATACATATATATAATTATATATACATGCATTGCACAAGGTCTCCTCACTATACGTACGTGTACATTTTTCTTTTTCTTTTTCTTTTCACCGTCTCAAAATGAGAATCTTGTTTAATTTAACTTAAAAAAACACACTTGCTATTAACTAGCTAATTTTTTTATTAAAAAAATAATGAAATTAAATGTGTGTTTCTTTCATATTCAAACTCTCATTTTCATTTGATTTTATAAAATTATATCTGATCTATGAAAAATTAGGTGTGTGTTATCTAACCCAAAAAAGATTGATATGATTGAACTTATAATAATTTGCAGAAGGAGAAAAGGCCAAAGTTGTTTTGGGTATCGGCTATTGCACCGATGGTGACCGTCATTATTGGTTGTCTTTTTGCTTATTTTGTTCATGTGGAGAAACATGGCATCCAAATTGTGAGTCTTTTTCTTTCTTTCTTTCCAATTACTTTTGACTTCTTTTTGTATTTTGGAGGTTCCTAAGATCGAAATGAGCCAAGGATACTTTATACTAGTTTAAAATTAATGTCACTACTATTACTAGTCCCTTAATTCCCAACTTTATTTCATCTACTTTTCTTTTCTCTAATTTGGACCTTCACTTTTAATTGAGCTACTCAAAGACAATTATTACAGCAGGCTTTGTTTGAAATCATTTGCATGGATTCTTCTCCTCTTTATAAATTGCTTATACTTCATGGTGTTCATTTTCTTTAATTTAGATGTTAAAAGTTTTTTAGTGCAACTCTTCAGAAATTAAAATTCCTGCTTTTTCTCGAAAACAAAAAATTGATAAGCTAATTCTGGATCCCTTAACAACTACTGTAGGGAATTTATTGAAATAATTGAATTCAGAATATGGTAAAATTAATGGCTCATTATATATAAAGTTTTTTGGTCCCTATGACTATTTTATGTAAATATTTTGATGACTTAATTTGTCTTTTAATTCTTAATCTGTATTATCTTTTTTATTCTTATTCTTAATTACACTAAGAGAAAAATCTCATTTTGGAACTTGTTACACAAAACAGGTGGGTGAGTTAAAGAAAGGGATCAATCCTCTGTCCATTAAACATTTGAACTTCAACACAAAGTACATATCTGCCCCGCTAAGGGCCGGGATTATCACAGCTTTTATATCTCTAGCAGTAAGAACACCTTACTATATAGTATATATATATATATATATATATATATATATAATCTGCTTTTTCTTTTTTTTTTATATATATAATTATTATATATTCATGAAGGATTAATTAATTGAACGCCATGCATGCATGATTTCGTTTTGTTAATAATGTTATAATTAAATTTAATATAGCTAGATTTTCAAATGTTTTGAGATTATTAAGGTTATTCAAATAATCTTCTTAATCATAATAATTAGCTACACATACAACTCCATGTTAAAATGAAATCCACATATGAAACACTTAATATCTCATTGCCTTTTATTCTTCATGCAAAACACTTTCTTTTTGTTTAATAATATGTAGTGTGTGTCCACGCGCATGTGTGTTTATATATATATATATAATTTGCTATCTTCCTTTTAAAAATATTTTCTGATGGGTTTATAGGAAGGAATATCAATTGGAAGGAGTTTTGCCATCATGGAAAATGAACAAACTGATGGTAACAAGGAGATGATAGCTTTTGGACTAATGAACATTGTTGGATCTCTCACTTCATGCTACTTAACAAGTGGTAACTAGCTAGTTCTATTTAATTTTTAAAATATTTTAGTATTAATTATTGTTAAATAAATTGATATGTACGTACAGGGGCGGATCTACCCTAGGGCAGGGGGCACTTGCCCCCACTGAATTTTGGATCCTTCTCTTTTCCCATAGTACACACTCCCACCACCACCATTTTTTAGAATAAGTGATTTTTTAAAATAATGATAATTTTGTACTACTTCTTTTATTTTTCTCTCCATGTGTAATATTTAGCTTATAAAAAGTAAGTACTCTCTTCTACTTTCTTTTTTTTATAACTAACATCCTGTCAAAAATTTTGTTGTAGAAAAAAAAATGAGAAGAAAATTTTTGATTCAAAATACACTCATTTTTTTAAATATTTTTTTTCTAATTAAAACTCAAACACACCACTTTTCTTAAAACAAATTCTCTTCTATTATAAAACAGACATTATCTCTTTTTGTTTTCATTCGCTTCTTTTTTTTTTTATCACCAAATTAAAACTCAAAGACAAAGACAATGTCTTAAAACCCAAGACTATTTACTTAGTTTTCTTTATTTTGTGTGGCCTTGTCCAACTCTTTTATATTTGTCACATTTGTACTATATTGGATTTTTAATAAAAAAAAATTGTTAATTAAAAAATCATTCTAATATTTTTCTTATAAGAAAATTATGAATACACACACACACACACACACATATATATATATATATATATATATATATATATATTAACACACACACACACACACACACATATATATATATATATATATATATATATTAAACTTAACGACTTAAGTGTTGAGAAATTACATTGAATTTAGAAAAGTATATATATAGTTATAATTTTTATTCTTAACAAAAAAAAAATCAAATTTGACCCCATTGAATTTTGTAGCTGGATCCGCCCCTGTGTACGTACGTATATATATATTACTTAATTAATTACTCGATCTTTTTTCCTGAATATATATTTGTTTAATTTGCAGGGCCATTTTCAAAATCAGCAGTTAATTACAATGCGGGTTGTAAAACAGCAATGACTAATGTAGTAATGGCATTTTGCATGATGTTGGTGCTTTTGTTCTTGGCTCCTGTCTTCAAATACACACCACTTGTTACTCTTGCAGCTATTATAATTTCAGCAGTGATTGGACTTATTGATTACCAAAAGGCTTATCATCTTTTCAAGACCGATAAGTTCGATTTCTGCATCCGCATGGCTGCATTTTTTGGTGTTATTTTCATAAGCATGGAGGCCGGGATAATGATATCGGTAAGAAATCCATCGATTAATTTGATGTATATGAAATTTTGGAATTTCATATAAATTTTAATTATTAAATTAGTATTAAATTTCTTTCTTAATTTATGTTCATGAAGCTAAAACGATTATTATTATGGAATGAAGGTAGTATGGACTTTATTAATGTGAAATTAAGCAAGGAATTTCTTTTTAATTTAAACTATGTAAATAGGTTGGAGTTGCCTTAGTTAGAGCACTTTTATATATAGCAAGACCTGCAAGTTGCCAGCTTGGAAATATAGCGAGTTCAAAATTGTATCGTGATATTGAGCAATATCCTGGTGCAACTGGAATCCCAGGGATTATGATTTTTCAACTCGGCTCCCCTATATACTTTGCAAATTGCGGTTATTTAAGAGACAGGTATATATCATTTTTACATTTTTTCCTCTTATTGAATAACATATATATATATATACACACATATATATATATATATATATGCTTACACTAAAAGTTGCTAATTAATTAATTTGCTATTTTTCTATTTGCTTGACCTTTTTTTTTGCTAGAATTTTGAGATGGATAAGAGATAGCCAAAGCATTTCAAACTCTCAAGGGAATGATATTGAATATGTTTTATTAGATCTTGGAGGTAGTTATAATTATAATATTACTCCAAACCTTGACCTAATTTAATTAAAATAGAAGCCTTATTTATTTATTTATAATTATGGTGATTAGGGTTTCTAAATTCTAATACAATAATTATGATATGTAGGAGTTACATCTATTGACGCAACAGGCATGGAATCCCTATTTGAAATCCGGAAAAATTTGGAAGCGAAAAAGATTAAGGTAAATTAAATCACGTCATTCTTATTAGTAGTTTCTTTCCGTTGTACGTATATATAAAATCAAGCCATGTATATATATATATATATATATATATATATATATGTTCTAATTTTTTATTTATAATTTTACAGATTATGTTGATAAACCCTAGGATTAAAGTGATGGAGAAATTGACAATTTCAAAATTCATAGACAAGATCGGGAAGGAGTCAGTTTTCTTGTCAATTGAAGATGCAATCGAGGCCTGTAGATATTCCCTCACAAGTTTTAAGCAATCAGAATGAAGAATTATATAAATGAGTGATAGATCGAGCTTAATAAAAATGAATATTTGGGGTTAATAATTAAGCAAACACCCCAAATTAAAAGAGATGTTAATGTAAATCATGTTAGTAATTCTTGAATTGTTTTTTGTAATGTATCATTATGATTACAAGTTAATTAGAATTCCAATTTCACGTAATATATTTAACCTCCTATAGTTTCTTAAGTTTTCTCTTCACTAAAAAATAAAATACTACATATTGTTGTCATTAGTGGAAGGATATTATTATACCTTAAAAAGGGTTTATAGCATGTAGCAATGGGTTTTGTAGGTTGGTGCCACAAGCCCATAAGCCATGGGTAAGACTCATTGGTTAAGTGTTTCCATTAGTTCATGGGTTGGAACTTGGGCTGTCTTCAAATTTATTCAATTTGTGTAAATATTTATTATAAATGGAACTATTGTGTGTGTGTGTGTAAAACTTAAAGAAATACTTAATAAACTAAAAATTGGTCCTCATCTGCCAAGTTATACTAAAAAAATACTAACATGTACTCCATTCATTCTAAACATTAAATGCTACGTTTGAATTGGAGTAATGAAGGTGGAAATGGAATGACTCATTTCTATGGAATGAAAAAAAATTGTGTTTGGTTGCGATTGGAATAGATTTAACCATTCTTATTCCTCCCAAATTTATGAATTTTATTCTTTATAAAAGGAAAGTATGAAATAACTCATTTCAACTAAAATGAAATGACTCATTTTATTTTTTATTCTATTCTTTCAATTCAGACGTAGTCATAATTATATTAAATAACCAAACCAGCTTTGGTACACATGACCGAATGCCCAAAATGGCTTGACCATACTCTTTTAAGTCCAAAACGAAGAAAGGAATTCATGCAGCATAACAACAAAAACAATACATGAATTATTTACAACTTTGTATATATATAATTAACGTAATGACATTTTTTTGTTTTTTTGGCTAAGATGGCAACTGCTTGTGCCACGTCATTAGGTCCCATCAATCCAGCAGATGCCAGTTGTTATACATGGTCATCTTCGTGCAAAACAAGCGTCTAATATTTGATTTCTTTTTTCTACATTTCCATTTTGCGTTTTCATCTAATTGGGAAATTTTATTGAATGGCAAACTTGATAATACTTAGATCAACCGATTAAGAAGACTAAAAGCTTAATTGAAACCACTCGAGGAACAAATTTGAGGTTAAATTATAAGTTCAAAATGAATTAAATCTATGAAAATAATATTTTAAATTACTAATTCAATAATCTTTTTTGATAATCTTAACTCACTACATACTTAACCAAAATAGAAATTATTGTTAATAACTTAACAAATTTTTCTCATATCTTTAGATGTGTATATGGAGTGTTACAAACTTCTCACTTAAAAAAGAGCTTTCGAGAGTCCCCACCTCCTGGCCTCTCTCTATTGTAAGATAATACCATCAGCCTTCGTGTCCCTACTTCCGCCAATCCGATTTGAAGATCCGAGAGTCAAATCTCAAATTCAAATCAAATTAAATCTATCAAAATAAGACCTTAAATTACTAGTTCAATAATATTTTTTTAAGTCATCTTAACTCATCACAAACTAACTCAAAAGATCGTGATTAAACTTAATTTTTTATACATAAATAAAAAAAATCATATATACGAATAATTACGATAAAATTTAAGCATTAACGTGAAAAGACATGTCTTCCAACTCTCGGGCAAAATAATGAGAAACAAAAAAAATATCTAACCATGACCTTCTGGAGTTAAAAGTAGACCCATGGAGGGAGGTGGTTGAATCGTATAATTAAAAATCGTATATTTTAAAATCATATATATATATATATATAGAGAGAGAGAGAGAGAAATGATCCATAGATCAAGGATCGAAATTAAAATGGGAATTACGCGGTCCGCAAATTGAAGTAGCGGACGCCGGAAACATTAATTTTATACCAATTTGTCCATCCCTTTCCGCTAGCTAAACTAACGGATCTCTATCTCAGCAAGGCAATCCCATATTACCAAAATATTTATCCCATATTATACGTTACCAAAGCAGCGTTACCAATATAAGAATTCGCGAAAACTGAAACAGAGAATAGAAAAAAGTAAATAATAGAAAATAGAAAATAATTCAAGTCACAGAAAATAGAGAATAGAAAACAATTCTTAAGCAAGTCTTCGCAAGTCAAAATCGTCATGATAAGTTTTCAATTATGGCTGAAGATATGTTTAATTCAAGTTCTTCAAATTCTTCTCATGATAATATTGGTGTTCATAACACGAATCAATCGCATATTAACGTTTCAAAAAGTTCATATGAGGGTTAGATTTTTTTCTACTATCCAAGAGGCGGAAGAATTTTATAGAACATATGCACGTGCTACGTGAATTTGAAATAAAAATTGGGGCAACTCATAAATATGTTCACTCCAACAATTTGTTCAACCGACTTTTTACATATAAGAAAGCTAGAAAACTAATTGTTCAAAACTTTCTTTTAGAGCGTCCGCTACTTTAACTAGCGGATGGCGTGTTTTCTTTTTTAATCTTCGTCCATAATTATTGCAATGGATTATTTCTCATATATATATATATATATATATATATATATATATATATATATATATATATATAGGGAATGATCCATAAAGATCTATTCATTATAAATAAAAAAGTGGCATATAGCATCTACACCTTTCATTCCATAAAGGAATGGCTGAGATTGAAAAGGGTCTAACGCCGTCCGTTAGAACTTCTAGCGGACGTAGTTAGTATAAATTTTGGACTTTTATGCCCCCATTAAGCCTAGCGTAATGCCAAAAATATAGCATCCGCTAGTATGTTAAACAACTAGAGCAAAACTACAGTCCTAACCTTTCGATCTCTGCGGCGATGTTAGCTCTTCATCAACGATCCATCTAAAAAAACACTTCAATCTATCGAGCAGTGGCGAAGCTAGGCTAGAAATGTGGGGTCAATTGACCCCACTCAATTTTTGAAATCGCTTAAAAATTTTTTTACTCATTACCGATTTTGGCCCCACAATCAATTTTTTGACCCCACTCAAAAGGCAAACCGTGAACCATTAAAGTCTTTCGTGAGTGGTCGGAATGGGTATTGGTGACTGGCTAGCCGCGAGTGTGGAGACTGGAGTGCGATTCTATTCTATTGTGACTCTCTTGCAGCCTTGTGTCCTTGCAGGTAACAAAAATTATTCTCTCTTCAATTTCTCCAACCTCAGTTTTGTTTTCAGAAATCAATTGTAATTTTCCCCTTTTGTTAGTATTATTAAATTGGATATTTGGATGCATTTATGCGATTCGAAAGTATAAAGTATTAAAAAAAAAATTGTCTCCGCAAACCCGCCAAATTTTTTATAACTTACTAATAATTTTGACCCTAGTACTATAACTTCCTGGCTTCGCCACTGCTATCGAGAAAAGAGCAAAATTGTACTCAAGAGTGGAAGATTTGGATTCTACATCAAATTAAATGTTACCCTAACCTTTCGATCTTTGCGGCGATGCTAGCTCATCATCAACGATCCATCTAGAAAAACCCTTCAATTTGTCGAGAAAAGAGCACAATTTGTACTCAAGAGTGGAAGATTTGGATTCTACATCAAATTAAACAATATTTAATGTGACACCCCCAAAATAGGTATACACCACCCATTCTGAGTTGTCAACACACGGTATAGAAACAACTACAACTTTATTATTACAACAGTAGAACTGTGAGTTTAAATACAGATATTGCCATCTAAACAATATCCACATACAAATAAATCCTCATCATAATTATTGATACATTATTTTACAAAAATAGTGAGGACTACTAAACAACTCTCTAACACCATCATTCCATACCCCGACTCGTACTCGCTATATTCTCGCCTCCTGAGAAGAAAAATGGAACAAAAAGGAAAAAGGTGAGCTCAACTAGCTCAGTAAAGAATATTATGACTAAGATAATATACAACAAATTATCGTTAGTCTCCAACAAGGAAAAAATCTAATAGAATACAATAGACAACCAATTTTAAATCAACAATCTGCGGTGAAGCGATAATTCATTAGAAGAGTTAAGTAGAGAATGCAAACTACTATCTTCTATATATGAATTTAAAAGTTCATCGTCGATATTTTATCCTGTAACATCAATCAATATATATCCGGAATCAAATATATTCATCCTCACACTACTGAGCCGAGGACATTCACCAATTGTCATGTTCATCTAAACACTGCTCATCTTTGCACTACGGGCCAAGATATTCATCGAAATCATTCATCTTTGCACTACAGGCCAAAGATATTCATCAGAAATCATTCATTTTTGCACTACAGGCCAAAAATATTCAACAATATCATCATTTAAGACCGAGGATGATGAAAAATATTTTTTTTAAAGAAACGAATCCAGTGAAACAAAATGACAAGGATTAAGGATTAAGAATTCGTACTTTATTTTATCCATGTCCAAAAATACCTCAAAAATAATAATAGTGGTGTAAAATTCAAGAATGATCAAAACATGGATACAATCAAAGCTAGTATCCACAATAGATATTTTGGACGAAAAGAAAAATTTTCATTTTTGATGAATAGTCTTAGTGATTCGTGAATAATACAGATATCGTGAATAGTCTCAGATATCGTGAATAAGTAACTCAGACACCAAAAGATAGAAATTTCACAAAAAAACATCTTTACGCTTGCGTGAATAGTACTCATGAATAGTAACTCGTGAATAAGAACTCATGAATAAGAACCCCGAAGCATAAAAAAGTTCCAAATTTGATAAAAAGTTCCAACTAATATTTCAAAGATAATGATATTGAAGAAATAATATCATTTGAGAAGAAAATAACATCCACTTACCTCGAAAGACAATTATTTAGTTGAAACATCGGATATAGGTTATGACTTGAACTTGCACCGTATATCAACACTCAAAGTATACTCACAAGAATACGCTCAAAATATCGAGAGAGAAATAGAGAAAACTTGGGTTTACTTCGTGTGATTTTCAATTCTAACCTAAGCTCCCTATTTATAGGAAAATGCTTAGAACACCAAAGTAGAAAATTAAATATAATAATATTATTTATAAACAAAATTCCTTAGCCCACACTTTTGGTCTGAACATCCGAACTCAATTTTGATTTTCATCCTTAACATGTGCCTCTCAAATGGCAAAAACGTTTTCTTCAAAATAATAATTAAAACTTCCAAAAATCAATTATTTCGGAACTCCGAAACTTCAATAATTCACAATAAATAGCTCTTTTATCAGAAAATTTGAATCTCGCGTGTATTTATAGGAAATTCAATTCTCTACAACTTTGCAGAAAAAAGTTTTTCCAAATTCCAAATGAAATTGACCAAAATCCACAAACAGGCGATTTTACGATTCTATAATCAATTTTGATCAAGAAATGGGTCCACCAACACACAAAACATGTGTTAAACATTTAATCCAACAAAAATACTTTTCCTCCTCGTATACTCATATATCCCACATTCGTTGTAAAAATATCATCATTATTATATTATTAAAATATAATAATATATATATTTAAATGAATTATTTTATCGAGAAAAGATAAAATTTCAATTTTCAACAATTGTCACATTAAAAATTTTCTCCATCTATATCCACATAAAATAAATATTTTCTCATTATATGAATCAATAATTAATTATTCATAAATAATATTACGAGAATCACAATATTGACAACCAAAAGGTTCCCGGAAAGAGGGGCTTTCCAATAAGAATTTCTCCTTCTTGACGCCATGAATTAGGTGACCAAACCTCTCCTTAGATGTAACTTTCTAGACATTGCCAATAATGTTATCTAATAATATTATTCAGATAATATGAATTATTGTCTCAGATAATAGAAAATATTATACAAAGGACAATTATTAAAACAACAATAATACAAAATATCAACACAACAATTATTGAACCAATAAAATACTAAACGATAATTATCGTAACCATTATTGAGTAAAGCCTTCTTATGTAAGAGTCAATAATTGGTGCAATACCGTGCTTCTTGTGCGTGAGAACGCCAGACATCGTGTTTTAACCCACCGAGTATTCCAACAATTAATAAATCTGTGAATAACTACTACGATTTTTTAAACAACTTATATTTTGTCGTTTTCTTTCCTCCGATCGCTTTCCGTTATGGGGCTAGACACATGGTCGCTATGCTACTGGTAAATTTAAATATTCCCCGATACAAGATTAATATTCCATTACCAAACGAATATTCCCTAGACAATAATGAATATTTTATAACCACTTGCTTATTTTGTAAAATTTGCGCATTTTACCAATAACTAACCACATTAATCAAATCAACCCTTACTATTTCAAAATAATAAATAAAGGAAATTCCATTTTATTTATAAAAAAATTCGGGTCTTACATTTAATCAGTAAATTTTACGAATTACAAGGTTTAAATTGGAGATATTTTATTTGTAGCATCAATTAGGTTTTTAGGGATGATGGATTCTTCTTTAGGAATTGGAGTATTTTTACCTTGATTTCCCAATATTTTCTTTGGATATTTTATAGGAAATTGATATTGGGATGGATTCCATAGTGCATCTGATATTTTCTTTTGGCGACCACTTCTTCTTAGTTTTTAGGAAATTGATATTGGGATGGATTCTTCTTGCGATGGTTTCATGAGTTCGGTTTGTATTGCAATAGTTTCATTGTTAGTATTTGTTGATCTGACGCAACTGTAGTTTGTTCACTTCTTCCCTGCATGAGTTTGCATGATTGTTCCTGTAACCATGTGTTATACTTCATTCTTGCTTATTTTAGTTATTTTTCTTGTTCTCAGTTTGATATGGGTGATATGGGTGATGTGATATCTCCTGGAATTACACTTGAACTGTATTTATAATGTCCTAGTTGTTTTTTTTGTTCTAATGTTTCTTTTGAATATAGGTAAGAGGACTTAAATCATGTTAACAATGAAGTAGAATATGGTTTCAACTACATTCTCTCTTTTGATGCGATCTCTAGCAGCTTATTTTTCTTGTTCTCAGTTTGATATGGGTGATGTCCTAGCTAGTTGGTGGTGAAACAACTGGTACTTTTGGAAAACCCTGGTTTGTGGTGATCTTGTTAGGAGACATTAAATTTCAATATATATCATTTCTCAAAATTATTAGAGCCCTGTGCATGTGAAGGACTAGAGAGATGCATGTTTTTGATTTCTTAGATCCTGTAGATGTATTTAAATGCTGAAGTTTTTTGGTTCTCACATGTATCCAGTTGATTCTATGGTAAAGGTTCTCAGTTCGATATTGCATTTTATTTTCAGTGCTCTGTAGTAATGAATATCTAGGGGCTTGTACCTGCGGTAGCTAAGATAGCTTGCCAAATATGGCTCTTATGAGTTTCTGTATAATCAACTTGATTTGTCCTTCTTTTTTTTGCCACCCACAACTCACAAACATAAATGTTAATTTATACCATCTTTCTCTGTACTTGGCATGCATGCACACCATGCTTTGTGATCTCTTGTTTTAGTGCTAGCTATCCTCTTTTTAAGTGTTGATTTCTTTCTAAATGATATGATTTGTGTATACAATTGTTATATATTGTAAATAACAAGACATTTTACATTGAATATTGGTGGCTTCAGGATGGTGGCGTGTCGATCCTCAAGTTTGATCATGGCAAAGGAAAAAACAGTGGTGCTATGTCTAGGCCTGCTTCTGTACAACGTGCATTGTCCATTCTTGAGATGGAGGTTGAGCAAATAAATAAAGGCAAATATGAGCATTATATGCAAAAAGAGATTCATGAACAGCCTGAATCTTTGACAACAACAATGCGGGGGAGACTGATACGTGGTGATTCAAGCAAAGTCAAGACTGTTCTTTTATATTTGATTTGGAATGTTTAATTCATTGTTGCCATGTTCCTGATTTGGAATAGGTAGTATATGAAATTTGATGATTCTTGTTGCTTTGATTGGATTTGGAAGGATTTGAAATTTTATGTTTCTTGTTGATGTGATTTAGATTTGGAACGATTTATTGTTGTTGTGATCGACTTATATTTTGTGATTTAGCTGTGATGTTGATATTGAATTACTAGAGATATTGCAACGCTAAAACTATCGCTGATTTGATTTGGCTGTGATATTGATTACTAGATAAGAGATGTTACTGTGTTAAAACTGCACTTGCGTCCGCTAGTAAATCTAGCGGACCATGCCATTGACCTGATTTGATTTAGCTTAATGGGGGCATAAAAGTCCAAAATTTATACTAACTACATCCGCTAGAAGCGTTAGACCCTTTTCAATCTCAGCCCTTCTTTTATGGAATGAAAGGTGTAAATGTTATATGATATTTTTTATCCATAACAAATAAATGCTATAAATTATTCTCCATATATATATATATATATATAATGTTGGCAATTGGCAAAATTAATTTCCTAGATCTATTAATTTTCCACACCCTATTTACTTTGTTTTTGGTGGGTGACCTCTAGCTAGCTAGGTAGGTTGTCTTTATGTACACTGTACACCCTTAAAAGTATCCCTAAATAAAGTGTCTACTTATTCTCGTGACAGATTACTTTTTCCTTTTTCTTATAATTTACAAACCAAACCGAACCAAACCAATAGCCTTAAACAGTCTCGTCGTACAAATAAAATATTTGTTACTCTATTATTTGCTCGCCACCTTGTATCAAGCTGTCACAAAGTAAGTGGTCACGGGACCGCTACCTTATCCCCCCTGACAGCCCAAATTTTTGCTCTAAAAGGATTTCATATTTTATTAATGGGAGCCCTTCCATAACAAATTTGTAGTCTTGTCAAGTAACACCCCTTTTTATCTACCGCTGATAAAATGAATTGATGGTCGAGATGAAACATAATATCCTAAGCCAAGCACAACTTGTACCGGCTTTTTATTTTAATATGAGGACCCCACCATAGTCAACATGTTGTCAGCTTTATTGAAATAAAATGAATTTTTAATATTAAATAATGTCCGAATCAAGACAAACAGATCGGGTCAGTGCCTTTTTATAAAATACTCCCACCGCCACAAGCTCTTACTACCGTAAAAAACAAAACAAAAAAAAAAATTCCAACCGGGACAAGCTCTTACGGCTGTAAAAAAAAAAAAAAAAAAAAACAAATCCAAACCTAAGACAACTTCTTACTTATTGCACAAGCTCTCAAGTTCTTTATTTGCTATTCCAAATAAAATATTTGTTATTTTTATAACTCTTTCATTTAATAACAAATAAAGAATTATAATTCAAATAAAAAATAATATCCTATTTTATAAAAATATATTTTTATAATTTTTTATTTGCTATTTTTATAAAAATATTTTATATTCTTTATTTGTTATAAAATATTTTAATAACAAATAGCAAATAAAAATAGCAAATATTTTATATTCTTTATTTGTTATAAAATATTTTATATTATTTATTTTTTATAAAAATAAAAAATAAAAAATTATAAAAATACAAGCTCTTCCGGCTGTAAAAAAAAAAAAATACCAACCGGGACAAGCTCCTACGGCTGTAAAAAAAAAAAAAAAAAAATTATACCAACCGGACAAGCTTTACTACCAAAAAAAAAATGTACCACTAATGAAGCTTTACTACAAAAAAAAAAAGTATTACTAGTACCGTTAAAAAAAAATTATTTTACTAATCGACAAGCTTTACTACCGTTAAAAAAAATGTACCAAATGACAAGCTCTTACTAAAAAAAAAAGTGTACTAGCCTACCAAGTTAAAAAAAATTATTTTATTCAAGCAACTTGTCGCTAAATGCACTCAAACTCGCAACCTCAAACTCCAAACACACGCTATATGACCACCCGAAAGACCACTTGCCTAAATGCTAATTTCAACCAAAGGATATGTCTTTATATTAAAACTTCACCATCCCCCAAAATCTATATTCTTGCATTATTATTATATTACTAAACAAATATTATTAATAAGTCTATATAATACATATGGGGGTTTGATATTTAGAAATAAGTTAATATCTATATTTATTAAGCAATGATTATTAGTAATGATTTTATATATTAAGCAATGATTTTATTATTAAGAAATGATTTTATACATTTTGATACATTTTTGATACAATTTTGATACATTTGATACATTTGATACATTTTTGATATATTTGATACATTTTTGATATATTTGATACATTTTTTTGATACATTTGATATATATTTGATATATTTTTGATATATTTGATACATTTGATATATTTTGATATATTTGATACATTTTTTGATACATTTGATACATTTTTGATATATTTGATACATTTGATATATTTTTTGATATATTTGATATATTTGATATATTTTGATATATTTGATATATTTTGATATATTTTGATATATTTGATACATTTTTGATACATTTGATACAATTTTGATATATTTGATACATTTTTGATATATTTTTGATACATTTGATACATTTTGATACATTTGATACATTTTGATACATTTTTGATATATCCGATACATTTGATACATTTTTGATATATTTAATACATTTTTGATATATTTTTGATACATTTGATATATTTTTGATATATTTGATACATTTTGATACATTTGATATATTTGATACATTTTGATATATTTGATATTTTTGATACATTTGATATATTTTTGATATATTTTTTTGATATTTTTGATATTTTTGATATATTTTTTTGATATTGATATATTTTGATATATTTGATATATTTTGATACATTTTGATATCAAATGTATCATATCAAAATGTATCAAAAAATATATCAAAAATGTATCAAATATATCAAATATATATCAAATATATCAAAATATCAAAAATGTATCAAAATGTATCAAAAATATATCAATTATCAAAATGTATCAATTATCACAAATGTATCAAAAATATATCAAAAATATATCAAATGTATAAAATCATTTCTTAATAATAAAATCATTGCTTAATATATAAAATTATTACTAATAATCATTGCTTAATAAATATAGATATTAACTTATTTCTAAATATCAAACCCCATATGTATTATATAGACTTATTAATAATATTTGTTTCAGAATATAATAATAATGCAAGAATATAGATTTTGGGGATGGTGAAGTTTTAATATAAAGACATATCCTCGGTCAAATTAATAAATTTAGGCCTGTGGTGCTCGGTGGTGGTCATACGACGTGTGTTTGAGTTTGAGGTCATGAGTTCGAGTCCTGCTTAGCAAAGAAGTTGCTTGAATAAAATAATTTTTTTAATGTACTTGTTAGGATAGTACACATTTAATTTGTTTTTAACAAATTGTAAACAAAGTTTATACTACTTACTTAAGATGTGCTCATACTACCGGTATTAAAAATTGAAAAAAAAACTACTTAGAGATGACTTCACTACTACCATACTACCGGTATTTTATTCAAGCAACTTGCTGCTAAACAAACTCGAACTCGCAACCTCAAACTCCAAACACACGTCATATGACCACCCGAGCACCACGGGCCTAGCTGTTAATTTTAGCTAAGGATATATCTTTATATTAAAACTTCACCATCCCCAAAAATCTATATTCTCGCATTATTATTATATTACGTAACAAATATTATTAATAAGTCTATATAATACATATATGGGGTTTGATATTTAGAAATAAGTTAATATCTATATTTATTAAGAATGATTATTAGTAATGATTTTATATATTAAGTAATGATTTTATTATTAATAAAACTAGTGAAGTATAATAATAATGTGATTATCGAATTTATAAAAGCAGTGAAGTATTATTATAATTATAATAATGCGATTATCAATATTAGAAGTACAGATTATATCAATACTAGTACTGCATAACATTAAGAGGAATAATACATATTACATGTTCATTTTCATAAAATAAAAAAAAACATAGAATGATTAATACAACCGACGCCTATTTTTTTGGCTCAGGAATCCCTAGCACTCGATAGTGATTTCGCTTATCGTGGCTCGGCTTCAAAGCCACAAATCGCACATTTTCGATGAGTCTTGTAGGAATGATTTTCTCGAGTGCACTTCTTGAATCTAGATTGTTTTTTCATGCCCTTTGTTTGAGAAATATTAGGCGGCAAAAACTCTTCTTCTTCTTCCACCTCTGATCTTCATCGCCATTATCGTATCCCATATCATGATTTGATCTCCAACCGTGCAATCAATGTCGCCATCCGCCAGCCAAGAATATTCTCATCCGGATCATACCGGTCAACCAACTCTTTTCCTCGTGCATTCGGCTTTAAGAATAGCTTTTGTAACCCTGACCGAAAGCAAGCCGCTTTTTTCGCTAACTCCCGGTAATCACCCATCAAATGATTATAAATAAGCATTGCTTGATTTTGTTCAAAATCGCCAGATGTGGAGTTAAAGAGTAAGTCTTCACCATTGCTTTTGTTCGCGGCTCTTGTCCACCGATGAAGGATCATGCTCACTCAGATTTGTGAAATACTCTTTCTCGTGAAATATCTCAAGATGTGCCTCGCATAATTCACCGTAGTGAGAAAAAACATTTGGCGCTTATATGTTACCGATCCCATTTGTTTATTGTTGACAACTTCTTTATATCTTCCACCACTTTCAACAGATTCAGATTATACATCGTGATAAACCTTAGTATCGCCGACACACATCTCACTAAGTTTATGAACATTGTATTTCATGGAATCGATTTAATTGACGCTGGAAACGCCTAAACATCTCTTTGTAGGTACACTTCAGCAAAGATGAACTTCTAAAGATGAACCGAAAACCATAATCCTTTTACGATGTTTTGTTATGTAGTCGGCTTTCCTCTCCCCGATAAACCGCCTTTCTACAAACCTTTTTTGACTCAAGAAGACAAAACATAGCATACCCGTTGATGCATTAACATACTCATCAAAAAAAGGCATTCATGCTCGCTTCTTCCAAAGGTAGTCATTCCCACAAAAAATCTCTTTGTATATATTGAATCCATTTCACAGACATCATACAAACTTCCAAGCCATTCATTAGTATACAATTCATAGGAACTTATCGTAATATGCCAACGCTTTTCAAATTCCTCGATGGACAATGAGTTATACACACGCTTGTTAAAATCATTTTTTGAACGATGGGTGCTCATAATAAACATGATGCAATTTTTCGTGAAATTTATTGCTAATATGCCAAGAACACAATAAATGATGACTAGTTGAAGTACCAGAATAATAGCATTACTCATGGCTCTGCTTTGATCAATGATGATGGTTGTAGGTGTTTTGCGCCCATGGCTTCAAGCCATGTCCAGAAAACCCAAACGAAAGTGTCCTCTGCCTCGCCCGTGAATAAAGGTAAATCCAAACAATATAGATCGATAATGGTGGTTGACCCCTAAGAATGGAACAAACGGATGCCATACTTATTTGTCCCAGATGTACTATCAAATGTCACAACGCTCTCCGAAAAGTTGATACATAAACCTTGATCGGGGCCAACCCACAAAATACAAGCTTACGCGGTTGTTTTCACCGGGTTTCACTCGAAAAAAAAATTTGTCGGCACTTCGGATGCAAGTTTGTTCAAATGATTGACAAAGCAATTGTGCATCATTTTCATCTGCAGAATCACGCCTTAAATCTCGCACCACATTTTCAACATCAAGTAGAGAAAAGGAACATTTTGCAAACCACCTCCCATCAGTGCTCAAAACATTCATCATCTTACTAGACCAATAACGGACTTTATTTAAAGTGTCAATTAAATTTCTTGCAACAGACTAATATTTCGTGAGTCTCGATCAAATCTACTTTGGTGGGGGTCACTAAGTGATGATTGTGTTCTAATTCAACAAAGAGAAATACGCCAATTGTCTTCTTTCTTATCAGGACAACATATATTCTAGCTTTGCACATTGTTCGTCCTATCGAGTCTCTCTCTCTAGTTATTTTATTACTACTATCTTCATCATCGTAAACTTTTGCCAACAATTGGTGTACCGGCTTTTCTTACATACATAATGCTTAGATCCGATATCATTCAGATTAGCATGTTTATGACTAGTTGCAATTCTAATCTCAAATCCATTTTTGCGAAAGCATATGATCTATAAAAATATTCAACCTCTTCCAACGCATAAAATAATTGACCAACGTATTTTAAATAATATCGATTTATTACTTTCAACTTCAATCGACAAATTCGTATGTATTATATGACATTTTGAAAAACTTACTTGTAAATAATAAGGATGAATTTTGCTCGATCGTAACTTCAACTTGATTTTCTCGAAGTGAAAGTGGGCAACAAGATGAAACAAATTATGAGTAGAGGTGAAAAGAGAAAATAATATCGTAGAACAAATTCTATGAAAGGATAAGAAGATAACTTGAGAAAATAAAGAACTTCCTCCACAATATTTAAAGGTAAAAAGACCAAATTGATACAACTTTATAATAATAATAATAATAATAATGGTAATAAAATAATAAAAAACATGTTTTAAGATAATATGGAATCGGCTTTATACTCAATTCGTAATAATAATATAATAATAATAATAATAAAATATTGAGAAATTTAATTTGGGGAAATGAACTGCTTTTAAGATATATACAAATTCAAGGTAAAATAAAATAAATAGGCTGTGGTGCTTTCGGGTGGTCATTCGACGAGGATTGGTGCTTGAGGTCACGGGTTCGAAGTCATTTAGCAGAAAAAAAATTTCATTCAGTAGTCATTATAAATTGCATCTCTACTTAATCGGCTTTTATTAATAATATAATTTTTTTTTCATATAAGTTCAGATAGCCTTCTACCTACTTAAGCAGTGTTTTATTAATAATATAATAAAAGAAACAAAACAACAAAGGGTAAACCTAAATTGAAGTTTATACCTACGTAAAAAAAAAAAAACAACAAAACTTTTTCTCGCCATGTTTGACTTCTTTTTTTTGCCACATTGCCTCGGAAAGAACACCCTCGGAAAGAACACCGCAAGCCTCTCAGTAATATAAAAAGTCATGACCCATAACAAGATTAATGTTTGAATTTGGTCCTAAAATAATTCATGTACTTGACTTACTCACCTTATTTAAACGCCTATCGAGAACATATGTTGTTCAAACTAAAGTTCACTTGCTGCTAGATAAAATAAAAATAATGAGAGTAGAGAGAAGTATTTTGAAGAGAGGAGCAAAAACTTCAACAAGTAAGTTTTTATTTATTGTTATTTGTTCGGTTTTTAATAGTTTCATTGGTGTTATTTTTTTATCACCGCATTTATTATCGAATTAAAGGGATATAATACCATGCATGTATTTGTTTTTTGTTGTCATTAATGCATGTTATCACCGTGATATTACGCATGTATGATTATCGTTGTTGTTATTATTTTCGTATAATAACAACAAAATAATGCAAGATTTATAATTATCACTTTATATTTTATTAAAGAATGATATTTATTTTTAATATATTAATTAGACTAATTGGACATATTTTTACAAAATTAAAAAAAAATATTGTAGGGATAATAATAAATATAGATATTAACTCTTTTCATTTAATAACAAATAAAGAATTATTTTATATTCTTTATTTGTTATAAAATATTTTAATAACAAATAGCAATTGCAAATATTTTATATTCTTTATTTGTTATAAAATATTTTAATAACAAATAAAGAAATAAAAATAGCAAATATTTTATATTCTTTATTTGTTATAAAATATTTTATATTCTTTATTTTTTTTATAAAAATAAAGAAATAAAAATTATAAAAATACAAGCTCTTCCTATTTGTAAAAAAAAAAAAAAATACCAACCAGATGAATGCTCTTTACTACCGTTAAAAAAATGTACCAATTGGGACCACCAGATGTATGAAATTGTCTTACGTAAACAGAGAAGTATCTGCTTTTCTATCAAGTTAAAAAAAATTTAAATGTGTCTTAGCCATCCGTTAAAAAAAATTATTTTATTCAAGCAACTTATCACTAAATGACTCAAACTCATGACCTCAAACTCCAAACACACGCGTCATATGACCACCCGAAGACCACTAGCCTAAATTGTTAATTTTAGCCAAGGATATGTCTTTATATTAAAACTTCACCATCCCCCAAAATCTATATTCTTGCATTATTATTATATTACTTAAACAAATATTATTAATAAGTCTATATAATACATATGGGGTTTGATATTTAGAAATAAGTTAATATCTATATTTATTAAGCAATGATTATTAGTAATGATTTTATATATTAAGCAATGATTTTATTATTAAGAAATGATTTTATACATTTGATACATTTTTTTATATATTTGATACATTTGATACATTTTAATATATTTTTGATACATTTGTGATAATTGATAAATTTTTGATATATTTGATACATATTTTATACATTTGATACATTTTTGATACATTTGATATATTTTTGATATATTTGATACATTTGATACATTTTTGATATATTTTCAAGCTGTCACAAAGTAAGTGGTCACGGGACCGCTACCTTATCCCCCCTGACAGCCCAAATTTTTGTTCTAAAAGGATTTCATATTTTATCAATATACACACATATATATATATTTCTTCTTTCCTTTTTTTTTTTTTTTTAGTTTTTTTTAGTTTTCTTTTCTTAATACTTGCTTTTTTCGTTCTTTTTCTTATAATATCTTTACAATTAATTTTGTACTGTTTCTAAACCTTTTTTTTTTTTTCACTTTACAACACCAGTAGTCCCAAAAGAATATTGATGGAATCCACTAATTATTTACGTGAGAGATCATATGTAAATATTGTCAATCTTTGATTTCCTTTGTAGGACGCGCAAGAAAGGTTGTTGCAAAACATTGGATTAGAATAAAATTAAATTATTCCATGAAACATAATTTGGTGAAAGGGGTTTTAATTTGTTAATTAAGCTGGCAAATTTAGTTATGTTTATGCATGGCAGGAGAATGGTAGGAGGGGTTAACCGAATGTTGGCTTTGTGATAGATTAGGTACGTAGGTTCCAATGATTTGCACTTGTTTTTTCTTCTCGGACGCCGACAGAGATTGATGTATCCTACTTTCATATATTATCTGCTACATCAAATAAATATTTCAAAATATAATGCATTAATACTCGCTCAGTTTCCTTCTAAATTTAAATATACAATTTAATTTTTTAAATTACAATCGAATATTGAATTTTAATTTAATATACATTTATTTAATTTAAATAAATATAATTATTATAATGTTATAATATATTGCACCACCATATAACGGTGACTTCACCTCCCTGTCCTAATTCCTATCCTATCCTTTGATTTCTTTTCTCATCAATCTCAGAGAAATCAATAAATTAGTTTTACAATAACAATACCATCTGACTTTTCAATATATATATATATATATATATATATATATATATATATATATATATAGTAGATAAACAGGGAATAATTACTCTACAAGTTTGAATAAAGACTAGTGGATAATGTTAAAACCAGTTCATCCTCCGACTGCTCTATATAAATATTTGAACTAGTTTGTCTACAAAAACACTCGCAATCATATATAGGAAATAGGTACGCCATTTAAAGTTGACAATTTTTGTTTATTTATAAATTTCATGAGTTTGAACTGCCTATATATATATATATATATATATATAGGTCCAGTTCCAGTCCCGACTCTCAGATTTTCTTAAAATACGGATATTTATATTATTATTTTTTGATTTTTTTTAAAACAACTAAAAAAAGTTTAATATTTTATGGAACTGGAATTTTTCCATAATACAGTGGTTTGGGCGGTATGTACAGTCTGTTTTGTTATATGTATCCAAATTACGCCTAAAATACTGTATTATGAAAAAATTTCAGTTCCATAAAATATTAAAAAAAAAAATTAATTATTTTAATAATAAGCAAAAAAAAACGGATTTTAATAAAGTCCAGGAGTCCGGACTTGATCTGTGGCGATTTATATATATATATATTTCTTAATATATAATGGAATTGTCTATATCAAGCTTGCTGTAATGATAGATTGAGACGCCATGGAAAGCTATATTCAATTCCAGAGAAAAATTAAATATTATTGCGCGGAAACCTTTGGGCTTTTTATAGAGGAGGTTAAGCATCTTTATTTTTAAAATCTAATGTTGTAAACGAGTCAAACAATTCGAGTTCGATTTGAAAAAATTGTAAGACCCCAAATTATTAATAAATAAAATTTATTTTTTATTATTTTGAAATAGTAAGGGTTGATTTGATTAATGTGGATAGTTATGGGTAAAATACGCAAATATTTCAAATAAGCAAGTGGTTATAAAATACTTGTCATTAATTTAATATTCGTTTGGTGCGTGGAATATTAAATCGGCTTGTCGGAAATATTACGTGCAAGTAGCCTTGATCTTTTTTGGGCCCCATAACTGAAAGCGATTGGATGAAGAAACGACAAATATAAGTTGTTTAAAAATAACTACAGAATTATTCACAGTTAATCTTGTTAAAATACTCTGGTTTAACACACAAGAAGACACTACCAGATTGCACCAATTATTGATTCTTACGTAAAAGTCACTATTCGATAATGGTTACGATAATTACCGCTCAATTATTTTATTTTATTGATTTAATAATTCTTTGCGTTGATATTTTATATTCTTTGTTTCAATAATTGTCATTACACATTATTTTTCATTATCGAAGCAATAATTCATATTATCCTCGAATAATATTATTAGATAACATTATTGACAATGTCTAGAAAGTTCTCGCTCTAAGGAGAGGTTTGGTCACCTAATCATGCTAGCAAAGTGAGAAAAATTCTTATTGGAAAGCCCTCTTCCTTTCGAACCTGCGTAGTTGTCAATATTGTGATTCTAATATTATTTGTGAATAATTAATTATTGATTCATATGATGAGGAAAATATTAATTTTATGTGGATATAGATGGAGAAAATTTTAATGTGACAATTGTTGAAAATTAAAATTTATCTTTTTCCTCGATAAAATAATTCATTTAAATATATTATTATATTTTAATAATATAATAATGATGATATTTTTACGATGAATGTGGGATATATGAGTATATGTGGAGGAGGAGTATTTTTGTTACCAAAATATTTAAAGCATGTTTTATGTGTCGGTGGACCCCATTTCTTTGATCAAATTTGATTATAGCACAACAAAATCGCTCGTTTGTGGATTTCGGTCAATTTCTGTTTGGAATTTGGAAAACCTTTCTTCTGCAAAGTTATAGAGAATTGAATTTCCTATAAAAACTCGCGAGATTCGAATTTTCTAATAAAAAGGCTATTTATTATGAATTATTGAAGTTCCGAAGCTCCGAAATAATTAATTTTTGGAAGTTTAAAATATTTAAAATAGGAAAAACGTTTTTTTTTTGTTTTGTGGGCAATACTAGCATGTGCAAGATAAGCTGAAATCAGTTGTCAAAATATGTGTAGAGAATTTGTAATATATATAATATTATTATATTAAATTTTCTACTTTGGTGTTCTAAGCATTTTCCTATAAATAGGGTGCTTAGGTTAGAATTGAAAATTACACCAGAAACTGAAGTTTTCTCTCTCTATATTATCGAGCATATTCTTGTGAGTATTTTGAGTATACTTTGAGTATTGCTATCTACGGTGCGAGTTCAAGTCATAAATTTATATCCTGTTTCAACTAGAAATATTGTCTTCGAGGTAAGGGATATTATTTTTTTTGAAATGATATTATTTATTCAATATCATTATGTCGAAATATTGGAGGAAACTTTTTATCAAATTTGGAACTTTTTCATATATCGGTTACTTATTCACGAGTTCTTATTTATGAAGTTATTATTCACGAGTTAATATTCACGAAAGTACTATTCACGGCGTGAAGATGTTTTTTGTGAAATTTCTATCTTTTGGTGTCGGTTACTATTCACGATACTCTGGCCTTTATTCACGAAACGCGACCTTTATTCAATTAAAAAATGAAATTTCTTCTTTTTGTCCAAAATATCTACTATGGATATTAGCTTTGATTGTATCCATGTTTTGATCATTCTTGAATTTTACTCCACTTTGATTACTTATGAAGTATTTTTGAACTTGGATTGTTTAAAATACGAATCCTTAATATTGTTCTTTTTGTTTCACCGGATTCGCTTTCCTTTAAAATATTTTTCATCATCCTCGGTCTTAAATGATGATATTCTTGAATATCTTTGGCTCAGTAAGCAGCAAAGATGAATGATTTCTTGATGAATATCTTTGGCCCGTAGTCTGAAGATGAACAGTGTTGAGATGAACATGACCAATCGATTAATATCTTTGGCCCGTAGTGTAAAGATGAACAGTGTTTAGATGAACATGACTAATCGATGAATATCTTTGGCCTGTAGTGCAAAGATGAATATTTGATTCGGATATATATTGATTGATGTTACAGGGATAAAATATCGACGATGAACTTTTAAATTCATATATAGAAGATAGTAGTTTGCATTCTCTACTTAACTCTTCTAATGAATTGTTGTTTCCGCTGCAGTTGTTGATTTAAAATTGGTTGTTTATTGTATTCTATTAGATTTTTCCCTGTTGAAGACTAACGATAATTTGCTCTATGTTATCTTAGTCATAATGTTCTTTACTGGGCTAGTTGAGCTCACCCTTTTCCTTGTTGTTCCTTTTTTCTTCTCGTGGAGGCGAGAATGTAATGAGTATTAGTGGGGTATGGAATGAAGGTTCTAGAGAGGGTTGTTTAGTAGTCCTCACCATTTTGTAAAATAATGTATCAATAATTATAATGGGGATTTATTTGCGTGTGGATATTGTTTGCAGATGGCAATATCTCGTATTTAAACTCACAGCTTTATATGTTGTAATAATAAAGTTGTAGTTATTTACGTACCATGTATTTGGCGACTCGAATGGGTTGGATGGAATGGACCTATTTTGGGGCGTCACATTACTGCATCGAGAGCTTAGGATATGATCTCCATGCGAGATTGGGAAATAGAACTAGGAGGGAGAGACGAAGTAAATCCTTCGCTTGGTGTGTCCTACCTAAGCTTATTTGTTAGTTGGTTAAGATATAGGGATATTATGTGATATATTGATTTCCTTAATTAGCCCTTGTTTTATGATGATTTGAGAATGTCGAATCGAGAATATTAATGATGGAGTAAATGAGACCGTGGAGATGCCTGTCTTTACCAACGAGGAGAACGTCAACAGTCGGGTTGGCGTATGTCCTCTGTGAACAACACCAATCGAGCAAAATGATGAACGCAGTGGATGTTTAGAAGCTTTTTGCGCTTCATGCAAAATCGCATTTAGGGAGACTCGTGTTCAAAATACTGAGGAGGAAATGATAGCAATTCACGGGTGGTCACAGCCAAACAGTTCAAAGAGTTGGGATCACCAGAATTCTGGGGAAGCCGTATCCATTTAAGGCAGAGACGTGGGTCAAACAAATTACCAAGATATTCGATGTCTTGGGATGCACCTGAGAACGTAAAGTTCCATTCACTACTTTTATGTTCCGTAACGAGGCAGATTCTTGGTGGGAATCATGAAGCGTACCCATCCAAATTTTCTCAAAGATGTCATGGGAGACGTTTGAAAATGAGCCTCAATGACAAGTACTTTCCAAAAGTATTCGTTATATGAAGGAAGTGGAGTTTATTAGACCGGAGCGAATAACATGATGGTGTCCCAAAGATGAGGCGAAGTTCGCAGAGTTATCCAGGTTTGCACCTCATTTGGTGGAGAATAAGGACGTATGACGCGGATGTTTTTGAGAGGTTTGGCCCGACATACGTCAAGAACTCATTTCTCATAAATTTTCTCTCTATTCGATGTTGTCAGCGTGGTTCAATTGTTAGAGCGAGATAACGAAAGTACGTTCAACCGAGGGACCATAACCGAGGATCATACCAAGATAGCGAACCATCGTAATAACGATAACCAAATGAGAGAAAGAAGAATACTTGACAAAGGCAGAACCACTCGGTGGTAATCGTATACATGAAAATAGAAGAAGCGAGTTGGGAGAAGATTTTAAAAAGAGAGATTCAACAACGACCATGTGAATGTAGCGAAATACTTAGTCGGGGTATGGAATGAAGGTTCTAGAGAGAGTTGTTTAGTAGTCCTCACCATTTTTGTAAAATAATGTATCAATAATTATGATGGGGATTTATTTGCTTGTGGATATTATGCAGATGGCAATATCTCGTATTTAAACTCACAGCTTATATGTTGTAATAATAAAGTTGTAGTTATTTCGTATCATGTATTTGGCACTTCGTAAAGGGTTGGATGGAATGGACCTATTTTGGGGGCGTCACGGGTTGTAAGACCCCAACTTATTATTAATGAAATTAAATTTTCTCTATTTATTATTTTGAAATAGTAAGGGTTGATTTGATTAATGTGGATAGTTATGAGTAAAATACGCAAATATTTCAAAATAAAGCAAGTGGTTATAAAATATTCATCATTGTCGGGGAATATTCGTTTGGTCGTGGAATATTCGTGATGTCTGGGGAATATTCAATGCGATACGACGCAAGCAACCATGTGTGGGACCCATAACTAAAGCGATTGGATGAAGAAAACGACAAATATAAGTTGTTTAAAAATAACTACCGTAGTTATTACAAGAATTAATCTTTGTTAAAATACTCGGTGGTTAAAACACAAGAAGACACTACAGATTGCACCAATTATTGATTCTTACGTAAAGTCACTACTCAATAATGATTACGATAATTACCGCTTTAGTATTTTATTTTATTGATTTAATAATTCTCATATTGATATTTTATATTCTTTGTTGTTTCAATAATTGTCATTACACAAGATTTTTCATTATCGAAGCAATAATTCATATTATCTCAATAATATTATTAGATAACATTATTGGCAATGTCTAGAAAGTTACATCTAAGGAGAGGTTTGGTCACCTAATCATTGCCAAAGAGTGAGAGAAATTCTTATTGGAAAGCCCCTCTTTCTGGTGAGGCATCTGTTTGTCAGTTGTCAATATTGTGATTCTGTAATATTATTTGTGAATAATTAATTATTGATTCATATGATAAGGAAAATATTGATTTTATGTGGATATAGATGGAGAAAATTTTAATGTGACAATTGTTGAAAATTGAAATTTTATCTTTTTACGATAAAATAATTCATTTAAATATATTACTATATTTTAATAATATAATAATGATGATATTTTTACGATGAATGTGGGATATATGAGTATATGTGGAGGAGAAGTATTTTGTTACCAAAAATATTTAAAGCATGTTTTATGTGTTTCATTGGACCCCATTTCTTGATCGAAATTTGATTATAAACAGTAAAATCGTCTGTTTGTGGATTTTGGTCAATTTCATTTGGAATTTAGAAAAACTTTCTTCTCGCAAAGTTGTAGAGAATTGAATTTCCTATAAAAACTAGCGAGATTTGAATTTCTTGATTGAAATTTGATTATAAACAAAAAATCGCCTGCTTTTGAATTTGATTCAATTACATTTGGAATTTGAAAAAACTTTCTTCTGCAAAGTTGTAGAGAATTGAATTTCCTATAAAAACTCGCAAGATTTGAATTTTCTGATAAAAGGGCTATTTATTATGAATTATTGAAGTTCTGAAGCTCCGAAATAATTGATTTTTGGAAGTTTAAAATAATTTAAATAAGAAAAACGTTTTTTGTGTTTGGTGGGCATCTTTAACATGTGCTAGAGATGAATTCAGATGCTTGGATGCGTAGGAAGATGTGGAAAAATAAATAATATTAATTTATTAAATTTTCTACTTTTGGTGTTCTAAGCGTTTTCTTATAAATAGTGTCTTTATGTTAGAATTGAAAATCACACCGAAACTCAAGTTTTCTCTCTCTATATTATCGAAGCGTATTCTTGTGAGTATTTTGAGTATATTTTGAGTATTGCTATACTCTGGTGCAAGTTCAAGTCATAAATTATATCCCAATTTTTAGGTTAAGTATTGATCTTTCGAGGTAAGGGATATTATTTTTTTCGTAATGATATTAATTCTTCAATATCATTATCTTTGAAATATTGATCCGAAATTTTATCAAATTTAGAACTTTTGGTGTCTGAGTTACTATTCACGATATACGACACTATTCACGATATCTGACCTTATTCACGAATACTTGAAGACTATTCATCGAAAAATAAAAATTTTCCCTTTTAGCCTAAAATATCTATCAGGATACTAGCTTTGATTGTATCCATATTTTGATCATTCTTGAATTTTACACCACTATGATTATTTTTGAGGTATGGATAAAACAAAGCATTTAATCCTTAATCCTCATGTTTTGTTTCACTTTGGATTCGCTTTTTAAAAAATATTTTTCATCATCCTCGGTCTTAAATGATAATATTATTGAATATCTTTGGCTTGTAGTGCAAAGATGAATGATTTCGATGAATATCTTTGGCCGTAGTAGTCTGAGCATGAGCAGTATTTTAGATGAAACACGACTAATGATGAATATCTTTGGCACAGTAGTGCAAAGATGAATATTTGATTCCGTATATATATTGATTGATGTTACGAGGATAAAAGATAGACGATGAACTTTTAAATTCATACATAAAAGATAGTAGTTTGCATTCTCTACTTAACTCTTCTAATGAATTATTATTTCCGCTACGAATATTGATTTAAAACTTGTTGTACATTGTATTCTATTAGATTTTTTTCCCTGTTGAAGACTAATGATAATTTGTTGTATATTATCTTAGTCATAATATTCTTTATCGGGCTACTGAGCTTCACCCTTTTCCTTTTTGTTCCATTTTTCTTCCTCGTGAGAAGCGAGAATATAAGCGATGCAAGACGAAGCCTGGGTATGGAATGAAGGTTCAAGAGAGAGAGTTGTTTAGTAGTCCTCACCATTTTTGTAAAATAATGTATCAATAAATGTGATGAGAATTTATTTGAGTATAGATATTGCTTGTAAGATAATATTTGTATTCAAACTCACAGCTTCTATGTTGTAATAATAAAGTTGTAGTTGTTTCACATTCACGTATCGACAACCCGAATGGGTGATGTATACATATTTTGGGGGCGTCACAAATACTATTGACACTCGGAGTCGTTAATAATATGATCCAAATCTGAGCATAAAAAATAGCTCAAATAAAAATATAAATATAATATGAGCAAGATTATATTCGACTTATTTAATATTCAAACTACTCGAATTATTGATTGTAATTCGATGCATACTCGATTGATACAGATTCGATTAGATACTTGATACATTCTCTTATAATATATACAAAATTAAATCAAATTAGGATAATCAATTGTTATTTTATTTTATTTTTAATTTTAATTGTGATTTTATATTTATAAAGTGTAATAGTAAATATATTTTTTCATTTCTAAATAAAATAACAAATTTAATTTATAATTATATTTATTATAAAAACTAGTTACTATGTGGAGACTCGAATTCGAACTTAAATTTGAAGCTCGCGAGTAGTTTGAATATAATTCAATCTGAGTCGTATCAAATTCGAATAATAAATATTCGAGTCGAATTTTTCAAATATAATTTGAGTATAAATTTAATGTTTTGAGTGAAATTCAAACAACTCTCTGTGGCTTCGATTCAACTGGTTTAAACCTTTAATAAAACCCAAACCTGATTGATCTCCATACGGCAGAGATACAGCACCATACTAAATTGGTTAATTTATTAAATGAACTGAAGAAAAATTTCAATATGGGTTCAAATTCGGTGTAATATTATACTAAATGAACTTCTCACACAATTTTTTATTTTTTATTTTTTTTGGCTTTCCACCGGAGAATTTGGCCAAAAGGTGAAAAGAATAAAATTGCAGGGGAGGTACGCACCGTTGAGTGCATTATTGCAGCCGATTGCAGCCGGGGATCGAGTAAATAACACTTTCGGTCCCATTGTCAGATAGATATTAGTTTCATGGTATTTCAGCCACAAGTTTTCTGCTGAAAATCAAATTAATAAATAAATAAAAGTTGGGACCCACATAATTCTACCAGTCATATGAAGTCTGATTCTTGTCTCCGGTGGTGGGACCCATCCACCACCACATTGTATAGTCCTCCTCTTGCCGACGCAAGTAAACCGTGAATTGTGGGTGGGGCTTTGTCTTAATTTCCGGAGGAGACTAAGTCTGCCCGTAATTTAGGTAACGTACGTGCTTGTTCTTTTTTACCCTTTTGAATCTTCTTTAAAATATAAATATCCCTACCTAAACTACTTATACTATTATATGAAACTGACAATAAAAAAATAAAAATAAAAAAATCACCTAAATATTCGTAATATATATTATTTTTTTATAACGAAATAAATAAATGTGTATATAATATATATATTTTTTCTCTTATGACTTTCTTGATTACCTCTGCATCAATTTTTTTTAGTTGTGTTCACGATAATATCATTTACTTTTCGATGAAGAAGACTGAACATAGTGACCAATGAATTTTTATTTTTTTTGTTCCATTTTTGTGCCACGTATAATAAATTATTAATTTGAACAGTAATAACATGATAATAAAATTATAATTATAAAATTGAGATAACTATATAAGTATATACCACTATAAATAAAATGAGTATTTTTGGGACAAAATTCTTTTAAAAATGAAATTCTTGAATTATTCGTTCTTGAATCATAAATCATCTAAAAATAATTCTTGTAAATAAATATAATATAATAAGGTCATGTTAGTTTGCAATGTTTATAATTTTAAGACTATAATTTCAAGACTAGTAATTCAAGAATAAAATACTCATAGTCACATGTTTGTTTTTTTATAGATTATTCTCATGTTATATTTATTTTTTTTAAGATTAATTAAAGGATTAAATAAAAAATATTATTTGGACTATTATACTGCATACTAAAAATAACATCTTTTAAACTATAATTTAAACTTGTTTATACAACGATGTTTACTAATAAGATGTTAAAATAAGTTTTGGCAAACAAATTAAAGCCAATATTTAAATATGGCTATAACTAATAAGTTGTTTACCAATAAACTATTTAAATAATAAGTTATTTGTCAATAATAAACTATTTACCAATAATAAACTGTTTAGCAATAAGTTATTTAAATAATAAGTTGTTTATTAATAATAAGCTAATTAAATAATAACTTATTTACCAATAAACTATTTAAATAATAAGTTGTTTACCAATAATAAACCGTTTACCAATAATCAGCTTATTGATAAGTTGTTTGTTTGTAAGTTGTTTACCAATAATAAGTTTTTACCGATAATAAGGTATTTACATATAATAAATTGTTTCCTAATAAGTTGTTTATCTACAAACTGTTTAAATAATAAGTTGTTTATCAATAATAAATTGTTTACCAACAAGTTGTTTAAATAATAAATTATTTATCAATAATAAGTTTATTGGATATAATAGGATATTATGATTATTTCATAAAAAAGTTGGGAATAATTTTGCTTAGAAATTTTTAGTCCCAATACTGAGAATTATAATACATGTTGAACATGTTATTAAATAATCATCTATATTACGTTATTTTATAATCTCTAGACTTCAAATCAAAATTTAGAAATAAACAAGACACTTGAATTATGTTTGTTTGCAAGGATTACATTTGAGATAAGACTATTAATCTTAAGTGTCTTGCTTGTTTTCAAATTTAGATTTAAAACTATTAGTACATGAATTATAAAATGACTTAATATAAAAATTATTTAATATTATGTTCAGCTAGTTATTATAATCTCACCATTTAAGATTAAAAAATTCTAAATAAAATGACGATAATATCTTATTTTATCCATTTATCAACCTGAATATCATTAATACTTAATTTTTATTAATTGGATTTAACTACACTAATCCGTCACGACATAAAATGGTGAGTCACCAATGATGCCAAAAATAGCTTAGCCACGTGTTAGTATATCATCTGAATAGATGATATCAATAGATTTTTTGCTTTCTATTAATTCTTTTTTTATTGCTTTTTTAATTAATATTTTTCTTCATCAAGAACTTCTATTTTACACACCTGACCTTATCAGTTTGAAAATCAACTATTTCTTTAAATAAGTTTGAAAATGAATTATTTCCGTTAAATAACCATTTTACATCATTTATTTGTTAATTTATGATAATTTGATTTTCAAGTATTTCACTTAACAGGAGTACTATGGTGAATTGAACTCACAAACTTATTTTAGCAGTATTTAAAAATTTATAATTAATTATTCATTATTTTTTGATGTATAAATAAATTTATATTATAATTTAAAATATGTTATTATTGATAAAGGTATAATAGTCAAGACGATATTTTTTAATTCAATCCTTTAATTAATTCAGGAAAAAATAAGCATAACATGTGATTATTTTAAATTATCCCATGAATAATCTCTTAAAAAACAACATGTGACCAAGACTATTTAATCAATGGATTATAATTCTGAAATTATAATTCTTGCAAATAAACATAATCTAGGAATTAATAAATTTATCCCAAATATGATTCTTGCAAAACAAACATATCCTAAGGTTGTTCAAGTGTAATTTTACTTAATAAAAAGCTATTTTTATTTTTAAGGCTAGAGCGATACGTGGCAGTTGGTCTTTCAAATTAATCACATCTTGATCAACTAAAGGTGATGTCATTGGTCACTTGAGACTTACATGAAAATTAGATAGAATTTTATTTATCATTAAAGATTAAAATATAAATAAATAAATTTTAAATATATCTATATTCGATTTCCATGTCAACGTTGCTTCAAAAAATATGAAGACTGCTGCAAAGCATGCCAAAGCGTCCAGCTGGCACTGCCGGCTGTCAAAAAATTTCAGGACTCAAATGGCGTTGACAATTACACGTGGCATGCGGTCCACGCGTCAAAACTCTCCGCCACCGTGGAAAATGCCTTCGCCTGCTCCTTGTATTTTCTTTATTAAGAAATTAATAGGGGTAATTAATAAAAGTATGCAGTATTTGCTCACCCCGGGAAAAAACAAAAGTATCTCTGTTTCATTTTATATACGTTTGTTCACTGAAAATTAATTTGAGTTATTTTTAAAATTTAAAATTAGTATATTTTAATTTATTTTTTAAAAAAATAACAAATGAGTATTTTTAGTCATGTCAAATTCCCAATTGGATTCTCTAAATGCAATAGTGTTGGATTTTGTGAGACATGTTCCTCATTTTAGGACACACTTGCTGGTTAATTTTATATTTTATTTTGAATCAAAACCTAAAAATAAATTAAATGGATTAAGTCAAGATGACTAAACTTGTGACCTAACTGGATGGAATCCCAATTAAAAATGGTGATTATATTAATTGGAATTATTTGTGGTACAGTTTTTCCTATTTACAATTAATATTGATTCTCATACTATTAAAAAAAATAATCATGTCTGATTTTCTTTTTCATTTTGGTAAGTTTAACTTTATCTTTTTGTAGTTTATTTTGGCGACAAGGGACTCTTCTGTTATTCAAAAATAAAAATACATAATCTCCATATATTTTATTTAGAACAAAATGCAATTTATTATTATTTTCTAGACAGTGGATGAGACTACTCATACCATGTATGGTATGGGGGTAAAGATCAACTACGAGAAGCCAAGTCTTAAGTGAAAGAGGTCAAAATGAAATACCAACATTTTTTTCATCTAAAAAAATTACTGTAGAAGATTATTCGACGTTTATACTTAAAAGTACGTGGCTATTCATACTAATTAAGGTCATTGGGTCATTGGTAAATTTATTGTATGACAAATACAGTGCTAACAAACACAGAGTATTTATGTGTCGGCACTGTGTTGATCAATTGACCAAAATTAACTTCATGCTAACCACTCACCAATAACTATATAGTATAAGAGTATCTCTAACAGTTTCTTCAACCACTTTAGGATACTCAAATAGGTGAGCTACGTTATAAAAATTATCTCCAACCTTAGTTAACAAAGCTGCAACCTCAATCTCTATCTTCAGAATTTGTAAGTTGACATTACCTCTTCAAAACATTTATTTAGTTTTGGAAGAATCAAAATCATAAGAAAAAGGCTAAAAATATTTATTTTGCTTGATGGATTTGATGTACAATTCATTTTAAAATTTAATATCATTCATTTTTATTTATTTATCATATTAGATAAAATATTATTTTGATTACTCGTTGGATAATCACATTAATTATGACCCTTCTTTGGATAATCTCGTGAATTAAAATTTAGTTTTAATTAAATATTAATTTTAAATATAATTTATTTTTCAGAATGTTATTTTTTTAAAAAATGAATGTTATTAATTATTTCATATGTTATCAATTATTATTATTTTAAAGTTAAATACTGAATTAATTAAATTAAAAGACTGATGAAATATAAAATATTAAAATAATAAATAATATTTTTTAAATTATCACATAAATTAACAAATTTTAATTTTTTTTTTATTACTGTTGTTGAAGATAGTCTAAAAATTAGGACAGTTTCGCACTGGGTTGTGATTGACATTTGAAATATCTACCTACCACAGGTTTTTTCTCGTCATTACTTATTGAAAGTGGTTAGTATGAAATTTATTTTGGAATAAATTAATTAAATAAAATATTGATATACAGAAGAAATTATATGTGTATCAATATTCTATTAATTGACCAACTTACTATCAAAATAACTTGATGCTAACTGGATCCTTTGCTTAATATTGTGTTATTAGTACTAGTAACAAAGTATGACACTCCATTACCCACCATTACCCAGGTTTGAGTGTACGTGTGTAAATTCACTTGTTTGACTTTTATATACTTTTAGAAGTGGTGAAATCAGGGTAAATGAATAATCATTATGTAGAGCTTCAAGAAAACAAAAATGCAATAAATAAATAGTGAAATATATTAATTGTAGCATATAAAATTAGATTATTAGTAGGGAATTATCATTTCTACTAAAAATAATAATAATATTTTTATAAAGTTTCAGTCATGTAAAAAAATTTGTTAAAATTTATTTGTCGTTTTCAACTTTCTAGAAGAATAAATTATTTACTTTTCTATATTACTCATAACTTCTCTCATTATCTCATTAGTAGTTTTCAATTTTTTATGAAGGGATAGTAATAAAATTTTACACAAATTTTAATTATGAAATGATAATATTAAATAAAATTTTAAATTTATGTGTATAAAGTTAAAACGAATATTATTATAAAAAAGAAAAATAATTTATGTGTATAAAGTTATAACGAATATTATCACGGAATGAATGTGTAGTAAATGAGATGGTAGAAAATAGCGGTGCAAAATATTAAACGCGTAACGCGTTAGAGCAAATAGATTATGTGGGAGGCTGGAGGCTCACTCAGCGCCGACGATCCAGCCGTGGTAGACGTAACGCGCATGGGCCCACAAATGGCCTACTACTACTAATTATGTTAACATACAAATCACCATCATCATCCATCATGATGATGATGTATCGATCTCCCAATCCAATAGCATAGCATGGATCCGGATAGCACGAAAATTATTTTTAGGTATTTTGGTTAATTGGTAATAGAATCTTTCTCGCATCATGGAATGCTATTACGTATTAATTAACTTACTCAAATCGATTACTTCTACTTCAAAATTGACTTCATCTGACATTTAGCTTAGCGTGAGTTGAGAGGCGGTCTGGTGCACCTATTGACCGGTATCGTCCAATGCCTTTTTTTTTTTTTTTTTTTACCACAAAAAAATCTCTCCCGCATAGCATGTACCCAAACTTAAATGTGGTTTCGTGCCGGGCGTTACCCCTTGTCTTAATCCATTAACTAGTCTTTATATTTCAACTTAAATGTCCTTTAAGTAAATGGCCGTTTTTGTTTGTGGATTCTAGAAATTTATCCGTCTCAAATTTTGACAAAATACAATTAAAAAATAAAAATAAAAATAAAATAAAATTCCACTATATAACCAGAAATGTTCTCTAAAATTTATTAGAGACAGACCCACTATTTACTTATAACCGGTCAGACCAATTACATCGGCCAACTCGCCGGCATCATTTAGCTATTATCACCGTGAGGACCTCACATTTAAACAAACAAATGATAATTGTTATACCACATCTTATGTTTAGGAACTTATAATCCGATTCTAAAAAATGTCCTCAAATACAATAATTTATTTATTAAAAGATGGTTAAAAGTAGATAACTTTATACTAAATATATTAAAATGACAAAATTATCCTCAAAAGTAAAGTCCACTAATTTAAGAAAGAAAAACACTTGTTGAGTCCATTTAAGAATAATATTGAAAATTTTTATTCGCTTTTTATAAATTTAAAAAAAAATATCATTTAGACATTCTTTTAACAAGGGAATTTAATGGTAATGATTTAAGATGAACTTGGAAAAAAACAATCTACCTTTAATCAGATTCGGTTAGCATGAAGTTTATTTTTTGATAAGTTTGTCGATTGATTAATTTAGAATCTTGGTAACACGTATAAATTTCACCTACGCCAAGATATTATTATGTCAATCGACTAATTTACTCAAAAAAAAAAAAATTCATGCTAACCGCCCCTCTTTAATCGGTAGATTGTGTTAATTTTACCGAGGATAGAGTCCAAGTTGTAAATAGTACTTATAAGGAAAGAGATTTATAACTACACTATCTATCCCTTAGATTTCCTGCTATACCGCGGGTAAAAACGTTAAATTCATGTTATACCTTGCCAAAAAATTTAGTGATGTCCACATAGAATTTTTAATATAATAAAATAAATTTTTTAAAAATATCTCGTTTTAATTTATTCTAATTAATCGCAATTTAATTTAATTAAATAAATATTTATACTATCATTTTCTAATCACTTGTAACCAACAATTTATGAATATTATTCCAAACTTTAGCTAGGCGGATTCAAAAACAAAGGGTAAAGTCATCCTTTCCCTTTCTCTCTCTAAATCTCAGGTGGGCTTTGAGCTGTGATTTAGCTGTCTTTCAAATGGTTTAATTCTCTCTCCCTCTCCTCCAGTCCTTCACACGCTCTCCCAAAATCCCTAGAAAACCCCCCATTTCTCTCTCCTCAAAACTCTATCACCACCGCTCAAATCTCAGAAAACACTACCCCTTTTCTCCCATCTCTTTTCATCCTACTGCATTTCTCTCCAACTATACAACCTTATTGTTGTAGAGCATCAGATGTCTGGTAGTGTGAGATGAGGAAGAAGAGTAATTTTACACGGTATTTCTTCTCCTTTTCTCTCCTCATCTTCACTTTGTTAATTAGCTTCTTCTTTTCCCAAGCTGAAAGCATTACCAATGGACCCCTCACCGACGCCGACACCCTTTACATCAAGCACCGGCAACTTCTTTACTACAGGGACGAGTATGGCGACCGGGGCGAGAACGTGACGGTGGACCCGACCCTTGTCTTTGAAAACCCGAGGCTAAAAAACGCCTACATTGCTTTACAAGCATGGAAGCAAGCTATCCTATCGGATCCCCTCAATCTCACCGGGAATTGGGTTGGATCTGATGTCTGTAACTATACTGGAGTCTTCTGTGCACCGGCGCCGGACAATTCTTCCGACCGTACTGTCGCGGGTATTGACCTTAACCATGGAGATATTGCAGGATATCTCCCGGAGGAACTGGGACTTCTGACGGATCTCGCATTGTTCCACATCAATTCCAATCGGTTTTGCGGTACCATTCCCAGCAAGTTCAACAACTTGAGAATTTTGTATGAACTCGACGTCAGTAACAACAGGTTTGCCGGTAAATTCCCTTATGTTGTACTTGGATTACCCAAACTAAAATTCTTAGATCTCCGATTTAATGAGTTTGAAGGAAAGGTTCCCAAAGAGTTATTTGACAAAGATTTGGATGCAATTTTTATAAACCATAATCGGTTCAGGTTCCAAATCCCGGAAAATTTCGGTAATTCACCTGTATCAGTTGTTGTCTTAGCCGGTAACAATTTCCACGGCTGTCTTCCGGCCAGTATTGGGAACATGTCCGATACACTGAATGAGGTAATCATGATGGACAATGGGTTAAGGTCGTGTTTTCCACCGGAGATCGGGCTTTTGAAGGAGTTGACGGTGTTTGATGCAAGCTTTAATGAATTACTGGGGCCATTGCCGGATAGTATTGGAGGAATGGTGAGCTTAGAGCAGCTAAATGTGGCACATAATTTGTTGTCGGGAAGTATTCCGGCGAGTATTTGTAGCTTACCGAGATTGCAGAATTTTACTTACTCGTATAACTTTTTTACTGGAGAACCGCCGGCGTGTTTGGCGTTACCCGATTTTAGTGATAGAAGGAATTGTTTGCCCGGTAGGCCTGCTCAAAGGTCAGCTGGTCAGTGTAAGGGGTTTTTAAGTAAGAAAGTGGATTGTAGTTCTTTCAACTGTGCGCCGTTTGTGCCCACATTACCGACTCCACCACCACCTTCTCCGCCATTGCCAGTGCCTTCCCCACCAGTTGTAATTCCTTCTCCACCGCCTCCAGTTATATCTTCTCCACCACCGGTTAATTCACCTCCTCCTCCGCCGCCTTCACTTCCACCACCAGTTTACTTACCACCTCCACCGCCGCCTCCACCTCCTCCTCCGCCGCCTTCACCTCCACCTCCAGTTTACTCACCACCGCCTCCGCCCCCTTCACCTCCACCACCAGTTTACTCGCCTCCTCCACCTGCGCCTTCACCCCCACCACCAGTTTATTCACCACCTCCGCCCCCACCTTCACCTCAACCACCAGTTCACTCACCACCTCCTCCCCCACCATCTCCTCCCCCACCATCGCCTCCCCCGCCAGTGATTTTACCTCCACCTCCACAGTCACCTTACCCACCTTGTGTCCGCTCACCACCACCTCCGCCTCCAAATTCTCCACCACCACCCCTATTCTCCCCCCCTCCACCTATTCCCTACTATTATAATTCACCACCACCGCCTCCACCACACTCGCCACCTAAACCGCCTAATTCACCACCTCCACCGCCAGTTTATGTCTACTCATCACCACCACCTCCTGTCCAATATTCTCCACCTCCTCCAACCCAATATTCTCCACCATCACCACCTCCTTGTATAGAAACACCTCCGCCTCCACCTCCACCTCCACCTCCGTGTGTTGAGTACTCACCACCACCGCCGCCAACTTCACCAGTTCCTTACCATCCACCTCAATCACCATCACCCCCTCCCCCACCTGTTCACAAATCCCCTCCCCCGCCACCCCCAATATACCCATCTCCACCTCCACCAGTTCATTATTACTCTCCCCCTCCACCGTCACCACCACCACCACCACCACCACCACCACCACCACCTCCGGTTTATGAAGGTCCATTGCCTCCAATCTTTGGGGTTTCATATGCTTCTCCACCACCACCTCCGTTGTATTGATTCTTTTAGAGAATTTTCCTCTGACCTTTCCTCCCTCCCGAACACAAACACAATACACAAACAAACAGCGAAAACCTACAAATTAATTAGTACATTATTATTATTATTATCTGTCATTGCTTCTTCATCTTTCAGTTGTCAGTTGGACATCTTTATTTCCCCTTTGGAAATTCTCATCACCGGGATGAGATGAACATGAAACGAGAGATATCCCATTTGAATTCTTTTGAACAAGAAGAATAAACAGAGAAAGAGTGGAGGTAAGAGGAGAAAGTGTCTCCAATATGGTGTAATATAATTTGTTGGAAATTGTAATGATAAATTTGAGTTGTGAAATAAATTGGCAGAGATCGATGAAAAGAGTAGGTTGCAGGGAAAGTGTATGTATAGAAAAAGCCAGTAGCTGCTTCTGGTTTGTTATTTTTTCTTTACTACTAGTATCATACTACTTTTGTTTGAAATTTAATTTAATTTTTTATTTTTTTGGTTTGAAATTTATACTAGTAGTAGTAGTAGTAGTAGTAGTAGTAGTATAATAATAATAATAATAATAATAATAATCATGAACATTTTACTTGTGTATTGAGTAATTACTCCATTTCTTCTCTTTCTCATACTGTATTGTTGATCATGCCCAGTAAGCTAAGCTAGCTTCGATTCTCATTTCTCTCCACTCCCCACTTGATTATGTTTTGGGGTCGAGAATTCTTGTATTGAATAAAGCAAGCAAGGCAGCATTCAATGGAATTGATTAGCTTTAGTTTTTAGCAGGGCTCCTTAATTTGATTCATTCTCATCATCATAATAATATTACTACCAAGTTTAATCCATCTAAAATATACTAATTGGGATTGGAACCATGTGCATTCAGTCCCACTCCTCCCTCAAATGTCTTCATGTTGGAATACCTCCTTCCTCTCTTTCTCAATCATTCCCAAACATCATTTTCTATCTCAATCTCAATCATTCCCAAGATGCACGGAGGAGGAGGAGGAAGGAATGTTAGAATTTAAGAAAGAAAAATGATATATATTGTAGTAATCACACAAATATTATACTCCTCATGAAATACTAACACATAATAATACATCCAGGTTTACTAATTTGATTAGTTCTGTCTCACACACCAAACAATATTTTTATAGTAACTAGAAAATTCTAACTTCTATAATATGAGCTCATTAGTCATGAGATCTAATACATTAATAAAACTCAAGACCGGTCTACTAATAAATTCTCAAACCCAATTGCACTTTGCGCTTGGTTTAGTGGACATTCGTCTAACCCCTGCAAACTCCTCTATAGTAGTGGTCATTCGTCGACTACCTATCATAATGACCATTTGTCGAACCTACAAAAATATGAGTCAATCCCAATATGGAAAATATATATGACTTCTCCTCCTCGAGAAGCCATATATATCTTGTTCTATTTTGTTTATTAGTACTATCTCCGTTTATAAAAGATTGTCGTTTAAGGTTTTGGCACATGGATTAAAAAAGTACTATCATTTTACAAGTAAAATTTATTTGAAATTCCATCATTACCCCTTTATGGGAAATTGAAAACTATTAATACAAAGAAAAGAATTTATTGAGACAATGAGAGAAGGTAGGGATAATATAAGAAAGTAAATAATTTATTTTCTTTGAAAATTGTAAACGACAAACTTTTTGAATTTTTTTTTTTTTTTCTAAAACGACAATCTTTTAGGAACGGAGGGAGTATAATATATAGATGTCATTTTCTTGCCAAAACCTCGTGACAAAGTTGTTTGGGAAATGAAAAGCACCTCATATCAATCAATCAATCCATCCTTAAAATAATTCCAAACCATCATTTGTCTACCTTTCCAATCTTAACAATTTTACTTTTATATAAAAAATTAAAAATAAAAATAAAAATTGTTATACATTTCTAGGGGGACGGGAATTTTCCGACCGGAGTAGTGATCAGCCGGAATTTTTTTAATTTTTTTTTGTTTTTGACTACAAAATAATTAATGTAATTTATTAGAACTGGAATTTTTACAAAATATAATAATTTAGGTGTCCTTTGGATACACACAACAAACAGGGTTATACAGTCTGTACAACTTTATTTTTTACGTGTATCCAAATGACACCTAAATCACTGTATTTTGTAAAAATTTTAGTTCCAATAAATCATATTAATTATTTTGTAGTCAAAAACAAAAATAAAAAATAAAAAAATAAAAAAAATTCCGGCCGGTCACTACCCCGGTAGGAAAAGCCCGGTCCCCCTAGAAGTACTCTTATAAAAAACTTAAACGATACTTCAATTAAAAAGTTATTTAGAAGGTCAATTTAAATAAAAAATAAATTATTAATTAATATTTTGAAACTAATTAGGACATTTAATACAAGACGAATGGAGTAATATATCTAAAGTTAGGGGGCAAATGAATAATTTTTTTTAATGAAAAACAACTTAAACACGTAAAGGGTGACACGGTTACATATAATATTGATAGATATAGACACATGTGTGTAGTGCATGGGGATCCGGTTACGATAAAATTATACAAGATCTTGATCGACACACAAAAAATCGATCATCTACACTACCGACGTTCTGTTCAGATAAAATAATTGACACTGATTTAATTTTAAATAAGATTTGGTACTTGGGGGGTTAGTTATGACGCACTAAAATGGCATTTGAACTAACTGGTCTTGTAGTATCTTATTAGAGACGGGCGGGGCGGCACAATGCTGGTCCGCATACGAATGTAGAGTAATTTACACAAAAACTTGAACATTATTTAATTTGTGTTGGACAGGGGCAGGCGGCACAATGCTAAATATTCATTAGTATCTTATACTACAAATTAAATTGGTTTAAGCTCAGGTCCTCGACTCAGCTCGTAACAAAATTTCAAAAATTGGACATAAATAGAAAGGAAAATGAGAAGAGAAGGAGAATAAATAGCCTTGAACTAGCTAAGCTACTTGTCATTTATTTTCTTAGTCTTATAAATAAAAGTGATGTATTGAGTGAGTGGGGTGTAGTTGCATTATACTACTCACATGGGTTGTTATTGCTGCATCCACATCATATACTATTATTATTATTATTATTATTTATTTTTATATGGATTTCAATGAAATACCATCATTTAGTATTTTAAAAGGTGACAGGATGTGTGTGTGAATAGGTCAAGCCTATTAATTTTAGTTAGCCCTTGTAAAAACTGGATTAGTAGTAACCAATGTTTATTTGATGGGATTATTTTATTTTATTTTATTTTTGGGGGTATCAATAAATATCAAACCGACGGCAATGTTTAACCTTTTCATTTTTAATCCACAATATATAAATTAATAAAGGTACTTGCTTAATACTTGCTACTACTACTATATATATTATTACATGCACAATTTTGTCCTTTTTTGGGCTTATTCTCAATCAATCAATCAATCTCATTAATTCAAAATATAAAATTACTTACTTTTATAAATATATAAAGACAATTAATTTTATATTTTAGAACTGAGATTAACGTATATGTTTTATGAACAAGGAAAGTGCATTATGAGAATTATTAAACAAACAAACAAAGGTAGATAAATTTTGAAATGATATATATATGTGTGTGTGTGTGTGTGTTATTTTACAAATTGTATGTTTCTTGATACATAATTTTCTTCTTTCTACTTGTTTTTATGGTATACAACACTTAATACTGGACTTGGCAAAACCCAAGATTTAAGCCAATCTGGAAAGGGTTCAGAAAGGGCTGAGCTTGGATCCAAAAACGACTATGAAATGAAATTGGGTTGACTATGTCTAACGGTTCAAAGAGATGAGCCCACTTAATGTATTACACTATAGTCTATTATATTATGTATGTGCAATTAAGAGAAAAAAAATTAAATTATTTGAATAAAACATAAAAAACATGGATAAGATACAGCCAATATGTGTGATAATATGGGATAGATCAACTTTTAGTATCTGTACTGGGACACGACTTACAATTTAGTACCCGAAGTGAAAAAAGTTACAAACTGGTGATTGTACTCGAAAAATGTTACACTCCGTTAAACATCAGGGACACGACTTACAATTTGGTACCCGAAGTGAAAAAAGTTACAAACTGGTGATTGTACTCGAAAAATGTTACACTCCGTTAAAGAGTAGGGTTTCATCTTTATTCTGTTTGAAAATTAGGGTTCTCTTCTTCTGTCTTTCTTCTTCTCTCATTCTTCTTGTCTCGATTCTCTATTGATTACTAGTTCACATATAATTAGTAAAGAGTTTTCAATGTTTAATTGAAAGGATGAGCTCGTCTTAGAGTGGAATCGTAAATGAAATCGGGGAAGAAGATTGTAGTTCATGCAACAAAAATGAATGGATTACTCCAGAGTTCTCAAGTCGGTGCCACTGTGGAGCAATGGTGCGAATGTGGGAGGCAAGAAAAGATGGAACAAAATATCGAGGACCTTCTTCGCGTCGACTTCGCTTCTCTCTGTATGTTTGTCTCTCCCGTTGGATCAATTTTAACGATTATTTAAAAATTAGAAAGTACAAGTACGAGATTACAAATTTTTTTGAGTACAATCATCAATTTGTAATTTTTTTCACTTCGGGTATCAAATTGTAAGTCGTATTCCTAATATTTAACAGAGTGTAATATTTTTCGAGTACAATCATCAATTTATAATTTTTTTCACTTTTAATATCAAATTATAAATCGTATCCCAATACTGATACTAAAAGTTGATTTATCCGTGATAATATTATAACTGTTAATTCTACCATTCTCCTTTCCCAAATCCCCGCGCTTTCTGCTGCCTAATAATTTGTTGGTGTTTCAAAAAAGTCAAATTTGTAGGTAGAAATGTGTAGTATTGTTGGGACAAATTGTCCCAAAACCTCAACTTTAATAGAGAGAATTATTCCCATGCAGCAGCGGGCTGCAGCAATTATTACTTAATTTATAATGCTAAACATGTCATCATGCCCTGCCCTGCCCTTGCATATATATATATATATATATATATATATATATAAATTCGCTTCTCCAAATGACCTTATGGGAGGAATGACTAAAATAAATAATCATTATAACGACGGATTATTTTGTTGCTATAGCATAAAAAGCCGGGTTGTTATGCTATAGCGAAGAAAAAAATCGTTGTTATAAATGCTTGCCGTCTTAGTTATTTGGAAAGCGGACTTATATATATATATATATATATATGGAGAGAAAATTCTAAAGCGAACCTTAAAAAGCGAACCAAAGATTTAAATGTCATTATTTGGTGTCTTTAAGCGACTACATGGCTATGGCGACGGATCGAACCGTCGCCATATGACACCAAAAACGACAGTTCATCTTTGATTATTTCTTTAAGGTTGACTTTAGAGACAGACCGTATATATATATATATATATATATATATATATATATATATATATATATATATATATATATATATATTATTATCATAATTAACGAAATAAATATTTCAGTGGAGTCATTCATCATGGTTTAAATTATTTCAATATTGGAGTGAATCACCTAGAAACATTTTAATTAATGTGCATGTTCGAAGCTTTTGTTTTGCCTTAAGACTCATAATTAACTTGAGATAGTATATAGTCATGATGATCAAAACCAGCAACATTATGCATTTGTTGCTTTGATAGGGTCGCTCAACTTTTAGGCCTTTCCCTATTCATTTTAAGCTTAGTAAATGTCTAACTACCTCTATCATGCATGCATCTAATAACCAAAATTCTTAGCTCAAAATATTATCAACTCATGTAAATGAGTTGGCTTAGAGTCTTCATATATATGGGTCGGCTTCTCGTCTTAGAATTCTAAGAAATATAATAACTAGAAAGCTGCTAGGCCAAATGAAACTTTAGCGGGAAGGAGGCGAGATATACCCGACCTGATCAACGAAAGCCACGCCTCTTTGGAATCACCAAACATTCCTATTTTTTACTCTATCCGTTCCTAAATGATTGTTGTTTAAGATTTTTGAACATGGATTAAGAACGTCATTTAATACTACCATTTAGCAATTAAAATTTGTTTGAAAGTAAATAATTTATTCTCTTAGAAAATTGTAAACGACAAATATTTTGAAATAAATTTTTTCTTTTAAAATGACAATCTTTTAGGAACAAAGAGACTATTTTGCTAATCAAATGCATCGACGTAAAGATTAAAAATCAACAAAAGAAAAGTGGACCTGACACATTAAATTACGAGGCAAAATTTTGGTTTAGTGAGCTCAACTTGTTAAAAACGTAAGCCGAACAAAAGGTTCAAACTAAATTTGTGTGTCATTTATTAGAATGTTCAAATTTGTATTTAAAACTGTATATATAATGTTTGACTCCAATTCAAAGTTGAAACCAATTAACGGGGAATATTTTAATGGCGTTGGTTACAATAGGAACAAGTTAAGATGATGATGATGATGATGATAATGTCGTTGCATGCATATTCGAACGTGATAGCTACCAAATTTCTGTCCTAACCAATTAAGCAACAAGCAGAGGACACTTGTCATAGATATTGCCAATACTATTTGGAAAATTACTTTGTTATCATATATATCCTCTTACTAAAAGGTTTATTCCTTTCTCTCAAAAATATTGGTCCTACTCTTTTGTTCATCAATTAAATGTAAAAAAAAGAAGCTTATTTCATATAATACCATAGTCTCATGCATGTTTGATGAGTATTCTTACGCTTAAATTCCAAGTAATTACTTGTTCAATTTTAATACAAGTCTAATTGAATTACGATTATGATGTATATGACATAGGATTAGATAAGATTATAAGATTAGATCATTATATCAAATACGTTATTAAAATATTATTAACTATATATAGTTATTCAGGTATGTAACTCGATCGTAATAAAAAAAAGTTAATATATAAAATCGCAAGAATTAATATCTATATTGATTCTTTTAAGTTTTAACTCTAAAATATAAATATTGTATAAAGTCATTTAAATATAAAAATATCAAATTTAGCATTTTTATTGAAACTAGTTTAGGTTACTAATAATAATACATGCATTGATTCCATAAGACAAACTATTTTGGTTGAAAGACAAACACATGTATATTAGAGTCTAAAAACTTTTTTTCTCAAAAAGGTGAGTGGGAGGCCAATTGGCAGGCGAAAAATAACAAATATGGGGTGTGGAGTTCGTTAACATGATTGCTTGGACGCATGAGAAAAATAAATAAAAGCTTAAAAGTAGTAGTTGATGATTGAATTCAGCCGGCCAGCCAGCCTTCTACACTTGATAAACATAATCCTTGTAAGCTACGATCACCACCTTTGCTTTTAATCTCAAACGCATCCCTCAATAAAACACTGATTTGATTTAACATCGTTATTGAATCAGTGACGTTATTGAATCAGTGACGTCATTAATATATAAAAATATATATTATTAATCGTTATTTTAAAAAATTTATTTTTTTATAAACTAAAATATAATAAAGTTGAGTTACAGTATTGCTAAAAATGATTAATTTTAATACTAAAAAATTCTTACTAAAAAAATAATTAAAAACAGTTCACTATATCAACTTAACTTATTTTACTGGTGGTCAATCAATTCTATCGAATTTTGACCAAAACTGATTAATTGGTTCAATTGGAACCGAAGTGCCAACAAGTTCCGATTTTAACCGTCAGTCCCGTCCGAATTTAACAACCATGCTCAATACTATATTATATATATATAGAGAGAGAGAGAGAGAGAGAATTAGTAAAGGAGGAAAAGAGACGATATAAAGGAGAAGAAAGTAACATCTTTTGTTTACTATTTGTCTTACTCCTCAAAAATAAAACGCCGAAAGTAGCAGCAGAACAGAACAGAGCGGAGCAAAGCTTCTTGATCTCCCAAAAACTACTTCTCCATTGATTCAAATCCATCTCCATTCTCAAAAGTAGCTTCACCATTTTAGGTAGGTATACATCTGTTCTGATTCCTATTTGCTTTCATTTTTTGGGTGTCATATTTAATTCAGTATTCTTCTTCAATAACCATACTTAATTTTCAAGCACATGAAATATAACATTAATTCTTTTCTCACCTTCAAACCATTCTCATAATTGTACCTTTAAGTTTCATGTACATATATATATATATATATATATATATATATATATATATATATATATATATATATATGTGTGTGTATTATATTTATTAATTGTAAAAGCATTGCAAGTTTGCAACTCTGTTCATAGTTGATGATGATATTCTGTAAATTTTTATACTTTATATAGTTTCTGCATCATGATCCTGAATGAGTAGATTATACGTACAAGTTACATTGATCACTAACGATCACATATAATATAAAATTTATTTTAAAAAAAATATATTCCTTAGGTAGTAGTAGTAGTGTGATATTTTAGTAACTTTATGTTATAGTCTAAAAATAAATTTATATTTCTAACTTACAAAAATGTATTCTTAATTTTAGAAGAACGCGGGAGTGTAAGTTATAAACAAGGATATAATATGTATTGTGTTAATGAACAAAAGGATTAAACAGGTTTATTTTTTATTTTTTATTTTTCTGCAATGAAATTGGAATTGTTGGTTCAAAAAAAGAGTAGCATTCTCAAAAAAATTAGAAAGGAATTAGTAGGACTCCTTGTTTTTTGGTTAGGTAGCTAGCTATACTTGAGTTGTCTCCCTCATAATTCTAGAAAGGTCAAAAAAGCAAAAATAATATGCCTTGAAAATTAAACTGTTTTTTGACTACTACTCCATTTCAGATGGTGTCAAATTTGAGTTAATAAAGTAGTCCCACACACGTTAACTTGGAAAACCTCCTCTTATATATATAATATATATATATATATATATATATATATATATATATGGGAAACAAATTATAAATAGGGCACATCTGTTTGATAATTACTACACGATTCCAAAGGAATGCAGACAATTAATAGGTACTAAGGGGAGTTGATTTTTAATTTCTCATTTTATGTTGTAGCTACCTGTAGCATATTACTGTAGAATGTAGTATATATTATTGGTGTATAAGTACACTTTTGATTCCTAATATCAGAAAATCATTATGATCGGCCATGTGCATGTTTATAGAGAACTTAAAAAAATGAGTTTCTTAATTAGTATCACCAATTTGATAACTAGAGGACTCGGGGTCCAAAAAGTTTATTGTGACAAAAATATCTTACATTATGAGAAATTGACATTATGAGAGTATCTGGTAAACTTCTTAAAAAATTATACACTTTAGCCAGCCTTGGTGTTTGAATTTCCTTGGTAACTTTCACACTGATATTTCATGAACTCTTTTCCCACTCAAGTAAAAGTCTAAACATAAACACACTAAATTCATGCCAACAAACTACAAGTTAACATTTTCTTGCTTGCAGATGACAAGGAGCTAGTGGAATAAAAACAATATTCCACTAGCTCTATTCAGCTAGCTTCATTGATGAGCCATTGTCAAACTTGAAAGAGATCTAAATGGAAGGCCCGACCAACAGCATTAGTGACCGGTATGCCAAGCTCATGGAGGGATCTTGGTGGAATCAATTCCGCCACGGTTCCAACCCTTGGATGGCTAGATATGTCTATAGCTTGATGTTTCTTGTTGCAAATTTACTTGCCTGGGCGATACGTGATTATGGCAGAAGCGCTTTGACAGAAATGAAGAGTAAGATTTTAATTACCTCATTCGAAATTGTTCAAGTGTTAAACTTTTCCATAAAGCTAGTATTATTCATTTTGGAAACTAATTCCCCGGTGGTTATATAATTTCATGTGATAACAGGATTAAAAGAATGTGAAGGAGGCGCAGACTGTTTGGGTACTGAAGGAGTTCTGAGAGTGAGCTTGGGATGTTTTGTATCCTTTTTATTTTTATTTTTTTGGGATATAAATTGTATCCATTTCATAATTAGTACTACTACAAAGTCTACAACTTTCCCACTATCCTGAGTTAAGTTGGAATTGGCCTTAACAAAAAAAAAAATTAGATTTTCTATTTCACAATGTTTCTTTCTACTGCTGGTACCTCAAAGTTGCATGAATCAAGAGAATTGTGGCATTCTGGTTGGTGGCCTGCTAAGATTCTTATGATGTTTTGTTTAATGGTGCTGCCCTTCTTTGTTCCTTCAGATGTTATTCAGATTTATGGTTTGTTTCTTCTCCTTTTAACTGTTAACAAATATATGTCATTTTATCTGTTCTTAATTTTGATCTTTAAGTATCTCTAATGAAATAAAACTTTGGCAGGGGATATTGCTCATTTTGGTGCTGGGTATGAACTAATCCTTTTCTATGTTTCTATCTTCACATACTGACTTATCCATTTAGAATCATTATGGTAAAACTTGAGATTTAAGCTTTGGAATATTAGACGAGTCAACAAAATTGCTTACGGCTCTTTTTCGTTTATGATCTTCTGCATTTTTTGCAGGGTTTTTCTACTAATTCAGCTAGTAAGTATTATCAGCTTCATTACATGGTTAAATGATTATGTTCAGTCCGACAAATATGCCGACAGATGGTAAGTGTTTTCATATTAAAACAGATGCAATCTGGTATCGTATTGAAACAGAAAAATTAAAATTATGACAGCATGATTGAGCTGATCAATGGTTTATATCCTTCAAAATTGTTCCTATGTCCAATTATGCATTGCAATTACATGGGCTAGAGTAGTAACATATGGAAATATTTGAACTGCAGCCACATTCATGTGATGTTACTTGCGACAAGCGCGTATGTAATTTGCATATGTGGGATCATATTGATGTACATTTGGTATGCTCCGCAGCCATCTTGCCTTCTTAACATTTTCTTCATCACCTGGACTCTAGTGCTCCTCCAACTCATGACAAGTGTATCTCTCCATCCCAAAGTAAGCTCCAAACTTGAGTACTGTTTGTTTAGTACATTCACCTGAAAGTTGTCCCCAAAAATAGTCCCAATGTTCCAATCCAATCATTCTTTATAATTGCCTGAAACAGGTGAATGCTGGTTTCTTGACTCCCGGATTTATGGGTCTTTATGTGGTGTTCCTGTGCTGGTCCGCGGTTAGAAGGCATGGTTTCAGTTTAATATATAATCTTCTTTATTTTATTTTTTTTGATAAATTGTGTTTGTGATCTCTCAGCCTTCTAATGTTGTCCGTTCAGTGTAATCTTTGATTGAATTCCGCACTTAATAACATGTTTGCTGCTTTGCAGTGAGCCCCCAGAGGCACAATGTATAAAGAAAACGGAAGCTGCAACTAAAGGAGACTGGCTATCCATCGTTGTAATTACGAATTTCTCATAAATCACTAAACAATTTTATGATCCTTGTTAACGACAATAAGAAATTAACACAGAGATTTACGTGGCTCCCCAATATGGGTATTCCACAGGAGGCATTCCTTTTGTTATTCGATTCTCTTCCCATAGGGTTTACAGTAGATAGTATTTATAACTACTAATCATATTCTAACCTCAATTCATATTATAGTCTAAATATCCATAATGTCCTTTGAAAACCAAATCATTAAAACTGATGTTCGCCGACCGGCACGTCCTGCACCGCTTCTGTCCTTGGCGCGCCTTTGCCAATACTCGAACCTGAACCAGGTTGACTTGCCTTAGAAATTCCACCCAACATGGCGCTTGCATACTCATAGTTCTGTACTGGTGCGGCCAGCTCCGTTCGGGAGCTTCGCTCCGTCGCTCCGCTCCGCTTCGCTACTTCATAGTTATAAGCCACGAGTTCCAACAATCCCTCTGTCCGGAATAAAATAAAAAAGAGTACAATTTCAATAGAATTACATACGCGAGTTCATAATTTGATCATGAGTTTCACTAGATTTTATATTTCATATATTGTTAGCAAAAAAGGCAGGAGTTCTCGGAGCTTATTGCTGAACTATTTGCTACTTTCAGACCTTTATTGTGGCAGTATTGGCGATGGTTATTGCAACATTTTCAACAGGAATAGATTCAAAATGCTTTCAGGTAAAATCAGTCGACCCTTAAAAGACATGCGGTGCCACCTAATTATGTATCTGACAAGTAAATGTGCAGTTCAGGAGGGATGAGACGGAGGACGAAGAAGATGAGGTTCCATATGGTTATGGATTCTTCCATTTGGTTTTTGCCACTGGAGCCATGTACTTTGCAATGCTACTGATTAGTTGGAATACTCATCACGTCACCCAAAAGTAAGTTGACAAATACTTTTGTTGGCTTATAATTACGGAAGAGATTCTATGCACTCGCCTTAGAATTTACCATTTTGCAGGTGGACAATTGATATTGGTTGGACCAGCACTTGGGTTAGAATAGTGAATGAATGGCTGGCAGCCTGCATTTACAGTAAGTAAATTAAAGAAGGTCCTAGATTGTTTAATATGTAAAACATACATCCCTTTTTCATTCCTTTCCCTGCTGGCTGCTGCTATCTATCTAAATATACTCTTTCTGTTAGTTTGAAGTAGCTTGCTCATATTACTTGTGTTCACTTTTTTGCAGTTTGGATGCTGGTGGCTCCAGTTATATTGAAACACAGACAAGCAGCTGCATCGTCGGGACAAGTCTGAAATTTCTTGCCTCATGCATCTATATATATATATATATATATCACGGTAAGACTTACAGGCTTGAAGACGATTAGATACTAGTGTACTGACCTTATTTATTCCCTTTTCCCCCAGCTACGAATGTTTCTCAGTTCATGTAAATATTATACTCAAGGAACTATTACACCAAGGGGGAAGAAAAATAGGAAAAAGACATTGATTACAATTTTATGCCCCTACCAGGAAACATGATTGATTGATTGTATGTATTCTTAGCAATACGAAGTTGAGGAAGAGAGTTGTCAAACAAACATCACTCAAAGTTGAGAATGCTCTCTTCAGTGTGCCATTACCTTACTTTAACTCAAACACAACTAGACAAAGGAAATGGTAACTACTCCCTCGGTCACAATTGCATGCGCATATTCAGAAGAAAGATAAATAATAAAATTGTCCATATTTAAATTCTCATTTAATTGCATAATTTTTTTTACTATGACTAGTGGTGTTCCATAAATATATAAAGAGAATAAAAATATGACAATTAATATTAAGGATATTATGGACAAATTATTGTAAAAATATATTATATAAAGTAAGTATACATTTAACTTTAGATTACTTTTATCCTGAGACGGAGGGAGTATAAAATTACTAGACACCCTCAAAACATTGGTGAATTGAGGTTTCCACACATGAAGCTGCTCTCTAGACGGACCCCAGACTTGCATGAAAATCAACTGACATAATTGCTGAAATGGAATCTGCATTTGAACACTACTGCAACTAGGGCTGCAAACGAATCAAACTGTTCGCGAACCGGCTTGATTCGGTTTGAGTTTGAGTTGCTCATCTAGTTGAGTCGAGTTCGTACATAGTGTTATATTCGATTGCTCGATCGAACATATTCGAGAACCATGTGGTTCGGTTCATCTTTGTTCGCGAACAGTTCGAGTTCGGTTTGGTTTGGTTCGATAAGTTCGAGATCGCTTTGAGTAGTTCGATTTCTTACATGTTTAAATTGTTTCTAAAATTTTGAATATAAATAATTGGTTATTTCATATTAAATTCTAAAATTTGTCTTATCAATAATTGTTAAATTTGTAATAATTTTTTTTATTATTGAAACATTTTTTTGTTTTTTTATTAATTGATTATAAGTAAACATTTTTATTAAATAATAATGTGTACTTTTTCACCACTAAATTCTAATTTAATTAAAATAATTTTCATATTTTCATAAATTTTTTAACATTGATTGTTAGATTATTATAATTTACATCCCTAATAATTTAATAAATTATAACAAATGTCATAAAGCACATAAATAAAGTTATTAATCATAATGCAATGACAATTTGACATTAATTAAAGAATAATACAATAAAGTTGCTTACATTTACATGAGTTGTTGAAATTGTCAAACTGATATAGATATTAGAGAAATCAAGTATCAATGTATCGAGACTTCGGTAATAGAGTAATAATCATTGCACAATTACTATTGTATATTACTACATACATCAACTATCAATTATGTAATTAAAAGTGCAAACTTGATTTTACCAAATTTTGAATTTTTTTAGTGTTACAGACTTACAGTGTATATGCGAGACAGTGAGAGACTAACTTTGATTCATTAATTATGCAATTAAGTAATCATATTCAGGATAAAAAGTAGTGTTTAATAATCTAATTAAACAATATGTTACAATATCGTTTGCATGAAATTTAAATGAGTTATTAATTTAAATTAGAAGAAACAAAAATATTTTCAAAAAATGAAACAAAGTTTCTAAATAGCGTTAACTTTTAAGCCTTTGATCTTAGAATCATAGTTAATTAATTTAGTTTTAAATAATTATTATATGAAAATTAAAACTTTTATAAAATAATTCTCAAAATTTATTGTATTCAAAAGTTAATTATCACATCCTTTTTTGAATTAAAAATATTTCCTATCAACTTTGAAAATTCATACTTGATCAGGTTTATTACTTATATTTCGAATGGAGGAAGTATTTGGTATTAATACATTCCACATTTTCAAAGTTAACAATATTAGTATATTAAATATTGAATTAATCTAAATCAACTAAATTCACATTATTTTAAATCTTAAAATTTTACAATTTCATATTTTATCTTAAATAAGATTATTTTTATGAAATAGATGGAGTATTATTCATTTATTCTAGATTAATTTATGTAATAAATAATAATATTGACCACTAATCCACTACTATTAATTTAATATTATATATATATATATATATATATGATAATATGATATATATTCTATCTTATTCCTAAATAAGTCTTATATGTCTTATATAGTGTGATATAAGACTTATATAACAATGATAATATGATAATAATATAATATAATATATATTATATTTATATGATTATATCCTATTCTAAAAATGATGATTATAATATTTGATCTAATTTTTGATTGAATTACTTAGACTCTTAAAAAGGACATTTTTGGTATTTATTTAAATGTTTTTGCTTCAGAATTTGAAGTTTATGTTCACGAACAAGTTTGATATTCGTGAACAAGTTTGGTGTTCGCAAACAAACTTGTGTTCAACTTGTTCGCGAACTGGATCATATTCGTGAACACCAAACGATCTGAACTCGTACATAACTATTGGTTGTGGTTTCTAAACCTCAATTAGTTGCACACTTTGCCAACTCTATAATCCTAACATCAACACACACACACACACACAGACACACACACACACATATATATATATATATATATATATATATATATATATATAATGAATCTAAAACAATTCTCTTAAATAACATTTTATATTAAATAACACTCATTTATTAAAACTACGTGGTTTTGAAAATGATTTTAAAATATTCAAACTATTGAGCATCATATTCAAACAAAACATAAATATAAACAGTACTAATCGTACAAATTTGGTTTACAACGCAGCCTATAATATTATCACCAACAATCTCACCACAATAATGAAGAAAATGGAAAATATCATTCAAGCCGAAAAGAAAAATTACAATCAAAGCTAAAAATGATACAAATTATGGGGCAGCAGCAACACCGCAGACCAACCACCAGAATAATATATACTTGAACCCATAAACCTCTGGCCACAAGGTCCTTGTGAAAGTTTCCATGCTCACTATCAATCATAACTTTTGTGGCTTCACTCTTCCTCACAGTAGTACACCAGTTTTTTACACAGCCAATGGGGAGAATGATGTCAATCCGTGCATAGATGCAACACAAAACTTGATGGCTGCTGCATCATTTATCTTGATCTATAACTATAAAGCAACCAAAACTTTACATCCAATGGTCGAAGCAAGAAGATGCTCGTCTTAAGATGGGTCAGAAAATGCACTGTTTCTATCTATCCAAATGGGTTTCCTCCAACAGAAGAGAAAGTATTTGGGGCAGCAGGGGATGCATATAATCCACTAGGCTGCTGATTCTGAACTAAAGAGCCAAAAGTAGCCTGCTCAATGCCAAGACCCATTGCTCCTTGCTGCCTGCAAAAGTTGAAGAAAACTTTTTAAGTGCGACACATGTAGGTTATAACCATAGAAAAAACTGCCAATACACCAATACAATATCTTAATCCCATGGTGAAGTTGAAGTTACATCGTCTTCAGATGGAAAATATTTAGTTCATAAATCCTATGAGACATAAAAAAGAAGGGGGAAGCAACTGCAAGAAATTATGGTACTTCAAAGCAGCAGAAAAGCCAGAACCTGGAACAACTTTATACAAACAAGTACATAACATTTCTTCTTGTTTTATAAGGTCAGCTTATGGTATACCAGGATTTTCTCGATTCATTTGGTTGTATCCCGTTTGGGAATGTTAATAAGGTTAAGACTTAAGACATTATGTCTCCCCATCTCTTGCAATTATTTCTTGTTTAATAAACAGGTTGGGGTCATCACCAAACCCACCGCCCATTCAGGTAAGGTGGTATTCATTAAAAAAAAAAAAAACTTTTGACCAACTGCAATTTCCTACTCATTCTATTTTACCATTATCAGGCTAACCTTGTAAAAAAAGCAGTACAGAAACCTAAATGAAAAAAGAGAAGTTACCTGGGTGGCATGTTAGAAGGTACGTGTTGCCCCATGTATGAACCTGAGATATATAAAGGAAATCGCAATTATGATTAAGGTGGTGTATAAAAGAAAACAAAATCACAAGAAACAAGATGATATATTACTAGGAACTGCTGTTGCATATGATGATGCATGGGAAGTCATTGCCACTGGATGGGAGGATTGGGGAGGCATCAATGTTGGTGACGGGGTACCAAGGCTTGAGATATGCAGTAAGCCTGTTGGAGCTGCCACATGTGGTAGAGCCCCTTGCAACGGTATCATTGAAGGAAACTATATCACAACAAACTTATTTTAATATTCAAAAAGAATATTCTGGTTAAAATATAAATTCATCAATGAATAATAGGCATTACCGTAGAAGCTTGAACTGGAGATGGTTCATTGTTGAAATCAAATGGGTTTGAAGATTTTGATGGCTGAGAAAAGGTTGGAACATGCTGCAACAATAAACCACGTTTTCAGATGAGTACACACCAAGTGATAAAAAATAATTAAGTTATATGGAACCAAGTCATTGACATAATTATGTTGTTGCAACCCACCATGGCACTGTTATTTTGCATGTTGAACCCAAAGCCATGAGGTGGAACATTATGCCAGCCAGGCAGTGGAGCAGGGAAGGATGAATAATTTGCAGTAAATAAATCCTGCAGACAAATTATAGAGTACGATAAGACAGAAAGCCATACATAAGAAAACATGCTTACAAGATCTAAAATATGATGAGCCCTAGAAAAGAACATAACCACCTCTGGCAGTTCTTTTTTCCCAGTGGGTCTAACTTCCGCAGTGGAGGGTTGTGTTACAACTCCAGAAGTGACTTCCACAGCAGGTCCTGAAACAGCTCGAGACGCGTGTATGGCTGATACACTATTCACTTGCGCATTTAGAGCAACTAATGAATTCCATGGCTGAAGAGAAGCCACAAGAGAGAATAAAGTAACCCACAATATTTTGTAAAAAAGAAAATATAAACAAAAGTAAGAGATCTACTCTACAAAGCACACCTGATTGCTTGAGGCTCCACCAACTACCGAAGTAAATGGTTGAGCAGGAGGCTGACTACCAGCAGCAGGAATAAAAATTGCTGCGGAGTCTGCAAGTGATTCCACTGCCCTCCATCAGCAAGATTGACAAAGGAATTAGATGTTGGACCAGGTGCTGCTGCTGGAACTCCACTAGGAGGGAATGCTATTGAGTTGCTTATTTGTGCAGCAGGACCACCACTGCCAAAAGGAGACACAGAAAAATGCCCCACAGGTTGAGCTAGTAAATTACTAGGTGGCAACAATGACATGTTCCCCAATGGTGTGGTCGTCGAAGCACCACCACTACCATGACCAGGAAATGGTGCTGGAACCGACAATTCTGAAAGTACAGATTCCAGTAAATTGGCATTTGAAGGAGCTTGAGATACTTTTACCTCCGGCACAGAATCAAAATTAGCCCAGTTGTTATTGGGCATTGTTGTTGGCTGTGCAATGGAAAGTCCCGTAGCAGTTTGCTGTGTTTGTGGCACTGTGGCAGTTACGGGAGGATCAGGAGCAACATCAAAATCAATTAAAGAACTTTCCACTCTAACTTCAGCTGGATTCCCATTAGAGGATGCCAAGCTACTAGAAGAAGCAGTCCTCTGTAATCAGAAACATTTGAGGTGTAAATTCTTGATTCTCATTGAGGGGTAAAAATTTACGACAAAAACAATAGGCCTAATGAGATAACATCCATACATACAGAAATTAGCTCATATTTTAATCTGACAATATGATATATGCAAATAAAATATTTCCACTACAGCTCCACAAATTCTTGATTCTCATTGAGGGGTAAAATTTTACAACAAAAACAATAGGCCTAATGAGATAACATCCATACATACAGAAATTAGTTCATATTTTAATCTAACAATAAGATCTATATGCAAATAAAATATTTCCACTACAGCTCCACAAAAGGTCATCAAACAAGTAACACAAAGAATCTCATACTCTGAAGAGGTAAATCCTTACCTGTGTACGTTGAGGACCATCAGCTGACCTGCCACCATTGTCTTTTGGAGGAGGTTCAATTACCCTAAGGGGGGAAACACTTTCTCCCAAAATATCTCTAACAGGTCGAACCATAGGAGGACTAGAAATACCCAGATCCCTTTGACGATCAGGTGATCTACCTTCAAGCTTAGAACTTCCATCAGAGATTCTGCTATCCTCAGGTTTCTTTCCATTTCCGAATCTATCATCTCGTCGCCAGTCATTGACTATCTCTGTGCGGGCAGGACTTCTCCGATAATCACTATCAGATCCTGGACTTCTTCCTTCATCATAACTATTTCTGTAGTTCCTATCATCACTTCTTCCACCAGGACTAGGCCTGTCACTGTAACGACGTTCATATGTATCATCATATGGTGGGCTTCGAGACCCACCTTGATATGAATCCATCTTCCTGTGTTCACTCAAGTCATCTGTTTCCCCCTGTATTATGGCAAGTAAAAGGAAATGATCAACACTAAAACTGGAACATCACTTAATTATTTTTATAAAAAACAGGGGGCACAAAAGGCATCAGAACTGTTCATTAATTTTGGTCTACATTTTTCTACTCCCTCGGAGAATCGAGAATTCCGACTTAGAACGAAGAAAATGAGCTATGAACGCTCACGAGCGATAAGCAGCTAACGCTTAATAATGAACTAAGCGGTGAATTCCATGTTAAAAATTCAAAATGAAATCATATATGCTAATGGCTTTTGAATATTAAGAAAAAACAAAAGTAAAGGAAAGAGAGTAAAGAAGTTCCAAATTTATCCTTAGTGGCCCCACAAGATTACGTAAAATGATGGGTACTTTTATTTTTTTATACTAGTAGACTCCACTAAATGACCTAGTTACCCTTCACTTTATGTACATAAAAATATATGTACCTAGTCATCCTTTTGGGAACGGAGGGAGTAATTAATTTAGATCAACATAATTATGTATTCAAACCACCTTCTATCAGAATTAATATTTAGAGAAAGTAATTAAAAGTCAAATGCCCTCGATCTAATAACCCTCAAGAAGATTAATTTATTTTAAACTTAGAAGAACGAGATTATACATACCATTTTCACCCTCGGAGGCTTCTCAAAGCTTCTCTCACCGGTATATCTTCTATCCACATAAACATGTTTAATGAAGTCCCGGAGTCTCTCAACATTACTGATAGCAAACATATGACGTGCATATAAGATCAGGAAGAAAGAAAGAAAAAACGCTGTATCAAAGGCACAACATATCATAAATACAGTATACTAACCTGCTATCAGGTAGAGAATTGCGCTGTGGGTCCCATTCCTTCAAATATATTTCCTTCGCACTCTGTAAATGTAAAACAAAGAATTTAACATAATCAACTGGAACAGCTTATAAGAAGTAATGAAGAATATATTCTGCAGATCCCAAGAGAAGTTGTCTGCATACCGCATTACCCCCTCCTTGTAGGGCACTAACTTCTTGTGAAGTGAATTTAGCCATTGATACCGATTTTACTCTGTGTGTGAACTCCCGACTGTTGCATTTTCAGTAAATAAAACAATGAGCAAAAGACTAAACCGAGTCTATCTTACATTAAGGAAACTTTTGAAACTTCCTCTATACCCTGCGCATATATTTACTTTGTGCTCGGAAAAACATGTTAGCACTTACTGTATTCCACTACAATTTGTGCAAATAAAAGTCCAGAAATTTGTACACACATACTGAGGCCCCTGCTTAGCAAAAAATCATGTTAGCAATCATTGAAATTACAAGTCATTTTACAATATACAAAGACTGGTAGAATGTATGGTCGGCAATACAAAATCGACATATCAATTATCATAATTACGTTATCAGTTCAAAACTGTTAATTGTAGATAAAATTAGATTATAGAACCAGATCACAAACAGCTCCAAATTTATAAATAAGAGAGAGAGATAAACTAAATCAATAATTGATTTGATCATGTCACAAAGCAAAAAACAGTTTCTAAAAACGTCAAAAAGATATGAAGATCTATAAAGCCAAGCACTCAACTACAAAGACATAGCATCAGAAAAGCATATCAAACAACTAAAGAAGCTTATAATTATGGAATATATATACAGCAGTTCTTTTGGCACAAAACCTGTTTATTCAGCTTTGCAAGAAACTTTGCTTAATTCAACTTTTTTATTCATTTCGAAAACAGTTTCTAACAGAATATTTTCGGTTCTAACAAATTCAAAATTTATTTTCAATTATTCCCTTCTCCCATAAACAGAGACTATATATTCATGTAGATAGCCCAACAGCTAAATTACAGTGTATGTTGTAGGAAGAATAATGCGCTTTAGGTGTGCAGGTCCCACAAGTAAAAGTCTCTGGTGTCCATGTCATATGATAGTAAATCTGATTCTTGTTTATTTCATTGATGTCCCGCGACTTTAAGTTCTGCAATTCTTGATGACGAAAGTTGGCTTCACTTAATAACTGTTATAAGAGCATTTTGAATGGTGGCCGATTCTGACATAACGTTGGAGGGTGGTCCTTTATTGAGGAACTGTAATATTCTTCCGCTTATGTTGTTTTTTTTAAATGACTCTTCATCCTTCATCGTGTACTATTCTTTCTTTCAAAAAAATCTTCTAGTGTAGTTAAAAAATTTGCTTCAGTTAGGATGTATTTTATATTAGAATAGCCACTAATTCTTTCACCCAAAATGGTGTCTACTTTTCTGTGTCAAATCTATATAAGCAAAAGAAATTTCAAAAGAGAACTGCAGAACAACTTCTATAAATCTTTAGAATCCATTAAACATATGCTATAGCATGAGCGAAACTCAAATAATTTCAAACAGAATTAGAAATGGTGCTCTAATTGTTCTCTTTTCATTGAACAATGCCTAATTCAGTAATTGACTGAGGTTCTTTTAGTTTGTCTAAAAGGGTTTTGATACTCTGTCTGAGAGCACTTTTGCATAATGGTGGGCAGCTCCACAATCGACATTGTCTCGTGTAGCGCATGCTGAGGGAGCTGATTTACATATATTTCAAGCCGTTGGGTCAAACAATGTATAAATTGATAATTTATTGTTAACATTTAGTTTTGAAAGGTACGCGATGAGGACTTCAAAAAATATACCCTTTGTTCTGAACATGACAAGGTATAGGTATCCAGTCAGGTGAGATCTAAGAATCCTATTGGATGTGTCCGACAATATACAAAAAATAATAATAATAATGGTCCTAGGTCTTAACCAGCTTAGACCTTAAAGGGCATTGTATCCGGATATTTCATTTTTGTGCATGCATAGTAGTAAGCACAAGTCCCACAGTATCACGTACATTTTCTGTACCTGCTTGCTTGGAGGTAGAATATAATTAATTTTTCACGTGTTTGAGGAGGCTATGTTATGTACTTGGTTAGCTGAAACTAGTTTTTTATCGGGATTTGGTTGGGGTCAGGGGGTCGGAGGGTCCGGGGGGGGGTTTAACAGCTAAATGTCTGCAATAGCTCTCGTTTCATCTCTTTGCAATGAACAATTACCTTAAATTGAATAGAGAATTACAACCATGACGAGAATGCATTTCAACAATTAGATGTCAAGTAGTATGGATTCTTCAAACAAACCATAAAGAACAAAAGTTTACACTACTGACTACACTGAGAGTCCGAGAGAAATATAGCAACTTAGCCGATCATAACAGAAGAACAAAATTATTCAAATTATCGATCACATATGGAGGGGAACCAAATTCAAAACATAGATAACAAGATAAAACCAACAAATCAAACAAACAAACAAACTCCAGCAAGGTAATAAATAACATACCAAACTGTTGCAGTTAATACACCTCCGGTTCTCAGGTAATTTGAGAAGATTCCGTATAACTCTCTCATTTTTCTCATCTTCTTTCAATCGATTTGCCATTTCCAACTCCTAACCCCAATCAAAACCCAACTTTAGCACAAAAAGAACACAAACCACATCAAATTAATCAGCCACAACTAATAAATTGAACAACACGAAAACATCAAAATTCAAACTTGCATATCATCGGATCTGTAGTATCATATTAATTGATAATATGCCCGAGAAACTGACCTGATCGTGGAGTTTAAGCTGAATGTGAGAATTTTACAAGTTGTTTTGGAAACGTCCGCTTTGAACAGCTAGAGAGAGAAAGTAGGGAGAAAATGGCAGCAAAAGTAGAGAGAGAGAGAGAGAATGGAGAGGATATTTTAGAGTCTGATTGTGTCCGCTGTGAATGAACTGGATTGACGGCCTTGACGGTATAATTTGGACAGACAGAGAGACCAGTCGTACAAACAATGCGACTGGTTTTCAGCAGTTACTTTAACTTTTTAAATTACTACAAATAAATAAATAAATAAATAAATACGGATTAATTTACCTAGGCTAGAATAAATAAATGGAGTCATAAATCAATAAATTGATTTGTTATCTTCTGAAATTTTGGAATATTGTCTTTTCCATTTTAGAGGCAGGTACTAATGGATGCGTGCGTTATGCTGTGGTGAAGTTAATTAATTTTAAATTAAAAGTTAAAATAGAATAACAAAAACAAAAATATTGTTGATTTTTTTTTTTATGTGATGTTTGTTTGTAAGTTTATTTATTCCTCCTTTAACGAAGGTTGGTTGATTCTTAATATTGTAATAATAATAATATTGTAATAATGTTCGAAGGTGTGGTTAACTTTTGTTCAATCTGTAACCCATAGATCTCATCCACTTATTTATTTATTTATTGACATTAAAATCTGAAGTCTTATTATAAGTTTATTTATTCTTTCGTTCAAAAATAGAAGTTTCATTTGAATTTTACCAATCTCTGTTATGCGTATTAAATATTGTCTTAAACCAGCATGAATATAATCATTTTTATTATGATGATTACAAAAATATAAAATTTTGTGTTAATAAAAAAATATATATGTGCAAGTATATTGTAGATAAATCATGTCAAAAGGGGAAAAGACGGTACAATTCTAATGTTTAAAAAGTAATATTAATAGGAAATTGATTATGTTTACATAGTTTAAAAAACCATATTAAGCATCGAAGAATATATAGTGTATATAGGATCCAGTTAGGGGGTTGTTAAAGTAACTAGCTAGGTCAGAAGAACATGCCCACAGTATAATCCAAATAAAATATGCGACTTGTAATTAACCAACAGAGTGACAGCTGGATCCTGATCAAGGAAATGTTGGTAATTTGTAGCACAGGTGGATCGAATCATTGCCAGAAAAAGAATTCAAAATTTAGCCAAAAAAGATAAAAATAAATCTATATTTCTTCATATTTTGATTTGATTAGTATATTGTATCTATTATATCAATAGACTTGATACAGCTCTTAAACCATAGGATTATAGAAATCATCAATTCAACAACTTTTGTATAGTCTTAAACATGGTCATACATGTTTTCATTATTTTTTTATTTATATTTAATTCTCTCTCTCTCTCATATATATATATATATATGGAAAAAGAAAATGCGTGTCTTAGATACACATAAATTCTTGTGTGTTTTACACTTAACACGATATAATTTTAATTAATAAAATGGTGAAATATCAAAACTGCTATTAATAAAATTAATGAAATGCCAAAAATGTCATTCATATAAACTGGACATATAAAAAATAAACAAGCTAACACATATTTATCAGCTTATATACTTTTTTTTGGGGGGTGAGGAAAAAAGTTGTGGAAGTTTATTTATTTACTCACACTTTATAATACTAACTAGTTAATTTTTATATTCTTGCTAGACTCCAGAAAAGAAAATTAGAGATAGAAGGAGAAAAATTATTGGAAAATAATTTAGAGGGAGATGCCTTATATAGATAGGCCTTACAAGTAAAATGTATTTTCTAAAATCTTAGCTTTCCATCTATTTTTAATCATAACCCTCTATTTTTTATTAATTATTTTAATATATACTAACACACTTTGAGGCATATTTTTTTTCTTTTCTGTTTTCATGAAACTATACAAACTCATTAAACTTTAAATATGCAAACACACAATGAGGTCCATCTTACTTGAAGTTTATTTAGCCTGTCGATTTTCCAAATTCGGCTCATTCATGTGGTAAGCCTAACCCGACTATAAACTCAGTCTCTAAGTGGCTAGCTCTTTGTCCAAATTTGACTCTTTGTTTTGATACCAATTGTTATATATATATATATATATATATATATATATATATAGTCTCAATAAATTATCAACTCAAAATCAATTGAAAATGGGCACAGAGACTCACTAAGCTCAATCTCATAAATCATAATTTACTATATATTATTAATTTGGAGGCGAGGATTTATTCAAATGTGAATAATCATTTATGAGTTATTATAATTCAACGTACATTCAATCTATACTTGGATTTGGAAAGAAAATCACAAGATTGTGTATAGAGCAATAGATCAAAAAAAAACACACATAATACTAACTAATTAATTGAGGTTATAACTTATAAGGACTATCAATATATATATGGCCAAATATACCTTATATATACACACCTAGTACGTAGGGTAGAATTAATGCTAGCAGCCAAGGTCAGTAACTTCCAAATGCTAGCTAAAAAATTAGAAATGCCCTAGAAGGACTCCCTATATAGGTCGAGATAAAAGGCCACACGTGGCACAAGTAACTTTCAAATGCTAAGAATTCTGCAGGATGCATGCATGCATATTTAGAGAAGACAAAGTAAAAGCATTACTGAAACTTTACCAGGTGGACTCGTTCATAATCTAAACAAATTAAGTAGTACTCAGGAATCACATTATTTATGGACCTGCAACTGGATTAATTAATTAAGGACTCAACTCTGGAGAAGACAAAAGAATAATGACATTAATTAGCTATTTAAGGGTACATATATCGATTAGTTTTTTAAACAAAATTAAGATCAATTGGCTGCTCATTTTCCTTTATTTGTTCTGCCTTACTTCTTAATTATAACAATTTCGGATATATGCTGCTCGATCAATTTTTCCTCCACCATTAATTCTTTCTTTCCGAAACTACCTTGGAATTGCTCATTTTAATTCCCTAACCCTTTTTTAATACTTAATCCGAGTCCCATTAGCTAATTTTATTAATTTAATTTGTTCCAAGAAAAAAGGTCCATGCCAGTTTCATTTGATTTTGTAGCGTAAAATGACACAATCCTCAAATGTACGAAATCACTACTAAATTTGAAATGCAATAAATCTAGTGGTAAATACATTAAAGTTTTAAATTTAATTTAATTACTAATGGAGAGAGTATTATATGTTAAAGACTTAAATTTCGTATGTAAAAACGCATTGATAAACTGATCCATAAGCTACAAGTACAATTAACTAGCACAACTAAAATTAAGAAGAAAATAACAGGCATGATAGAATATAAGAACACACACGCACACTAACAATAGAGAATTAAGAATAACACAAGAGATTTACGTGGTTCCCTAATTTGGGTACTCCACAGGCGGCTTGTTGTTTATTGATGATTCCTTGGTTACATAGGGTTTTACAATAGATAATATATATACCTACTAATTATATTTTATCCCTACTTCACATTATGTTCAATTACCCATAATGACCTTTTCAAAAACAACTCAGAATATCTTTGATCGTCGACCGGCGCGGCCCGCACCACTATAAACATTCACTCAGCGCGCTCCGCGCCACCACAGCAGAAACTATGTATACCGCACCCTCCCCGCAATAATCCTGATAGGTTAGTGTGTCGCTTCGCTCCGCACTAGCTTTTTTCAGTAATTTCTATGTTATGAGTCACAAGTTCCAATAAGACAAAATAAGCGTGTCTTGGATCGGAGTATATATATATAAGATCGATCATATATTAACGAGGACCAAGAGATTTCCCAAAAACATATAGTGTCTCTAATTAATAAGTTTTTTTATTTGAAAGGAAGATCTATATATCTTTTCCTTCTAAACATTACTACTTCTCAAACCATGCAACAAAAGAAAAAGAAAAAGAAAAAAATAGACAAATATTTAAGGAAAATGCATGCATGTTAACTTATTCATGGGCCTGATTCCTTGTACAGGCAATTGCCAGGGTTCTTGAGCTAGCCAATTAAAAGAGGTCTCCCATATAGTGTATATATATATGGTGACGGAGGAACGGAGGTAGTATTATACAGTATAGGGTGAGATTAGTCCCGACAATGCACAGAGAGTATCCTCCTTGTTTTGCTCCCTCGTGTAAATGTTCCAACCACCACCTTAATTTTCTTCTTTTACTTTTTCTTTTCTAGGACACACATATAGTATTAGTATCTACCTTGATTAGCATGCATATATAATATCCACCATAAGAATTTAGTGACAACACTTGCAACCTATCAAGAGTCATTTGACTCTTTTCTCCTCTCTCTCTCTCTCTCTCTATATATATATATATATAAATTTGTAATTAGTAATATATTTTATATAGTTTATAATATTCATAATAATGGCATTGACAAAATTTATATGAATTTTCATATTGATTTTAAATTTAAAAATATTTAAAATTGTCTTTTAAAATATTAATATTAATATTATAATTTGAAGTTTCTGACTATATATCAGCAGAACCGTTCATGAGTACGGACGGGAGGGTCGATCGTCCTGGGCCCCAGATCAGAAGGACCCCAATTATATATATATATAGGATTTCTAACATTTGATTGAAGATTTTGGCTCTAGGAATATTAGAAGAAATATTTTTTAATGAATGTATTCTCATATATTTTGTTGTAGTCGAACTTCTCATATATTTTGTTGTAGTCAAAGTTTTCATATATTTTATTTTGATGTAGTCGAACTATTATGTTTTAAGTTTTGAAAAGACAATTTTTTAAATACAACTTATACTTTTTATTTATTTTTATATTTTTTAAATAAAAACAATATTTTAAAGAGAGAGTCGCTTTTATTTATCGTCATAGACCACCAAAATCAGGCCATATATATATATATATATATATATGTGTGTGTGTGTGTGTGTGTGTGTGTGTGTGTGTGTGTGTGTATAATGTCTATGAAAATTGAAAGGTGAGTTTACTTGCTTTTCAAAAAATTTGTCTTTTTTGTGTGTGTGTGTGTGTGTTATATAAGGGTGTATAATGTCCCTTGCTTAGAAGCATCATCACATGGAACAAGCTGTAGAGGAAAAACAAGCTGTAGAGCAAATAGATCCACTACTGAACTCATCAGAGAAGAATTCAATTATCCAATAATTCATAAAATGACTCTCTGCATGCCTCATAGATTTCAATAATTGAGCAACCCCCTTGTCCCACGTATACTTTATTATTGAAGGCAGTGACAAAAGTCACAACTGCCTAGACCCTCTATGTCTTTAAATCAATTATCAATCAGTCATTTTACTTAATGTATTTCACCCTGATCTACTCCTCTAGGCTAGGCTCCATACAAGTATATGGTTTTACTAGTATAAAAAATGGTAATGACAGTTGACAAAAATCTGACTCCATTGATCATCCATATGTTCAGAACTCAGAAGCCAATTAATAAGCCATGATGATATGAAATGGAGTATATATAATAAACCTTCATTTATGACATATGTACATGGTGATATGACAAAAATGACTTCCATTTTCTCTACATGGAAATGATTTTATTGAAAATAGATATATAGTTCCATACTTCCATTCAAATTAATCTCTTTCTTAATTAATTAGGTTCATTTTTTTCTTTTGAGGTATATGTATAAGTAAATATATATACATAAAGTGTATATATTATCATACTTTAATTTAATACAGTTAGACTAATGTATTCACGTAAGTGTTATGATCATTCTTATATTAGTCATAATTAATATTCATTTTCTTAGATAATCACGAGTCTTCCTCTTTCTCCTTAATCTAATATTTATCATGACCATAAACATTAACAAAACCTACATTATTACAAGTCTATACAAATGGACGGTGTAGTGTGGCATTTTTTTTATTTAAAAAAAAAGAACCTGTTCTCCATCTTAGCCGATAGCCAAAGTCACATGACATATGATGCTACTACCAACTAAAAAAAAATTAAATAAATTATGTTCCTCCTCCACTAATAACTAATGAATAATACTAGAGACACAAACTATTTTATAAATATTTTACATGAAGTTACTACCAACTAAATTTTTGTGTAAAGCAATATATAAAAACAATTTGTTGATCATTACATTGAGGTGAAGTATGCCGCATCAGCAGTTTGTAAAATATTTGTAAAATAGTTTGTGTATGTAGCACTACTCATAATTAATTAGTGTGTACTAGTATATTATATAGTATTTGTTTGGTTTCTGATCTTAATTACATGCTTCTTCACTTCATTAAAATGTAAAAGCATAAGCTCACATGAAAAGAGATGCTTCCCTTCCCTTATACTACTACTACTCCTCCTCCTCACATGGACATGGTTATCTTTTACTACTTACTCCCACATGACAAAATCTAGTAATTGGCCCGGCCGGACTGATGAATTTAGTTACTTCTTACTAGAAGATAGGGTCTCTCTTTTTGGGACACAGTGTTCCGGACTGATGAATTTTGTTACTTCTTAGTAGAAGATAGGGTCTCTCTTTTTGGGACACAGTGTTCCTCCCAATCTAATCTCACACCAACTAATCTCCCTAGAAAAACGGGTCTTGACCCCTAACTAGCTTTAGTTTTTGATTTTTCTTCCACATGAGCTTATCGATTTCTGTTAATCTTTTGTTTTCCCAATGCCACAAAAATTGACCTTTCCCTTGTCATTTCATATTAGTCTTGTTCTACCTTAGCTAGAATCACTTACCCATGCTTCAATTTTTTACTTTTATCATTTTAATTATATTTTCTTCATTATATAACTTATCTTTAATCTCTGCTGTGTAATTGATTTAATTATTTTTTTTAAATTAAGAAATAAACTCAAATCCGTAATCTTAAACACACTAAAAAAAGGTCTTTACATTTAGGCTATTTTTCATTACAAAATTAAGAGATTCACGACTAATTTACCTGCTCGCCTCGCCTCTTATTTTATTGGTCACTGCATGCACGTGCAGGGAGGGAGGGAATATTATTAAGAACAGTGCTTCCACCCGACTCTACTTACCATAAAATTGGAGAGAGCTAGAATGCATAAAAAGCCTTGAAGTTTCTTAATTAATTTCCCAAATGAATGAGAGGAGGACTGTACTAATTAATTGTCTTTATAATATTTGTGTAGTTAGTTAAGAAGTTATAATGGGGAAGCTGAGGAGGTTTGGGAGAGTGTTAGATACTTTGTGTCTATCTTCTTCTTTTTCTAGTTACGGCTCATCAAGCTGCTCTTGTCTCTGCATCAATGGATGTGGAGGATCAAGTTTTGATGATGATGATGACGACCTTGAGAAAGAGCCACTGGTTGGAACAGAAGGTGGTCAATTAGTCAGACTCAAGGATTTTGTTGATGAACCCAAAACTCTGGCTCTTCAGTTGAAACCAAAGGTAATTATTTATTTATATTATTGATATGTTATTTTCAGTTATTTATATGAATTATTATTTTGAAAATATCTTTTGTTTAGAAGATCGAAGATGGATGGAGAACAAAAAGATCGATCGATTCTACTGTTTTTAATTTGCCTTTGTTGTTAAGCTAGCTAAGGAAACTGATCATCCACTCCAAATAGATTCACCACTGAATTGTATTAATTGTAGATTCAAGAAAACAACAAAATATATATATATATATATATATTTATATGATATGATCTACTGATATATATCCTTGTTTGTTTCATCATTCCTTATTTATGAATTTGTCATTACAAGCTTAAAGAGTAAACAAAAACTCAAAACATTTTCGATTAGACAAGTGTTACTGCACTGTGATTATTATTATTTTTAATGTGAAAATTATGAAAATATCATATTTTTTTTACTCTGAAATTCTCGTTATACTTTGAATTTCACATTATATACATTTCCAATAATATCTTCATTAGACTTTTAATTTTTTTTTAGAATACGTCAAGGTTTTCTTGCATATAATTATATTGCTCTTAATATTCTTCTAAAAAGCATGATTATTAGTAATCTTTAGTATAAAATAAAAAAGTTATTGAAAAAATATTTTAGTATAAATCATCATGTGTCCTAGCTAGATAAATTTTAAAATGTGAAGAAAAAGGTTAAAAGGGACACTCATTTCCGGACTCTAGCCATTCTAAAAAAATTTGTTTTAAAATTCAGTTGATCGAGTTTGGGATGTTGACTCATGATACGTTATTATTGTGGAAAGTTGAGTAAGATCTTAAAAAGATTACCCTTAGTTTAAAAGAAAAAATTTTAATTAGAGTTAAAATTTGGGCTATGATTAAGCCGGGGTAGGTACTATAACAAAAAAATCTTATAAAAAATAATATGATAATTAAAGTGTAATTAATTAGAACTAACCGTGTCACCAAAATATTATTTGTCTACTATAATTGACATGCGTGGCTTGAGTTAGAATTAGTGTATTTGAAAAAGGAAAAAAAACAGCTAATTATTTGATCTTCGATATAAATGGTGGTGAAAGCTAATTAATTTTGTTTTTGATGAATTTGTGCGCAGATAGTGATGCTAAGAGTATCCATGCACTGCAATGGTTGCGCAAGAAAAGTTGAGAAACACATCTCAAAGATAGAAGGTATAATAAATGAGTATATATAGCTTTTCGATTAAATAGTAGTAATACTATTAATTAGTACACCGTGCCTATGGATTTTAAGACACGGGCATATACTTAATGCTTATCTAAATGCTATGATTTTTATATTGTGATACGTTTGAATTAGAGTAACAAAATAAAAGAAAGAATTGAATTATTTTTTAGCATCTTATGTTCGTATTTGATTGTTGATGATGATGATGAATAGCTAGTGTGATAGATAACATAATTATCACATATATACGTCCATTTCATTACATTAGAATATAACTCATGGAATGAATTTTTATTTTAACAAAATAGCTTAACCGTTGAAATGATGATCATATAATATAGTATTATTTTTAATTCACCCCATTTTTAACTCTATATATTTTCATTCATTCCATCGGAGTGTAGCATCACTTTTAATTAAGAGCAAACAAAGGAGTATATATATGTAGTATGCACCAACACATGCAATGCAAGCCATAAAATCAACTTTCCTAGAAGATCGATAAGTTATTGCCATTAATTGTGCCTATATATATATATATATATATATCTTTTATAGTACAGTTTGTGCATGGTTTAGCATGTGAACTGCCATAGTTTAGCCCCCTGTGGGTGCTTTTGAATCTGACAACAGCACATTGCAATTAATGAAATGTTAATTCATACTTAAATAAGCTTGTTTGTGTGTGTGTGTGTATATATATATAATCATTAATTAATTAATATGCTTCATCTGATCTCTCTGTCTCTTATATATATATATATATGATATATCAGGAGTGACCTCATACCAAGTAGACCTGGAAACAAAGATGGTTGTGGTTATTGGAGATATAGCTCCTTTAGAAGTGGTGGAGAGTGTTGCAAGAGTCAAAAATGCAGAGCTCTGGAAAAGCTAGCTCTAATTAATTAATTAATTAATAATTCTGCATGCATGCTCATCATATCAGATTATATATATATAACCAGGATGTTATAATTCTGCATCTATCCAATTAATCTCATTCCCATCTGTCCTCGCAAAATATTGCCAAGCAGGATGTTATAAATTTTATTAAAAAGAAAAAAGAAAAAAAAAAGCCACATAATATAATTATGTGTACATGTCTAGATAATCCCTCTTGTATCATTTGAAATGAGGAGAGAGGAAATATTGTTCTCTATGGAAATTTAAATCAATGTTGTTGTACCATCTTTACCCTTCTAATGCCTTTAGGGAAAATACTAGCATCGCCATGTTTGTTGGGCCTGGGCCTGGGCCTATTAAGGTAGGCAGTAGTTTGGTAAGTTCTAACGTAGTAATTTATTTTGTTTTCAAAATGAATAATGCTAGAGACATAAATTATTTTACAAATATTTTACAAATTATTAATATGACATACTCATCTACCGGTACGTATTGTGTGAGGTTGCTACATTTTTAATTTGTTAATCAATACTGTTTGAGGTGAAGTATACATCTTTAGTTTTCAAAATTACTCAATTTTAAAAGCCTAATTAAAGAGTTTGAAATTAAAGTAATTAACTAAGATTTTCAATATAACGGAACTAAAAGAAATTACAAGATTGTTTCTACTCCTAATTTTGAAAGAGTAATGCTACAAGATTAGTTTTGCATTGCGCTATAATTAGTCGTCGTTCCAAGAAATTCTTAAGTCAAATGTATCCAATACACAATTGTCTGATCCTAACAAATAATTTTATTTTGACTTGAAATTATTTATTCAGCATTAACATAAACCAATAATTAATTCTTTGTTCACAGTCAAAAGTTGGACAAGGGTACACGCATCAACCAATTATTTATATTTATATCAACTTATAGACAATATATCATTCATCACGTCTACTTATAACAAGAATAGAATATATATATATATATATATATATATATATATATATATATATATATATATATCTAAAATATATTTTTTAAATAATATTCTTTCTTAAATAGTATTTTTTAATTAAAATCATGTTATTTTTTTGTTTTTTTTAAAATATAAAAATAATATTAAAATAAAATAATATTTTTTATTTTTTTTTATATATAAAATATAAAATACTATTAAAATAGAGTGATCTCACTTATATTATTTTTTTAAATAATATATTATATATATATATATATATATATATATATATATATCACCACAAGGTCAACCATGAATATTTCAAAGTTGCCAGGTCAATTCCGTCGTGCTACGTGTACATAGATTTCACAGATTTCAATTTCCGTGTGGAGTAGTAAACCAAACGACGTAGTATGACCGACCTTTCTAATTTTTAGGGTCAACAACAATATCCCAGCTCAGTAGAGCAACTGCCTTTCCGTCCATGTTCAACTTATCCACTGAAGAAGACCTTTGAATATCCGGTGCAGAAAAACCATGGCCAAATCTCTATCCTCGTCTTTATCTCTCCTCGGCTTCTTCTTCTTCCCCCTCATCTCTTTTATATCTGCAAACCCTAACCCTAACAAATCCTCAGCAGAGCTCTCACTAGCCCACACCGAACTCACCAAGTACGGCTTCCCCATCGGATTACTCCCCACTAACGTTCACACCTACACCGTCAACAGTACTTCCGGTGAGTTCTCCGTCAAACTCGGTTACAATTGCCGTGTCACCCTACCTCCGGATAATTACCTGGCCACCTACTCCAAACAGATTACAGGGAAGATCGTGGAGAATCGAATCGCCGACCTAAACGGCATTAACGTTAGGGCTTTTTTCCGGTGGTGGGGCATCACCGGTATCAGATCCAACGGTAAAGATTTGATCTTTGAGGTCGGTATGGTCACTGCCAAGTACGCTTCCAAAAATTTCGACGAGAGCCCCGCTTGTGAGGGAAAACACTCTTCTTCCTAGAAGTATTTACAGTATATAAGTTGTGTTTTGGGTTTTGATCGATCTTTGAATAAGTTGTGTTTAATTCTAGATATGGGAATATAAAGTATTGATTTTTCAAATTGGGTATAAAGTTTTTTTCTAATTTAAGAAAAATAGTATATATGGAATTATGGTGATATTGAGCAATAAGCTTTGTGAGTTATTTTAACCGTTACTTCTGTTTCAAGGGAATGATTTCATTGTGTAATCTGGGGTTCATTTGTTTGATTAGCTATGCATGTGTATTAGTGTATGTATAGGCATCCGTCCTCCCTTTATGATTGTTTATTTAAATGGGAGTTGTTCTTCAATGAACGCTATACTACCTCTGTTGGGATATGAGGAGTCCTTTTTTGTTAACTTTCTTCTTTTGAATATTAAGGCTTGCATTGAAGACACTTGGACACAATTTTTCATAGTAATTTTTCTGATGATAAATTTTCCTCTTTAAGTTTAGTATTGAAAAGAATTCATCCAAAAAAATATATCTAAACATTTCAAATTTTTGAAAAAATCAGCAAAAATAATAAAACTCACATCTCTAGTTGGAGTCATTGAGGGAGAGCAATAAACAGTTTTTTGTTGGATTTGTGGAAAGCATAACATGGTTGCACTGGATTTAACAGTTCCATCCTCTGTGAAAAAATTCATGTTTTTCGCTATATCTTGTAGATTCTTTTTCTATCATCTATAACCTCAATAAGAGGAAGTTAGTGATACTTAACAGTTTGAATAAAGTGTTTACAGTGCTAGCTTTTCTGAATGATGTGGGAATAAGCAAGTTAAATCTCCTAGCAGTTCTATCAAAATGGATATGTTAAGTTCCCAAGATTATTGAGTAGTATTTGTTTAAACAGTAGTTTAAATGTATTTAGGACTTGAGCGGATATTTCAATCTAACAACCTATAGTGTTTTCTGATAGGGCCATTTCTTTTTTATCCAATGTTTTTTGGAGTAATTCCTTTTGTTTGCTTGTGTTTTGTAACTAGTTGTGGAAAACAATTCCAAGTCATTGCTTCCTATAAGTTTTTGCAAGTCATGTGATAGGGAATTTGGTTCTCTTACTCTTTTCCTCTCCCTTATGGTTTAGGGTTCAGCACTTGTTTCATGTCAAAGTTCATATTTTATCCTGATAACTTGATGCTAATTTTTGTTACAGCATATTGTCTGTCATTTTGGCGGTATTATCTGTTAAGAGGGCCGACTTTATTTGTTGTAAAACTGTTATTTAATAGTAGTGTAGGCCTACACCTCATGTATCAGTTTCTTTTTGTAAATTTAATGTTGACTTTGTGGAAAGCGCATAAATCGGATGCCCAACATTTCCTATTCCGACTGGTTTGGTTTGGTTTTGTGCTAGGAAATAGCTGCAGACTGAACCTTTATTTTTTATTGCAGGGGAGTACATCTGTCAAAGTTTATAGGCAGTTTATTATGTGTATGGGTAATAATTTATTTATATATACAAATTTATGACAATATTAAATTGCAATCAATATAGAAACTTATTTAATAAGATACGAATAAATTAAGATGGGTTCATTTTTAATTTAAACATATTTCGTGTATACATGCATACATAGCAAAACTCTGTGTGTATTTGTAGGTTGCATGTTTATATGGGTTTCGTTCCACGGCTAGCGTTAGTTGAGAGTAATTTGTGGCGAGTAATTGAGAATTGAGATTAATTTTTATCTGGGTCTGGCCACCTCTTAGGTGCGGTCAGTGCAACGTTTTTTAAACAAGTCGATATTGACTATTACGACTGGAGATAGAACAGATACATAATATATTTAATGTACTTTAATATCGTAACAAAATAATAATAAGAAAAAAATATCAAACTTAAAAATATTGGAGTACATTGAATTTGATATTTTGATATCAAAGTTCCTTAGTTTGATATTTTTTTTCTTAATTGATATTTTTTTGAAGTTTAATTTTTTTTTTATCAAACTCATGAACTTTGATATCAAATTTAGTGTACTTCAAAATTTGTAAGTTTGATATTTTTTTTCTTATTATTATTATCTTGAGATATTGGAATACATTCAATAAATTACTCATTTGTTCCATCTTCGGGATAATAGTCAATAGTTTGCCTTTTTAAACTGGTCACAGGTCTTATTAGCGACCAATTTAAAAAGTCAAAATGAGGGCATAATAGTCATTAACCTAGTCATACGAACAACCACATATCTAGTGCTATTAATTAATGCTAGTCGTGAAACCGGACCCATATATATGACTGATTCATAATTTATGTTATTAAAATTATCTTTTTAATAAATCTTGAACGTCCATTCAAATATCGATTATTTAGAATGATGGATAAAATTTGAATTATTATGTAGTTTAAGGTTGTTGTTTAAGATTTTGGCACATGAAGTATTATTTACCAAATAAAAATTATTTAAAATTCCATCACTACCCTTTTATGGGAAATTAAAAACTATTAATACAAGGAAGATAACTTATTGAAATAATAAAAAAAAAATAGAAATAATATAAGAAAATAAATAATTTATTCTCCTCAAAAGTCGTAAATGATAAACTTTTTAAAATAAATTTTTTCGAATATTTTATTTGTTGATACACGCATTCCGTGCACATAATATAATAGCGGATGAAGCTGTTAATTGAAAAAGAGAAAAATAAATAAATATTGTACTTTAGATGTTGTGTGCACGTAAACTTTTGAGTAAGATTGGTCGATGAATTATTTTGTAATGTCTGCATCATGGACGGTTCACATCATTGGGGTACACATAATAGGTGTCATGCAGTCGAGAGTACCATACCACATTACTGTTGAGTAAATAGTGCCAACTACTTGTTGTTATTGATTAAAAATAAACAAATATCATACCTATGATTGAATAATAAAATTAATGCTTGAAAATTTAAAAATTTACGTACGTTATTATTAAAAACGGATTACGAACTATTAATTAATAACGGACGATGATATTATTTTTAGTAATATTTGTTATTATTAATAGCAGACGATATTCGTCATCAATTAGCAACGGACTTGATTAATAATAGCGGATCTGAATTTTTTAATTAACATGTAATTGTTGTAAATAATTTTATATATATTCTTGGGAATTTTACGCTCCCAACTACTGCTATATATTCTTGGGAGTTTAATGAAATGTTTCCTTTTCTTATCGTTTTTAGCTTCTCCAATTGATAGGGTTTTTAAAATAAAAAAAATTAATTTCACAATTTACCTCTAAATTGTGATACAAACTTGTGCTTCATTTTATGGAGCTGGGTAATTACATCAAGGATCCCACGACGTTATATTAAATAAAAATCAAATTTTGACATGTTAATTATCACTATTTTTTTGAACAAGAATCATTTAAACAATGCTGATTTTTTATTTATTTTTTGCCAAAAGCGATGCTGATATTCCTTCCTTTGTAAATTGTAATTTTCCTGTTGTATCACTTTATCGTTGTCTTTCGGCAAACAAGAATATCTATAGTCATCAGTTTCCCTTTCATTTTGTATTTTTTTTTGCATGAACCATAATAAATTTATTGCAAGGCGCGTACGTACATACATATATGGATTATATATGTAAATACATAATTGTGTAGTATATAGTTGGGTTATGACGATAAGTTTTTTTTATTGTATATAGCGACAGTTCGATCAATGTCATATAAATTAGAATATCTATGATGTGAATATTTAAAAATTAAAAAATTATCGTCATATAGACAATTGTGTATCTTATACATTATATATATAAACATAAGATTAAAATAAAAATGATAAACTTATCGAGATACACACATGCATGTCCTATGATAATGCATGTTATAGTCGGTATATGACAAAAAGAAAATAAAAATTCATGTTTCACAAAACTAAATTTTGTTTAAATATGTATTCTGTTCTTTAATATAATTTGTTTTAAATATTTAGGTTGGTGTATTGATATTCTACGACTGCCAACAATGGCATGCAAAAGTGGTTGAAAACTTAGTATGGATACCACCTAACCAAAGGTACCACCAATTCTCCGAATAAACCGTAAACGTCAAACCAAACCACCTTCTGACCTTCATTATACACTTATCTAAAATGTGGCATATTATTTAAACAACTACTACACTAATTAATTGCCCCGTTGAACATTCATTAACTAATTAATTAATACTTCAACCCATAAAATGTACTCTTTATCTTATAAAATAATGTTAAGTACACTTTTTCCCCCATAAACTTACTTTTTATAGATTAATTAATTTTTATATAATTTTTTGTATTTAAATTGTATGCATTTTTCAATACTTAAAAGACATTTTTTGTTAGAATGTAACAAGTGTGTATATATAAAATACTCCAACCATATGTGTATAATAAAGTTGAAACATTGGATTATGGAGTATAATAATTAATTAATAAATAATTGGATGAATATGTGTCCAACCATATGGTTAAGGAGTAAATTAACTTAAATTAGTACTAAGATGGTAAGAGGATTCTTTCCACGCATCTTGAAAGCGAGTGAACTCACGGACCAATAACAGAATAGCCTAGTGCTGTTGTACTTTGAAGCTGCAGCAGCATCAACAGATTCAATTCGTAACTGAATCAGGTTCAGTTACGCTCTCGCCTCGCGCGTGAGTCATCTCTACTAACTTTCAGCTCCAATTAGCGTGCGTAAACGAAATCGAGCCAAATTCCTACGACCTGGAACCAACAACTAACGAAGAAGTTTGATTCAGAGCAGATTTTGGATTTTTCATTATTCTTCCCACCAAACAAAAAACCCTTCTTCTTCTCTTTCCGTAAAACAAACCCTAGATTCCACTTTCTCTCTCCTCACATTTTTCTCACAGGTACTTTTCAATCTCTTTTTAGATTCGTTCTTCTGCTTCTTCATTGTTCATATATACGTATATAATAATATATACATGACTTGATTGTTAACGTGTTCAGATCCGTTTTAATTTAAATGTTATGCGTTATCATTTATATTCTTTCTTTATTTTTTTAATTTCCATGTGTTTTTGGTTTAATCGTGTATAATATGTATCTATAATTTGCCCCTAATAAAAATAAAATAAAAAATCAGTGTTTAAGTTTTTTTTTTTTTTTTTTTGTGTAATTGCTATTGAAATGCTGAATGTTCTGGGTACTTTGTGTAAGATGTCGTGTGTGATGTTAAGAGTAAGCATCTGGTTCAGGCTTCTAATTTCAATATTTGTGAGAAGTGGCCATTGCTTGGTGGAGTGACAAAATGTTTGGGTTCATGGGTTGTTAATGGTTAGAGGACATGGGCCCCAGACTGAGAGTCCTTTGTGCAAATTAGCAAAAAAAGTTAGCTTTTTTCTGATTTATATATTGTTTGTATGCATGCTCTTTATGCCTTCCTGTTCAAGTTTGTTGCCTGTGTCTGCCTTTCCTTTGTTTCACATTGCTTTGGACCAGAGATGTTCTTTAACACTTAATCGAGAGTCGCCTGAGATATAGATGTACAAGCTATTGGAGGCTCAAAGACGACATTTTCTACACATGAATGTGAACATGATCCATATTGAGTTCTTTAGTACCTACGAGTGACACCCGTTTTTTATTTAACCATCGTCACCTCGGCTAATCTACTTCTGTTGGAGGCATTACTTTCTTGCTATTTGGAGGCATTACTAATAAGATTTTATGGTGATTTCATTGAGCTTTCTAAGCCACTAAAGCTATGTTTGGCATATTCAACTTGAACTTGGTCACTCTGAAAGTTTGCTTCAATTTCCCTCGTAAATACTTGCTTCTTAATCTGAAAAAGTACATAGGAAATAAAATAAATTCTTTGGGAACCTACCGACATGCTTTTGCAATTATAGTTTTCTTCTTTTCTCCTTCAATTTAAGGAGTTTTGGATGACTTTATTTTCCTTTAACCCTAATTGTTGTGAGTGCGCCAATATTGGGAGTCTTTTCTCGCTGGATACACTTTACTGCAACTACTTGGTTTTATTTCTCAAGTCAAATACCTATCATCTATGCTACTACATTTAGTATGTCTGTTCTCTGTGTAAGTTCAAACAAGCTCAGCATTTGTTTTTATTGAATATATAAATTTTCCTATGGAGTTGTGTGCATGGAAGTCATAGGCTGTGTTCAATGTTTGGATTTTGACAATTACTCTGCATTGTTGCTAATCATTTCAGTTTTCTGTCTTCAAACTCGTATTTGTCATCTGACATGATCCTGTCCCATTTTGTCTTTTACTTTAATAAGTAATGCTGCAAAACAATAGACTTCATGTTTCCCACTAGAAGAATCTGAATAAAAATATATGTTATTCTTATAGTTTTATGTGTGTGTGTGTGTATATATATATATATATATATATATATATATATATGAGCCGGTAGTAATTTAATTCTAATATTACTTCAAAATTTCTTTCACATCAAACATTAATTTGATTTAAATGCCTGACAACGCTGAGGTTTCCATGCTAACTGATTGTCACAGGGAGATTTGGTTTTACATTCTTATTTAGCTTTAAAAGCATGGACTACATGGAAGAAAAATTTGTTGCTAGAGGTGAATTCTTGTTATTTTCAATTGTTCTTCATTTAAGATAAATAATTTATCGTTTCTTTTACTTCTGGTCTATGGAGTTGCATGATAGTGGAGTAAGTTTAGTAATTTTTTGGTGCGTAAATGTGTTCTGGTTGCCCTAGTGACTAAATTCCTTCCAGAATTTGTTCAAGTAAACAGAAAATAACAGACTTTCCGAACTCCTCATCCATATGCAATGCTACTGATTGGTGGTTTCTTCTGAGTTCAAATGTTTGCCTTTAATGTTATTTTTATAAAATATATTCACACATTTATTTATTGTTATTATACTGTTGGCTCTAGCCTTTCTTTATCTGTTGAGTTTGCTTATATGTTATGAATGGGTTTGGGAATCCTGACCCCCCTCTCCATGCAAGTGTCGTAGGGTTTTCATCTTGCTTCAGCATAGTTTTCTAGACATGTGTAACATTTTTATGTGTAGGCACAAATCCAGTATTGCTGCGCAGTAAAACTGTGATATTGAAGCTGATCATTACTAAATCCAGACCTAAAAGTCCTAAAGGACCTAAACACAAATATGAAAGTGGAAACAAGAAAATCTTTACATTAAAACTAATGAGAAATGTGTTGGGGGTTAAATGGGTATCCTGAAACTAGTAGGATTTTGTTGTTAGCGAATGGCTGTGTAGAGAAGGAATGGGCTGTATTTTTATGGTGGGTGACTCCCTTAGCTTGGGGTTCTGAAATTCTTTACCATGGCCCTTTGTCACATGTTCAAGTTGGATACTTTACAGGTTCTTAATCAGAGACTGGGGGCTTGAGTATATCTACCTTTTGGGTTCAGAGATTGTTTTTTGCTTTGACCTTTGATGCATGTTGTGTTTTGTTAGGTGCTCTTCTATATACTCTTCCTTACCGAATAGTTGAAAGGTAATTTTATGGACATAGAGCAAAGCTGTAAGTGTACGTTTTGTGATTGGAATATTTATTGCAGTGATTAAGTGGATGGAGAGAAATATGTGCTAATCATTAATGAAATAGGTTGAGACAAATAACCTTATGGATTGTTGGTTGACATTCTGAATATTTGTTGCAACCTTAGGGTTAATTCATGTTTTTGGTCCTCATTAAAGAAATTGTATGTTACTTCATCAAGTCTTTATAAAATATTCAGCACATAATCATCGTAATGGCATATTGCTGTAAGGTCATCAGCGATAACCATCATCGTCTGAGAGACTTTTGTCTCATTTAAGTTATCAAAAATGGAAAACATTAGATTATACGTAATCATAATAGCCTATTACAAAGCATTACAGCAGATCACATTAACTCTGGCTTATGGTTGTGAAAAGTTGGTTTTTTACGGTAATGATTGGACATGGTAAAAATACAATGGGATTGCTACAGAAAAATTGAAATAAAGCAAGGAATGAAATGATTGATGAAAATCCGTGGAAATCCAAAAGAAAATTAAAGAGTTGAAGGTGGTGGATAATTGGGGGTATATAGAGTAATAGGAGGAAATAATGGAGCATAAAGGCTCCTGCTTAGTTGCCCAATTCCCCCTATTAGGCTTGCATGCACAGAAAGGCTCCTTTCGATTTCGTTTCATTTCATTTCGGGACAAACAAACTATTTAAGATGTAGAGCAGTTGCAAAAGCATGTGAAACAAAATGTGGAATCATACTGTAGCAGACACAGGGTAGAACACTAGAACTTCCAGAGTACAACATGATTAAGTGGTTTCAGCAGATTCCCGTCTAAGCTGCTTACTAATTAGTAAAATATGTGAATTTAGCACCCAAAAATTAGTGTACGTAGCACCAGATTGCATTATCTATCACATAATGCATATATTAGTGTGATTAAGACTCAAACCCCTAATGTGAAGAATCACATGCTCATGATTGTCCTAGTCAGACAAAGTCAGCTTCACTTGCTGATGTAAACTTTTTTTTTCCCTTTATTTCTTTTATTTATAATTCAAACTACTCACAAAAGTTGATAAATAATTGAAACTACCAGTATTATCTTGAGGCTTTAAAAAGAATGCGATATTCGAACTGTATGCATATTTGTGTTTTTATCTAATTTATGTCTGCAGTTTATCTGGCAGTGCTCTTAACTTTTAATGCATTTATTTTGAGGGTCTGGCTTTTTAGCTCTTGCACGTGCACCAAATACTGGGGACTTGTGTTTAGGATAGCTGGTAAAGTCTTTAGATTGTCATCTGAGAGATTAATGGTCAAGATCGTGCTTCAACTAATCGTCGTAGCATTAGGGTTGGGAAGACTGTACTTTTATAGCTCAGCAGCCATCGACACCCCCCCCCCAAAAAAAAAAATAAATAAAAAAAATAAAAACCAATACACACACAACACTAAGAAGGGATCAACAAATTGACAGCACTTTATGATATTCTGAACATTTAAATAACACAAAAGATGGTGCAAGTTGTTAAAGACTTGCTATTGACTTCAAAATATACCTATGTTAGTAATAGAAAAAGACAGCGAGAAGGCAGTGAAAAAGAATAACTATCTGGTAAAGGAAGGATACAGGCAACAACAGAATCATAAATTATGAGCTTACATGATTTACCAACTCTTAAAGTTTGACTTGCTTTATAATTATGGTGTTTCCTCTGTTCATCCTTATATACCCAAACTCAAATTACCTGTTAAAAAGTCCTGTCACAAGACAGACCATGCCATAAGGTCAAAAATAATGGTCATAGTGATGCCTTAACCAACAAGCCGGAAACTAATGCAACCTAATTTCAAATTCTGCTTATAAAATTTAAAGGGTGGGGGGGAACCCATTTAATACCCTTGGCTTCTGAAAACATCTTATGTGACATTGTATGGTTTCTTACTTTCTATTATTCCTGATAACTTTTCTTAAATGTGGGCACCAACTAGGCTTAAAGATTCTTTTTTTTTTAAAATAAAAAATTGATGTAAAAAAAGAAACTGCTGTCTCTTTTTGTTCCTTAAAAGTAGAACATATCTATTGTACAAATTCATAAAACTTCTCAATGCCAAACAGAAAAAAAATAAGAGGTGGCCTTTAGAACTCCTCACTGCTGAAATATTTCACAAACAGGTGTCGGTTAGTGTCATTTGACTATCTGAGTAATTGATTTAATACATGATCTCCCAAGGTTTGCTAGCGGATTGGAGATATCCATACCCTCTTCCATACTAATTCTAGAATTGATCAATTATGACTATTAGCTAAATTTGGATAGAATCTTATCCAATCCAGTAACAAAACTGATTCAGTTTTCATTCTTTAAACGTGTCATTATGTTTGATATAAAGTCAAGAAGTGTGGTTCAGGTTCTAGAGGAGTCTTTTACATTGACTCCGCTTGATTTCTTTGTTTCACCGGTCCTGTAGATCATTCCTTCTTACTCCTCTGAGTCTCTGATGATGATTCCTCTCGGTAATCTTCCCCTTTCTTTTTTAAAATTCATTACGATAAAGTGCATCTCTTTAGCTGGGGTTTTTTCCAGTGTATTTCTGAGGTTGCATAAAACGTGTTCTAGATCTTCTGTGTTGATGGTTAGGAAGCGGATCAATATCTAATTGCTAATGAAATCTTTTTTCTTCTACTTAGTGTTTTAATTTACATGATATGATGTTTTATTGGTCCTTTATCTTTCATTTTTTTCAATAACACGATCTTGATCTTTTCAAATATGAGAAATTTATTGCTCTAACTTGATAAAGCCAATTTGTTTTAAGATCTCATTCAGCTCATAGGACCATAAATCATCAACTTCGATAGCTGCTAGGAAAATGAAACGAGCTCAGCCGGTTAATGGAAGTCTGCGGAGTGTCAAATCAGATTACTCTTTGGGTTTTCCTTAATTTATTGAGTAAGATACACAATTTGGTCTGGCAGACTGGCACAGGCCTATACACAAAAAGCATCCTGTAACAAAGGAAGGAAACAAATATGATTGTGTTTATCTATACACATGATACTACCACCAAGCAAAAATTATTAAAAGAAAAGAATAAAAGAAAAAGGAAATGATACTACCCTTTTACATGTTATTTGCACATTCCTTAACAGTATTATAAGCTTCCATTATTTAAGCTACTTTCTCTTCCAACTGAAATAAACTTAAGCATTTTTTTAACCTAGTTACAATCTTACCAGAACATGATTTAAAATTTTCTACCTCGTTTGCTCAATAGGTCCGTCCATCCTTTGTTACATGGACTTGGGATCCCTGGAAGTTTCTGACACTGGACTCTCCTATTTTAAGAACAGAGAGTCCAACAAGATTGTTTCTAATCTTGTGATAGGAAACTCAAGCTTCATTCTAAATTTTATGCAAGTTGATCATGATCACCATCTTTTACTTGTTGATAATGATACTTGGAGGATAGTTATGGCTCTGTCAGTGAGCATTGGTGCAAGTCGATTATATACGGGAGTTCTTTGTATTCACTGGTTTCTGTTTATATTAGAATGATGCACTTGCACCACTTTTTGAATTTGAAGAGAAATTATAGGAATATTACTTTTAAGAAAAAGGTAGAAGCAGCAAGTGTAATACATCTTGAAGCTGATGCATGAATGAAAGCTCACAATTCATATGCCAAGTCTTGTTCCCATTATGGAATTCCTACTTGAGATGGATATTTTTTAATTTATGGGCTGCTTATGGAAATGTGTTTCTTAATTTGGTGTCGAAATAGCATACTCTGGATCAGCAACTACCCAGTGGCTAGTCTGGACTTGGGCCACTTGAACTGTGAAAATGTTTACTTGCATGATATATTGCTATTGGATATAGTAAGCAACGTTGAACTATTAGTGGATCTTGTGGTCCTGGTGGTATATTAGCTTATCTGTCATTACAACAGTTACTAATATTTTCTCGCTATTCAAATTGCAGCTGAACTTTTTCTCTGAAAATTTGTTATAGTGACTTGTTATTGTTCAATGCACAATAAAAGTTAACCAGTGGTGGTCCTTTATAAGCTGAACGTTTGGAGTTATCTTATAGGCCTTATAGTTGTTAATTGTTATTGCTATAAGCCATACGAGATGATATGCCAGTACCTCTTATTATTACTGGCCTAATGTTATGGAATAATGCTAGTTTTGCTACTGCTCATGATGTCAAGTGAACTTATTAGGCCATGTAATTGGATGATGAACTATTTTTGGTACACCTAAAACTTTTTCAGTGGAGAAGGGAGATGATGAACTAACTTGTCACATGCAATATGTGGCTGATATAAATGTGCTAAAAGACTCTGTTTTAAAAAACACACAGGTGCGCATGGTAATACACGCCCGGGCACATGAGCATAGCTGTGTCTATTTCATTTGATGTTGTTCCTTCTAATTTCTTTTCATTATTGTTTCTATCTGGCTTAATTTAGAATGACAATGTAGACTTTCTTTGTATTTCAAGTTTTCATGACGAAGGTGATATCTGATAATAAGCTTCAACAGGACCAGTGTCAGGTATTTGGAGAGTATAAAGGCCTCTAGTATGTATGCCACATTTAACTTCTGATCAAACTAAATGGAAATCGCTTTTAAACATATTTAAGAGTTTGAGAAACTCTTTACCGTTGTTTTTAAATTTGGATTTGATGAAACAGGTGATTTGTAAACAAGTGTTGATATGGTGATGAAATAGGCCTTCTCTGTGACCCCAAAGCAATATTCAGAAGAGTTATGAGAACTTATAATAAAGATGAAAAAAGGAACAAAAGTAGGAAATGCAGGAATAAGTTCCCTGGCTGAACAGCTGAGCTAACATTGCATAGTCAGGGGATGATCAGAAAAGATTTAAATAGGAAATAGGTGTGAAATCCTTAGAAAGAGTGGTGTTTGTAATAAGTGAAGGCGTTTCAAGGGTCTATAGGAGGCAAGTTGAACATAAAGAGGATATGATGTTCTGTGTGCTTTCTTGTGGACAAGAGTTAACTTTCAAATTTTGAAATGGCTTATTCTTGTGATTCAGTCATAAAGTATCATAAGTTTCAACTTCATCTGAACTCATGGAGCTATTCAGCATTTGTATTTCCAATTAAGTTAACTTCCTTTAAATCTTCATTGCTGTATTTTACTCACCTTTTCTATTTGGTATGATTTTTGTATCTAGTTTCTGGTGTTCAAAGTCTTTCTTCCAGTGTGCAAAGCACTCCAGAGAAAAATGGACACTTGGATGAGGCTTCTAGAAGTCCAGAGCTTCTCCAAGAGTTTCTGAAATCAGGTCCAAGGAAGGATCTTTTTGAAACTTGCTTGGATAAGGAAAAGAAGCACTCGGCTTCATCAAAATGCAAAATGACTGAACAAATTCCTAAGATGAGTAAGAAAACATCAAAGAATCAAGAGCTAAAGAAAGCATCTTTCATTCACAAGGGTCAGCCTTCTAAGAAGCAACACAGGAAAGCGGAAAATCCCACTCGAATTCCAGTAGCTACAGAGCAGTGTGCTGATTTCAGAGGTTCAAATTCATTGATCTGTCAAAATTCTGCATGTAGAGCCAATCTATCCGTAGATGACACATTTTGCAAGAGGTGCTCCTGCTGTATTTGTCACTTGTTTGATGACAATAAGGATCCAAGCCTTTGGTTGGAGTGCACATCTGAATCTGGTAAGGGAGACTCCTGTGGCTTATCTTTCCACATTGAGTGTGCCTTCCAACGTGGAAAGGTGGGGGTTGTTGATCTCGGGCAATTGCTTCAGCTAGATGGAAGTTTCTGCTGTGCTTCTTGCGGTAAAGTTTCGGGAATACTAGGGTAAGCTGCATGCATTTAACATGTACTTACTGACCATATATTGGGTTTCTTCAACCTCCTCCCCATCCCCATCCCCATCCCCATCTTCTTCTGCCACACGTACTCACCACATAAACACATATAGGGGAAACAAAAGTATGTACAATACAAGAAATTTACAAATGATGTACAAAATAAAAGGTTCTCAAAATAAAAGGTTCATTTCTTATATTTCTTTTTCTCAATCAATTAATTTATCATTAGGGGCGAGGGTATTTGCATTTAAAGGCCATGACCCTTCCTGACTTTAAAAGATGACACTTTTTAAATGTATTTTATTTTTGCCTTCTAATAATATAGTGATCTCAAGTGATAAATAAATGTTTACTCACCTCAAGTAATTTTTTGCTGTCTCTCTCTTCCTTTTTAATTTTAGTTATGTGTGATAAAATTTGGTCCTGTTTTGCTGCAACTATTATTATGGCAGTTGTTGGAAGAAGCAGCTTATTATAGCTAAGGATGCTCGACGTGTTGATATCCTGTGTTTTAGGATAAACATGAGTTATAGGCTCCTAGATGGGACTTCTAGGTTTAAAGATCTCCATGAAATTGTCAGCCAACTCAAGGTCAAACTAGATGCTGAAGTGGGTCCAGTAAGTGGCGTTTTAACAAAGATGGCACGGGGCATTGTCAGCAGGCTCTCTGTTGCAGGTGATGTGCAGACACTCTGCTCTCTTGCGATTGAGAAAGCAGATGAATGGTTGGCTGCAGTTTCTAGTGTTAACCCAAATTGTAGAGGTAAACATAAAGTTTCTCCCTTATTTATTTTAGTTGCTTGTTATTGCTTTATATCCATTGTGTGATTAAATTAACACCTCCCCCCCCCCTCCCTTCCGCTTCCCTTTCTGTATACCTTGCAGAGGGTTCACTACCAGCAGCTTGCAAATTCCTCTTTGAAGAAGTGACATCTTCTTCAGTTATAATTGTGTTAATAGAGCTGTCCGCTTCACCTTTAAAAGATATTATGGGCTACAAACTCTGGTATTGTAAGACTAGAGAAGAGATGCATGCAAAAGAGCCCGTGTGTGCATCTTTCCAAGATCCCAGAGAAGGGTTTTGATATCCAATCTGCAGCCTTGCACAGAGTACTCTTTTCGGATAGTATCCTATACAGAAGCTGGTGACTTGGGACATTCTGAGGCAAAGTGTTTCACCAAGAGTGTGGAGATTATTCAAAAGAATCCCAACCCAGTTGCATTAAATTGTAAAAATGAGAATTGTCAAGTTGGTGGAAGTTCAAGTGCCAATACAGAGCACAAGACTACAGCAGATGTTGAATCTGATTCTGGATTCAAAGTTCGTGATCTTGGGAAGATTCTGCAGCTCGCTTGGGCTCAAGAGCGGGGTTGCCTCAATGGGTTTTGTGATGCTAGTATAGCTGAATGCTGTAGAGTTGGCGAAGAGGTAAAGCCTGAATGTCCACAAGCAGATCGGTTGCAATCTGTCTCATGAGGGCTGATTTAAATGTTGCTTCAGTGCCTGATTTAAATGAAGAGCTTATCCCTCCAGTTGAGTTCTCTAGGGATGAAGATAATGAATACACATTGATGCAGGCTGTTGAGGCAGATGATGATGTGGTCTCTCATGATAATGAGGGGAATGGTGTAGCAAGGTCTCACGGTAGTGGTGACTCCCAAAACTGGACTCATAGACCAACTGGGGAGGTGTCAGCTGTTGTTGACTCACGGGTAGGAGAAAAGTCTCGGAAGAGAGCAGCTAGTACAAATGAAGAGACTCATGATTGCGATAGCACTCTGATAAATGGGTCACCATTAGGAATCTGTGATAAATCAGGGTCTCTGGATGAGAACTTTGAGTACTGTGTGAAGATCATTCGTTGGCTGGAATGTGAGGGTTACATCAAACATGAATTCAGGTTAAAATTGCTAACATGGTTTAGTTTAAGATCAACTGAGCAGGAACGAAGGGTGGTCAATACCTTCATTCAGACTCTGATTGATGATCCGAGTAGCTTGGCAGGACAGTTAGTTGACTCCTTTTCAGATATGGTGTCCAGCAAGAGGCCAAAGAATGGTTTCTGCAGTAAGCTGTGGCACTAAATTAGGGTCGAGGAGAGGTCCTCTATTTTAACTTGATATTTATCCATATCCTCTGATAAACTAATGCTGATAATTACAGGCATTTTTTTTTCTTCTCATAATCACTAGGGTGTAGTGATTCATTGTATCGCCAAAGATTTGCCATGCTGTTTGCAGATTTAGTTTCTTGGTTTCCCTACAACGGAGGAGATTTTGCAGCTAAGAAGGCGATAATTATTTTAAGTCAATTTCAAGTTAAAAATTAAAGTAGTGTCGCATTGGTGTAGTGATTTGAAATAGATGTAGTGGTAGATATTATTGTTGGTAATTTATTTATTGCCTTGTATAATGCAACTTTTTTCTGGTAATGTTAGATCTCTCTTTATTTGTAAAAGTATTTTGTGTAACGTTCTTTTTATGTGAGAGGAGGAGGAGCAGTTGGGGCTGACTCACTCACTCACTCACTTGGAGTGTACACAGAGAGAGCTCCTGCTCTTCAGGCTTCGAAAAAGAGTCCTAATTAAGATTACCATAGTTGGACCGGACCCTTCCTCGTAAAAAGTAGGTTTTAAAACTAACTAAAATTGCAAATGGTACAAGTATATTGGGACAAATTTGAGCCAGGATGAATAAATTATACTTCCTCCATCCCTAAATAATTGACGTTATAGGGAGTTCTCAATATATTTGACGTTACTAAGTTTCTAGATAGCATTAATTATAATTTTTCTTCTATTGTCCTCAACTATATGGAGTATTTCATTTATCTAGACAATTATATATATGGAGTACATCTTTTCTTAATTAATGCAAGGGTAATTGTGATAATACATAATATCAATCTTAATGACAAAATTAGAGTAATAAATGACTTCCTTAATAGGTGTGAAAACATTCAAAACGTCAGTTATTTAGGGATGGATGGAGTACTATCTTTTAGGAACAGAGGGAGTATTTAATTTACAATAAATTGGGGTGGCCGTGGGTATAAGTTGTTTAGTGGTTGACATATTGAATAGGAACCGTCCATTAAATGAGCACAACTGCTTTGTAGTGCTTCCATTAATACTACTGCACTACACTATAAGAATGTCAATGTCTTCAACTGCAGCACAGCACAGCACTGCATTGCATTGCTGCCCTGTATATATCATAGAATACTGATGGAGTATTGCCCAGCTCCTCTTTAATTTCACACGAATATTTTCTTTCTCCTTTTAGACTTGTATTTCTTTAATACTCCATCATCAATTGGTTGGTGACTGCTACTCGAAATTAAATAACAAATGAATTAATGCACAAGTGAGTACGTATACGTATGACAGATGAACATTTATCTTTCTTTCTACGTTCATGCACCTACACCTACACCTACATCACATGTATAATTTAATTTATTTTATTTTTAGAAACAAGTACTCTCTCTGTCTTTTCTCTTTTCATTCTGTACGTTTTTCGCTAGTTTTTTTCTTCTTCTAAATTTTACTAATTCAAGGTTTCATCAATGGAGTATCTTTTGCATCATATTATAAACTATTCTTAAACTCCATTAGCTTGGGTGATTGATGTTCAAAATAATTGCAATTAGTTTTAATTAATTACCGTATTAAATGCAATATATATCGACTGTACGTTCGAGATAACCGATAACCACTCAAGTTAACTCAGATAGATAGTCCTCCCTAAGTACTACTACTACTAGCAGTAGTAATTAAATAATGGGTTGAACATTCCAATTTCAATGTTTTATTGGGTACTAGCAATTAATTAATTTCCCTCAGGATGATCCACCCGTGGTTGGTTGCAACATGCCAACCGGCAACACCATGTTCAAAGGTGCATGCTACTGATGGGGATCCTTAATTTTCTAATCCAATCTCGGGATGGAAGGAGTACTTTGGAACTAAAAAAGTTGGCTCTCTTTCACAACAAAAATAATAATATTAATTTTAGAAAATAAATTAATGTGAATTTATACGATTTTGATTAATAGTAATCAATAATAAGTACTATTTTTATTAAGAAAAAAACGAAATAAAATTCATATTACAATTAATTTAAATTTTACGTTTTGGTAAAGAATTAGGATCAAATTCTAGAGTATTGTTAGGCTTACAAAGAACTCTTATCTATGGTATTGTTATTGTAAAACTAATTTATTGATTTCAGTCACCGTACGTTAGAGGGGAGGGGGTGATTTATTCATGTTTACTTGTGTTAATTTCTTTGTTAGAAACTAAACATTATTAATTAATTTCATAAATAAAATGTTTGGCTGCTCATAATTTTAACTTCAATACAATCACATTTTTTTAAGCAACTCCAATGACTGAAACATATAGTAATTAACAATATTATACTACCACGTTATAAATTATGAAAATGGTACAATAAGTTCAAAACCTAAATTTACAAGCACATATATAACATATATCAATTTAGTAAAAGGGTTAATCGTTGCAATAATTAATGGATATCACAATACGATTGATCACATCAAATTCTTAATATATATATATATATATATATATATATATATATATATATATATATATATATATACATATACGAAAAGAATCAAGAGTTTACCTTTGATCCTACATATTTTATATATCCTCTTTAGCTTACAGATCGGACTGACGGTTCGGTCCAAATCACATATATGTTGGGTCCGTCATATATATGTTGTCCGTCGTTAAAAACTAAGGCAGACGGTTCTTCGATATAGCGATCGACTGAATTTAAGCGTAAATCCGATCCGTCATTCGAAAAGGATATGCAAGATATATAAAATAAAGAGGTAAGCCCTTGAAATGAAATATATATATATATATATATATATATATATATATCGGTCGGATCAAGTCATACCCTTTATCTTACTCACCGTGCTCACCCCCCCTAGGTGACGGTTTCGATCATACAATAAATCGCTTTATACTTTTAATGACGTTATATGTTGTCAAATCATTAAAAAGTATATCTGACAGTTGTATGACCAAAACCGTCCGCCTAAAGGAGGGTGAGCATATAGCAATAAAATAGGTCCAATCCATCCAACCTATTCTGAGTCGCTAAATACATGGTACAGAAAACAACTACAACTTTATTACAACAATTTTCATGCAAAATACAACAACACATATGCTTTGTGAGTTTTGATACAAATATATACCAACCGTGACTCTCATCCCAACCTTGGATAAGACATCACAATGACACCTTACATAAAGGTGCAGTCAAAAATTATTTTCGAAATTAGAATATTTGGGAAGTGCTCATGAGAAACCTTCAGATATGGGAGGCCATGCTTCTAGGTTATGATAGATATCATATGGCCATTTAATTATCCTTGGTTGACCCAATAGACCCCAAAGAAAAACGAGAAGATTACTATCATATTCTTCCCCCAATGGTGAGTCTTCTAACGACATATCATTAACTCCACAGTCTCTAATTGAGAATTATACTTCAAACAAACACCCAGATTATATAGGTAGTGCTCGTAAATATACTCTCGGCAGAAGTGGATGTGCACAACCTTGTCTTATGATGACACGAGGTTGTATGTCATTAGACATCTTGTATGATAGTGGCAAAACACCCTTTCAACATTGGGTTACTTTCACCTTATATGATTCACCAAATATAACTACTAAAAAGATGTATACAACACACTTTTCTATCTTTGTTTAGGGAGAATCTCCACAACCAGAGACCACCGCTCTATTCCCCTCTATTATCCCCACTCGACCCAATTACACTTTTATTATTACCGAAAAGGAATTGTGAAGCAAAGGGTGACAGCACAAATTTGAAAGAAAGAATATCATGACTAAAGATAATTAAATTATCAATAGCCTTCATCAATAATAAATCGAGATTTAGAACATATATAGATGATATAAAACTTTTCAACCATAGTTGCGCGTGAACGAAGCAATCCATTAGAAGAGTCGAATAGACCATAAAATTTATTATCTTTTCCATGTTAAAAGTCCACCAACAATGTTTTATCCTCGTAACATCAATCAACAATTCACATCCACAATCATATGAATAACTCATAATCATAATTGTGATTCTAAATTCCTCTTCGCACCTTGAGCGAAGATAATTTTCATCACCGTTCTTTTTACGAAATATCAAAGATCATGGTTATACCAAATCACAGCCCTATTCATAATCATACTAATAAATTTATCTTTGCACTACGGGCCAAAGATATTCATCAACAAGTCATCTTTGCACTACAGGCCAAAGATATTCAACAACAGGTCATCTTTGCACTACGGGCCAAAGATATTCAACAGGTCATTTTTGCACTACGGGCCAAAGATATTCAACAATAATTCATCTTTGTACAACAGGCCAAAGATATTCATCAATAATTCATCTTTACACTACGGGCCAAAGATATTCAACAATAATTCATCTTTGCACTACAGGCCAAAGATATTCATCAATAATTCATCTTTGCACTACGGGCCAAAGATATTCATATCCGAAAGAAATACATAATCATTATATAAACCATAATTATAACCATGTTGATCAATTCACCTTTGCACTTAAGCTAAAAATATTCAATTATAAATTCAATGGTCATGATCATACTAGTCACAATTCATCATTGCACTACTGGCCAAAGAGAACCCATAGTCATGATCATACCAATAATCTACCCATCTTTACACTCAAGTCAAAGAGAAATTTCTTCACTAGGATTATAAAAATGTTATATATGATAATAAAAATAATATCATCAAAACATGGATTTAATTTCAAGAGTAAGATTCATAAATCAATGATAATTTAGTCAGAAAAAGAAACCAATTTTGTTGTGAATAGTACTCGTGAATAGTAACTCGTGAATAGTAACTCATGAATAGTAACTCATGAATAGTAACCCTGACATAAAAAGGTAGAAATTCCACAATAAAATTCATACCAATATTTCGGTATAATAATATTGAAATAACATTTCTCAAACTTATAAATAATTTATTTTAATTGTTTACACTTTACTAAATAATGCATTTAATCATCCTAAAATTCCAAACTCATAAGATTTCATCACCAATAACCAAAACCCTCATAAAAAATGTAAGACCCCAAATAATTAATAAATGAAATTTAATTTCCTCTAATTATTATTTTGAAATAGTAAGGGTTGATGTGATTAATGTGGATAGTTATGGATAAAATACGCAAATATTTCAAAATAAGCAAGTGGTTATAAAATATTCATTATTGTCGGGGAATATTTGTTTGGTGGGGAATATTAAATTATGACAAGTAGCCATCTTTTGTGGGCCCCATAACGAAAGCGATTGGATGAAGAAAACGACAAATATAAGTTGTTTAAAAATAATAAGCGTAGTTATTACTGGTTTATAATTTGTTGGAATACCCGTGGTTAAAACACAAAGAATCGGCGTTGTTGCATAAAGAAGACACTCAGATTGCACCAATTATTGATTCTTACGTAAGAAGGCACTACTCAATAATGGTTCACGATAATTATTTATTCGATATTTTATTTTATTGATTCAATAATTGCTACGTTGATATTTTATATTGTTGTTGTTTCAATAATTGTCATTACACAGTATTTTTCATTATCGAAGCAATAATTCATATTATCTGAATAATATTATTAGATAACATTATTGACAATGTCTAGAAAGTTCATGCAAGGAGAGGTTTGGTCACCTAATTGCGGCGCCAAAGAAGGAGAAATTCTTATTGGAAAGCCCCCTCTTCCTGGAAACTACACAGTTGTCGATATTGTGATTCGTAATATTATTTGTGAATAATTAATTATTGATTAATATGATGAGGAAAATATTGATTTTATGTGAATATAGATGGAGAAAATTTTTAATGTGACAATTGTTGAAAATTAAAATTTTATCTTTTTCTCGATAAAATAATTCATTTAAATATATTATTATATTTTTAATAATATAATAATGGTGATATTTTACAATGAATGTGTGATATATGAGTATACTGAAAATAAAGAGTATTTTGTTGCAATAAATGTTTAAAACATGTTAAACATGTCGGGTGGACCTCATTTCTTGATGAAATTTGATTATAAATGTAAAATTGTCCGCTTATGGATTTCGGTCAATTTTGTTTGGAATTTGGAAAACTTTCTTCGCAAAGTTGTAGAGAATTGAATTTTCTATAAAAACTCATGAGATTCAATTTTCCGACAAAAGGGCTATTTATTATGAATTATTGAAGTTACGAAGCTCCGAATAATTAATTTTTGAAAGTTTTAATTGTTTTAATAACAAAAACGTTTTTTTTTTTTTTGTCATTATTGTAGGCAACATTGGTGGCTAAGTTCATTTGCCAAAAGTGGGCGTAAGAATTTTGTTTATATATATTAATATTATATTAAATTTTCGCTTTGGTGTTCTAAGCATTTCCTATAAATAAGGTCTTAGGTTAGAATTGAAAATCACACTAAATCAAGTTTTCTCTCTATATTATCGAGTTTATTCTTGTGAGTATTTTGAGTATATTTTGAGTATTGCTATACGGTGCAAGTTCAAGTCATAGCTTATATCCTGTTTTTAAATTTAAATCTTGATCTTTCGAGGTAAGGGATATTATTTTTTTCGTAATGATATTATTTCTTCAATATCATCATGTTTGAAATATTGATCTCAAGTTTTTATCAAATTTGAAACTTTTGGTGTCGGAGTTACTATTCACGATATCTGACTATTCACGATATCTACACTTATTCACGAATCTGACACTATTCATCGAAAAATGAAAATTTTCCCTTTTCATCTAAAATATATATTGTGGATACTAGCTTTGATTGTTTTCATGTTTTGATAATTCTTGAATTTTACACCACTATGATTATTTTTGAGGTATTTTTGGACATGGATAAAACAAAGTACGAATCCTTAATCCTTAATCCTTGTCATTTTGTTTCACCGGATTCGTTTCTTTAAAATATTTTTCATCATTCTCAGTCTTAAATGATGATATTATTGAATATCTTTGGCCTGTAGTGCAAAGATGAATGATTTCTGATGAATATCTTTGGCCCGTAGTGCAAGGATGAACAAAGTGTTTAGATGAACATGACTAATCGATGAATATCTTTGGCACATGGTAAAAGATGAATATTTAATTTCGGATATATATTGATTGATGTTACAGGGATAAAAGATAAACGATGAACTTTTAAATTCATACATAGAAGATAGTAGTTTGCATTCTCTACTTAACTCTTCTAATGAATTATTATTTTCGCTGCGAATATTGATTTAAAACTTGTTGTCTATTGTATTCTATTAGATTTTTCCTTGTTGAAGACTAACGATAATTTGTTGTATATTATTTTAGTCATAATATTCTTTACTAGGCTAGTTGAGCTCACCCTTTTTCTTTTTGTTCCATTTTTCTTCTCAGGAGGTGAGAATATAGCGAGTACAAGTCGGGGTATGGAATGAAGGTTCTAGAGAGAGTTGTTTAGTAGTCCTCACCATTTTTGTAAAATAATGTATCAATAAATGTGATGAGGATTTATTTGAGTATAGATATTGTCTAGAAGATAATATTTGTATTCAAACTCACAGTTTTACTATTGTAATAAAGTTGTAGTTGTTTCTGTATCGTGTATTGACAACTCAGAATGGGTGATGTATACCTATTTTGGGGGCGTCACAAAAAATCTGCATATACCTCATATAGGATTCTCAAGCCATAAAATCCTATTTTCCAATTTTCTTCCTTCACCTAACATATTTAATTCATTTACTCATAACTAGTCCATTTTCATGAAAAATAACAAACCAGTTCTAAAAATATTTCTTTTCTAGGATTTAGCAGACTATAGTCCCATATTGAACATATATTTTTCTCAGAATTTTTAAAATTCATTTACTATTTTTCATATGGCCAAAACCGCCGAATATTTAGACATTTATCACAAATTGTACTTTTATCTAAAAATTCCAAAATTCACAGAGTACACTTATATTATATAGATGTACTCCCAATAAAAATTTCATCAATTTTGGAGTTAACCACAAGGAGTTATAAGGGTTTACTTTTAAAATATACTTTTCCCGTAAAATTAATAACTCTTAATCTATACATCCAAAAATCTCCATTTTTGGACACAATCAATAAAACTCATCAAATTATCATTTTAAATTTTTCCAAAATTTTTGAAGGTCTGAAAAGTTACGAAACATGAATAACATAACAACCCTTAAAATCCCTTACTATCCCTTACCTCAAAAGAGCAGCACTTCTGACTGGATATCGAATATAACGCTAAAGGAAACTTGCACTGATGAATAGCAACTCACCAAGTATCTAAATACTCACAAAATACACTCGATAATCAAGAGAGAAAAAGAGAGAAAACTTATGAATTCTGGTGTGTTTTTCAATTCTAACTTAGCCCTCTATTTATAGGAAAATATTACGCACGAAGGCAGACTTGACTTTCTGCTGCGATGGCTTTACCTTACAACAATCCCACCCACCAAAAATCAGTCATCTTCGCCAACAACCAAAAGTGGGGCCCACCCATTTCTAGAATTTTCTACCAAAATTATTTATAAACCTAATTTTCGAATCAGTCACCTCTTAAAATTCATAACAAATCATTCGTTCATTTTTAACGGTTTAAAATTTGTGGACATATACTTAACTTATATATGTATAATATATCCAAAAATCACAACGATCCAACGGTCGGATTAAAAATTATAACTCACGCAATATATCTCAAAAATACTGATTTGATCTTTTAATACCTCCAATCCGATAAAATACTTATAAAACACCTCAACATTATCTCCTTCATTTAACCACATAAATAAATCCATCATTTATACCACATCAAATAAATATTTCCTTATCATATGAATCAATAATTAATTATTCACAAATAATATTACAGAATAACAGTTATGACAACCAGGTAGTTCTCAGAAAAGAGGGGGTTTTCCGATAAGGATTTCTTCCTACTGGCGCGCAATTAGGTGACCAAACCTCTCCTTGATAGAATTTTCTAGACATTGCCAATAATGCTATCTCATAATATTATTCAAATAATATGAATTATTGATCTGATAATGGAAATCTTCATGCGTTGACAATTATTGAAACCACAATAATATAAAATATCAACGCAAAGAATTATTGAATCAATAAAATAAAATATTGAATAAGAATTCACTGTAATAATTATTGAGTAGTGCCTTATCTACATAAGGATCAATAATTCAACAATCATCATGATAATACCGTCTTCTACTCAACCAACCACGCGTACATCGTATTTTAACCACCGGTATTCCAACGATCTTAATTGATAATAACTACGTCGTTATTTATAAAAACTCAAACTTTGTCGTTTTCTTCATCCGACAATTATCCGTTATGGGACCCACAAATAGCTGCGTCGTCGTACGAATATTCCCCGACAGAAAGAATATTCCACGACCAAACGAATACCCCGATAAATGAATATTTTATAACCACTTGCGTATTTTGAAAAATTTCATATATTACCCTTAACTTTAACTTGTTATCAATTTAACCATTTACTAAATAGAAAAATTGAATACTTTTATTTCATAAAATTCGGGGTCTTACAGAGCACGAGTAAGTAAGATAAAGGGTATGCTGACGATCGATTTCTATATATATATATATATATATATATATATATATATATATGAGATCGAAAAGATAAGTCTTAAATAACATAATTCCTTAAAGCGACGTGTTTTGGGTGGCTTAAAAGAGAGTGGTCCCACTTGTTTTTCTTTTATTTATAAAAATGCCACTTTCAATACTCCAAAACAACGCTGCGTTTTAGGAATTATGTTATTTAAGACTTATGACTCGATCCTCTCTCTCTCTCTCTCTCTCTCTCTCTATATATATATATATATATATATATATATATATATATATATATATATATATAGTCCTGATCCAGGATCAGGACTTAAATTTTATTAAAAAGCAGACTTTTAATGACGTTATATGTTGTCCGTCGCTAAAAGTATAGACAACAGTTGTATGACCGAACCGTTAAATCGGTCCGTCATTAAGGAGGGTGAGCTCGGGTGAGTTGGATAAGATTGAACTTAAGATCCGGACTCTCTCTCTATATATATATATATAACATAATTTATATTCAAAACTATTTTTTAAAAAAAAGTAAAACTAAAAAGTTTCCATCTAGCTAGGCAATTGAATTTGGACCAAAAAAAAGAAACGAGCAAGGCAATCAAATTGTCAATTTCATTTAGCAAAAAAAAAAGAATTGTCAATTTCTATGATAGGGTTCCATCTCATATCGATATAGCATGGAGGCAGGAGAATGCATAATCTCACATTTTCCAAAATGTGGTATTGGAATTACATGTTTTTTTTATAGAGGCAGGAGAATGCATAATCTCACATTTTCCAAAATGTGGTATTGGAATTACATGTTTTTTTTATATAAAAAAAAGTAGGGAAAAATGAATTTTTATCTCTAACCTTTTAGTATTTTTAGAAAAATACTACTAAAAGAATACATCTTTTATAATGAATTCATGTGAAATTTTGGTATTTACAAAATTTAAAAGAATACATCTTGAAAATTAAGGTTAGTAGTGTCTATATGTTTTTATTTTTAAAGGAAACCAATAAAAATAATATTATGGCTTATTATCTTTGTTCCACAAGTGATCTTTATATAATTTTTTAAGTCATTTGTAAAATTTTAAATTAATGTAGATTCATTTAAATTTTAAGATAAATAAATTTGTAATTTGCAATAACTTTTAAATGCATGCCAATATTTATAATTGAACTAATTTAAAATATTTCAAATTAACTTTAATGAATTATGATAAATCTTTTGATAAACTACTCAATCTATCTATTTCTTTTTATTTGTCTTTTAGAGAGTAAAATTTATTTATTTTTACATGTTGATTGTGAATTTTAAAAAAAATATTAATAACTTACTTTCAAGAAAGGCAAAATTTGTAATATGTAATAAGATTTTAAATTTATTAAAATATTTATATTAGTTTTAAAATTTTGCAAATTAACCAGAATATCATTTATTGGCAAAACCAAAAGGTGTGAAAAGTAAGATCGAGTACAAACCGCAAAAGATGACGTCTGGTTTAGCTGAGGAAAGGTGCGACTTAACATGGTAGGACCCACATGCTTTAATATGAAAAAGTAAGTCGTTGGCGTTATCTCTCACCCAAACAATATTTTAATCACAAAGAGACAAAACACAACTTTTTTGCCTTGGATAACAGCCATCGGTTGGCGGGTCCCACATGTGTGGCCATGTCGTATTCGCTGGGCCCAGAAATTGGCTCATTCACTGAATCAACACGCCACTCCTCATGTGACGTTGTCTTGTTTTTTTATAATACTTCAATCCGTATTAGTTGCATTATCCCCATATTTATCTAATAAAATATAATTGATTTTAAATTTTTTATTTACTTTAATAAATTATTTGGGTTATCTAAAATTTATGATATCCCACCGTTTATATAATCTTGTTTATATAAGATCTTGACAGGACGAATCCCTAGAACATCTGCTAAGATATATATATATCATACTTATCGAACTTTAAAATTTCATATGTATCTTTACACAAAAAACATACTTATCGAACTTTAAAATTTGTTCATATTTGAATCATTTATAATTCGAGTCGAGTTCGAATCAAACTTTTAGTCGAGCGAGTACAAATCAAACCTGAACTATTTGTTATTTTTACAATCTTAACCACGAGTGTGGGATCGTCCAAGCTTAATGTAATTTTGTCAATAATAAGGAATGGCCGGAACGTACCTCCAAAATTAGTCATTGACGATTGAGACAACTGATGTGAATCGTAGGCAATTGAGAGGCTAGTTTTTAATTTAGAATAATGTTAGAGATACAAATTATTCTATAAATTTTTTACAAATTGCGGATGTGGCCACTTCAAAGATATTGTTTTAATGGAATCGAAAATTATATTAGAATAATTTGTTGCTTCAATATCTTTGAAGTGGAGTATCTTAGTAATATCGCTAGATTTATGAAATATTTATAAAATAGTTTGTGACAGTAATATTACTCTTTAATTTAAGATGGAATGAAACTAACGATTGGGGGAAGTTCTATCAACCGATCGCTCATAGCCCATACACAATGACACAATTATCAAGGGCGTCCTCTCCTCAGTAATAGCCTGTTGTTATTTCCAGAAAGACTTTATTTAATATTTCCCAATTAAAAAACCATGAGGGCCGGCATTCTGTCATCATCTCAATTCACAGCTTTCACTCGAAACTTGTAATTAACACCAAACAAAAAAATGGTAAATTATGATTAGTTAGTTAAATATTTCCAGAAGAGCTAGTTACGTTAACCTCCCTTTGTTTCCTATATAAATAATTAACTAAGGCCAATGGCCATGACATATATCATACTGTCGTACTATTCTATTGCTCCCTCATTTCCTCTTTTATATCTATATATCTCCTTTCATTTCCATAACAACAATGGTGATTATGCCTGAAAAAGGCCTATCCAGAGCAATGAACGCAAGAATTATCGGCTCGGGAGACGAGACTATAATTCTGGGACATGGCTATGGTGCTGACCAATCTATTTGGGACAAAGTTTTACCAAACTTGGCTCCCAAATACAAGGTTGTTGTTTTTGACTGGAGCTTTTCGGGTGCCATAAAAGATCCAAACCTCTTTGATATGATCAAGTATAGTTCTTATGATGCTTTTGCAGATGACTTAATTGCTCTTATGGAGGAGATGAAGTTAGAATCGTCCACATTTATCGGTCACTCAATGTCCGGTATTATTGGATGCATTGCTTCCATTAAAAAACCTCAACTTTTCAAGAAGCTCATACTTGTTGGATCTTCACCCAGGTATATATTGTATTGGTGATTTTTCTTCTTCTCCTAATTATTAATAATTAATAGTTTTACTATGTATATTGTGTCTCGAATTCTTATTCGGATCCGATTTTTGACAAGATCTAAATTATCAAACAAAAAGAAAGAAGACATTCAGTGGTTATATGTGAGGACTGAGACCGATCTCTATGGGTTGCGATTTCGGCGCCTCGGAATATGTTATGTTATAATTTAGGCTCATTAATTATGAAAACTTAATCATAAGAGATAAAATTACGTAGTTTTATTAATTAATTTTATCTGAACTTAATTAAGACATTGTCTTAAATAATATTTGTCATATATATATATATATATATATATATATATTATGTACGTTATGATGTTGTGTTATTTAGGTTAGCTATACATATGTTTTTGTGACTAGAATAATTACTGTATCATATTATTTCTCAAAATTAATCCTTTAATTTTAAAGACATATTCACAACTTGTATTTTTCACACTTTGATATAGTAATATTTTCTGTCTTTAGTTCGTGTTTTTCATATATGAATTTTTTCAAATAAATTTTGTAGTTGTTGATTTTTGTGTGTGATTTTGTTCTATCGACATGTATCATGGTTTGTTTGTTATAGCATCTATATGTTCTTTTGTTAATAATTCTTGGACAAACAGTTGATTAATTTTACACATTTCATAATTAATCCATGTATATCCATGTGCATGCATGTTATAGGTTCATAAATTGCGAGGGCTACGAAGGAGGGTTTGGTAGGGCAGACATTGAGCAAATCTTAACCGGCATGGAATCCAATTATGAACAATGGGTTTCAAGTTTTGCGGCTCTTGCTGTGGATGCAAATGATCCCGACTCGGTCCAAATATTTGCAAAATGTTTGTTGAGAATGAAACAACAAGTTGCGCACTGTGTGGCCAAAACTGTGTTCCTGGGCGATGAACGCGACACACTTGAGAAGGTTACCACCCCATGTACCATCATCCAAAGCACAAATGACATCGTCGTCCCAAATTCAGTGGTAGAATTCATGAAAAATAAGATCAAGGGTAAATCCACAGTGGAGTTTGTGGAAGCCACCGGCCATTTTCCACACTTGACTGCTCATGTTCAGTTCAATGAGGTGCTTGGCAGAGTTTTAGAATTTTAATCTTTGCTTTTAACCAACAAACACCAGCTTAGTATTAATTAATTACCTGTTTCTCATTTTCTACGTGTTGTGTTGTGTTGGGTTGGGTTGTAAGAGATCGAATAAGGTCAACTAAAAGTTGTGCCCATGCATGCATTTAGATGTAGTCGGTCAGTCATATATGCACGTATTTATGATCATCTAGTGGTGTCTGTCTAAATATATAGGACTGGATTGGACTGTTTTTCTGGCTTGTAGTGTGTTTTTGTTATATATGGTTGTGGATTGTAGTGTTGTTTTTTACATTTAGACATCAATAACTATAGATCGAAAACCAATTATGTGGGTTTGGATGGTTTGTTGTTGCAAGTCGATGTACAATTTGTAGAATGGAATTACTTTTACTTCTCAAATTATTATTTTTTTACGTATTTTTTTGTAATCTTTGCTCAATCTTACAAAAATAAACCAATTGAATGATACTAAATATAAAAAAAAAAAAACTATAGATTAAAAACCAAATGTGAACCAACAACCACAATTTGAGTACTAAATGTGAAAATATACTTATATTTTGGGACTAACATGAAAGAAATATATAATTAGAACGAGATACATGAAAGAAAAAAATAGTTGATAGACAAAATCACAAATATTCTAAATTTATATAAATATTTATTAAAAAGTATCATATATTTTACGACAAAAAGAGTAATATTACAAAAATTATAATTAAAATATTAAAAAAATGAAAATTTGATCCAATGACAATACATACACAAACATGTTAACACATCATAATACGTAATTAAAATAAAAATAAAAATATTTTATTAGGATATGATCCTCGACAGGATTAAAATTAGAGGGAGAATAAAGAATCCTCGTTTCGAACGTTTTATTTTATTCTTCCGTCCTACACACTATAATACGCATTCAATCTTTCAAATTCCCCATCCCAAACAACTCATCCCTATTTCCATAAAATTCTACATCGCATTTTCGCCCATCAGTACAGTTCGATCGGCGTGTTACCTTCGCAATTTCCCTCCAGAAGATGTCGTGCTCCTCGGAAACAGCGCCTCCGGCGATCCACACCGTAACTATTTCGTATTCCGAGCTCAAAGTAAGTTTGATCTTATGACTTTTTTTTTTCTTTTTTCCCTGTTTGATTGTTGAGAGAATTATAGGGATAAGGAATTGAAAACTTGTTAGCTTTGATTGGTTAGAGTTAGAACGTTGTTTTCCTTCTATTTTCCCTCGGGTTTTTCAGCAATCAAATGAAGCTATTTTTGTCAGATGTTTTGTAATTTTACAATTCTGAGCTGTTATATTGTGTTCTGTAGTCTTGTATTTGAACCTGGATTGTTATTATTATACTCCCTCCATTTTGACTTTTTATGTCAATTTGCGAAAGTCAAATTCAAAACCGATATAAAATTATTATAATTTTTTTTTACAGTAAACAACTATAACTATCTTAAACTAAAAAAAAGTACTACTAATCACCATGTTTCTTGCTGTCCAAACTTAAAATGAATTCTAGTATTTGTGTAAAATATCTGTCATTGTCCACAAGCTTAATATTTTACATCAGAAGCTTGCATTCCTAGAGCTCCCTTTTTGTTTATATGGAAATGTTGTAGTGACCTTCAATGTAAGACCTCTGTGTGCATATTTTACTGAGTAGTGGCTTTCTTATGCTTGTTTCTTTTGGAATTTATTGAAATAGGAGAAGAATGTGGACTTGTCGCCGAAAATCAAAGAAGGATTTGGGCCAAACGGATTGGGCATTTTGTCGATATCAGACGTATGAAATTATAATAACAGTTCCTCATATTCCAGTTGTCTTTACTTGTTGGTTGTACATTGAACCTTAAAATGTTGGTTGAGTATTTACATTTTGTGCTGTTGTTTGGTCTACCACTTAACTATTCACTTGTGTTTGCCTAATTGAGTTTGACTCTATTTCATTCTAGGTTCCTGGGTATTCTTTGTTGCGTCAAAATCTTCTGCATCTTTCAACTAGGTATAAGAACTCAAATAGATTCTATATTTAGTTTGAATCCGTATTTCTCTTCAAACTTTAAGTTAAGGGTTCAAATATCTTTTATCACAATGCCACATGGTTAATCTCTCTTCAATCAGATTAGCTAACCTTTCTGAAGAGGTGAAGAAGGAACTAGAAGATCCTCATAGCAGGTAATAATTTGTTACTTGATTCAAATGTACTCGTCCTCACAACCATTGTGGATGAATGTTTTTCTCAAATCTAGTGTTCATAATATTGTTAGGTACCTAAGTATATGTTGATATTGACTATTATCTTTGTACTATGCTTTAGTAATTTGTTGCAAGTTTATAAGCCTTACCAAATTCTGTAACAATGTTTTTACTCCGATTCGATATCAGTTTTTTTTTCTTTGTTTGGAAAAGCTGTCAATTTTTTTGGGATAATGTATAGGTACAACTTTGGATGGAGTCATGGGAAAGAAAAGCTTGAATCTGGAAAACCCGGTACTTCTCTAAACAATTGGTAAATTTATCCCAATATAGTTTCCAGTCTTTGAGTAATATCTAAATGCATGATGTTACTTTTATTCAAAGTAGATAGGTAGTCCGCTGCATACTGGGAATATTAGAAGGTACTTTCCTCATAGCACTAAATGATGATCGATAAATTAGTTTCTAGAATAATTCATGTTAATTTACGGTATTTACCTTCTGCATCTTTTATTACTTGGTAAGTTATGCTTTCTATATTTTGTCAAAAATAAAACAAGAAAACAATGATTTTTCTTCAGTCATGTCGTTTCATAGTAGATTACCTACTGCTGCTTGTTTGTATGTGTACTCACACATATACACATTAATAGGTGTTATTATTAGGGTTTAGATTAATCTTTAATTATCTGCCAAGTTCAGTTTATTCTTAAATTTTATCTCTTATTTTACCTGTTGAGTTTTCTTCTCTTCTTCTTTTATTTTTTTATTTATTTGCAGATATGTTGAAAGGCTCCTTTTATGCAAATCCAATATTAGATGTACCTACATCTGAGGAATCTTTTATTCATAGGTAAAATTGGCTAAACGTCATTTTTGAGTAATCCTTTCCTTCTTTTCTTTTCTTACAAAACAATAATTTATGTTCTCTGGTTGGCTGATCCATTACTTAATATTTCTCAATAAATTGGAAGATTGATATCTGGAATATATTAAAATGATAGTCAGCTGTAGGGAATCACCTGCTAAAGTAGATTCTACCCATCAACTATGTGATATATTCATTTTACAAATTACTCAGTTTTGACATACATGCACATAAACATTCGTGCAAGTTGCACCATCAGATTTTGTGTACATGAGGATGATTATAGGTATTTTCTAATTTTTCATGATACTGTTGTACAGGTACCCATCATATTGTGCACCAAATATATGGCCTCATACTGCTCTTCCAGAACTTGAAATGGGTATGTTAGTATATGCCTATGTATTAATAGTAAACTATTATGGTAATAACTCTAAAATGAATACGTTACCTGGATTTCTGACATTAGTAATGATATACAAATTACTTTTGAGATCCAGAGTGTGAAAGCATATTCACAACTCTCTTAACCCCAACCCCCCCACCCATAAAAGGGAAAAAAGCAAAACTAAAAACAAACAGAGAGAGAGAGAGAGAGAGATGTTCCTGTCATAATGTCAGACATGTAAATTGTCCTATTAGATTATGTGTTCTTGCTACTCTTAAGTTCTGCCAAATAAATCTAATGTATTTTGTGCTGAAGTAGACTCAAATTACTAATAAATAGTGAGTTGCATCATGCTGGCAGGTACTCTCTTGTATGATTATATCCAAATAAATCACAAAACAACGTTTTAGTTGGTGCTAGCTTTCTGTTTTGGGTAAAATGCAAATTACTACATGTTTATATCCAAAATTCTACTTGACCTCCATGTGGTCCTAAAAATTAGAAATTACACCTTTGGCTTTGAGCCAAGTGTTATAGCCACCCAATCAATGATATATGGCAAACAAACACTCAATTTTACTGTGTGTTACCCTTACTTAACTCAGACTCATATGTGGCTTTTTGTAGCTTTTTACGCTTACAGGTGATTAAGAGGAAACCACATGTGAAAATTTACATTTTACTCTACTGTTTCTTGTTTAACTTGTTTGCAAACTTTACTGCTAGGAATTAGGTATTCTTCATTATCCCAGCGAACTGTCGTATCCCGCACCGGATACTTCAATTCTTGGAGATTGTTTCGGATTCTTTCTTCCTTTTTGGAAGGAGATAGGAGGGAGCGCCCTTTGCCCTAAGAAATATGCAGCTTCGCCTTCAAGCCCTTATGTGTTTTGAATTATCTATGATTATTCTTGATATTGTTTACGACTTCATGTTTATAGAAACTTGTTTGTTGGATGTTTGTTATTTACTCTTGTAATATCAATTTTGCTGAATGTTTTATCAGATATATCATATATGTAATTATACACATAAAATATAGACATATTTAATAACAAAATATGCTTTGAATCCCCCCGCACCCGAATACCCATCTTTTAATATTTGGCAAATCGTTGTATACTCGTATGATGCACCTATTTCCGCACCTGTATACATATACTTTGTAGCTCATATACCGCATATGTAATGCTCTTTAGTCAGTAATTATAGCCTGAAGTAGCTAACCATTATTTGACATGGTATCTTTTGTTTCTATTGATTTTTGTGATTTTCTTTCTTTCTTTCTTTTACTTTGAAATCTATGGTACTGAGCATTTAGTTTTTGTATGTAGCTTTCAAAGCTCTTGGAAAGCTGATTCTGGATGTTGGCTTGATGGTAGCTTATCATTGCGACAGATATGGTAAACCCTCAAAGAAGAAATAAAATTTTGATTTGCTGATCTTTTAGTGAAGTTTTAATGACTGCAGAAGTTTGATGGGAAAGTGTGCAATCATATGTATGTATGTGGAACCAGGAAGGTTTCTAGGCAAAGGAAGTGGTTTCTATATCAAAAGTTTTATGTAGTTGATCTTTTCCTATCTAACATGCACTATCTGTCACATTTTGTCGTTTGCTTTTTTGACTCATACTTAACAATTATCATCAATAAAGCTGCTCTCGAATCTCATATTTGGAAATTTGAAGGGTCTTTTAACTCTGTAAAGGCTATTATATGATCTACATGTCAACAAAAATACATTGTAGTCTGATTGTAAAATATTTTGTTTGCATTATGATATTCTCTAATAATTGGTTTTTTCCCTTTTATGTTTGGAAATGATTGGAGTTTATATAAAATCTTCCCATTTCCAAAGTTATTATTTCCTTGTGAAGTCAATTTAATTTTGCACCAGTTGTATTTGCACATTGAATTCTTTGATTTGGTGATGCAGACTATAGAGTCTTGAACATTTTAGTTCAGATATTATTAGAAGGACAGAAAAGAATCCAGAAGCAAAGGAAGTTATCCGGATATTTTTGGATGAAGCGAGAGATACATGATACTCCCTCTATTCCTTAATATAGGTCGTTTTAGAGTTGTGCACAAGTATTAAGGAAATGATTGTAAAACATTAAATATACTATCAATTGTCTATATTGCCCTTGTATTGGAAAAATAGTGTTATTTATTGGGCAAAAAATAGTGAGAGAACCAAAGTTATATTTATTACTTGGGATAATATTGAAAACTAAGCAATTAATACTTACTTGAAATTCTCAAACGACTTATATTTAGGAACAAAAACATTTCTCTAAAACGACCTATATTAAGGAACGGAGGGAGTACATCATACAATCACTTAGGTTTCTAGGATTATGACTGTTCTTAAAAAGGAATTACTGCAAAATGCAACATGTCATATCTATTGCTAATAAACGTTTTTCTTTTCAGATTAGTATATTTTTTATTTATAAATATTTTGAGTTGTACAAAATTAAGGAAAATAAACATTTATTAGTGGCTTTAAGTAATCATTTGAATGAATACCTCGTCAGGTCTAATGTAAAAATTTATTTTGGCAATTCAGGAAAGGCTTATATCCCAAGTTTGTTAATGAATCATTGGTATTTAGTACTCTTTATTTTGGACTAGTTTACATTGCACACACTAGGTGTGTGTTAAAAGAGGGAAAGTGGAATACTAAAAAATAGGAGATGAGAGATAATGGGAGAGAAAAAGGAAAAAGTGAATAAAGAAAGCTTAAAAGGGTAAATAGGAAAGTCAAAAATCTTCACTTTTTTGCTTACAACAAAAAAAAGGCCCATTCTTTCCTCCCGCTTTATAATATAGATAGGGGAAATGTGTTTATATTAGCGTATTTGACTAAAGAGGAAGAAAGTGTTGTTAAGATGGATGACATGCACATTCTGGTGTTTGTCCCATATGCAGGAGCTGGTAGTAAGAAATCTAACTTTTTGGTGCTGGCATGATTACGCCTGTTTCGTTTTATATAGAATCGAACAAATTCCAGTGTGGAAAATGTATTGGAGTCTTAGAGAAAATCCAGAAAAAAATGTCCTATTCTTTCTTTGTGGACCACTTTGGATTCTTGTTAGTCCAAGCATCAAATTGTTAGAATTTCAGGTAGATTTGGAGGAGCCTTATTTAATAAGATGGCTAGTAAACGGGAAAGAGATGTGTGTGCATTTTCTATTTCCTGATTTTACCTTTCTTTTTCTTTTAAAAAAGTTATGTTTACAACCTAAAATGTAGGTGGTTAAAAATTCGGGAGGAATCATAGGTATTGAAAGAGGTATATCCTGGTGAATAGCTATAGATTTTGAATTTAAGGAGTTTTGAGTAGTTATTGCGTGAAGACCTTCTTGTTCAACTAAAAAGTGTAAATGGCTTAAAAAAAGTAGGATTACACCAAACCCGTGGTGCTTAGTTGATAGTAATAAGATAAATCATGGGGTACTTAATTGGGTTCTTCAATTGTTGAAATTCTTAGCTCCAAAGTTTTTATGCCTTTCAGATTTTTTTGGGGACTCATTCAGAAGAAAACTGTTGTTTGGTGAGTAGCTCTTAACTTATTGTATTCCATTTTCCTTTGTGTTCCATATTGGGATAGGGTTTGAGGAAAATAGGCCACTGGTGATCTATCATAGCTTTAAACTATGATATATGTTATTAATTTTTTTTCCCCAGTAATGTCACATTATAAAATGACAAGTATATAACTCGACTGATATTAGAAACTGACAAACAGCTGGCTTTCTGAAAAACAAGATTGCATTAAAAACTTTAAAATAAATTTACAGCTGAGCTGTTAGATGAATTTGAAAATTATTGGATCTGGAGCAGGACACAATTGCGATCCCAAATATTAGGCCATCTTGGGCTTCATTTTACAATCAGCACGGAAGGATGTTAATGAGTTGTTGGATTTGGCTGAACTTTTCAAACTGTTTTTGTTGCTTTGGTTCTTTGATTTTGTGGTACCTATTTTGGTAACTAAAACATGTTCGTATTAATTGTTTTGCTTTGTTGGTTAACTCTGATCCATTTAGTTCTTTTATGCTCATGAGCAGTATCCAAAGAGATGATGATGTGTGCCGATGAAGGGCTGGAACAAATACTTCTTCACTCTCGTTGTCATAAAGGTCGTTTGCTTTATTATTTCCCTGCCAAGCGGAGGTAATCTATTTTGTCTTTTGATAAGGTTTTCCATGGCTGAATTATGTTAAGCTTGTGGTATTCCAATCCTTGTTCAGGCCATCGTGATCTTCCAGATTTTTTTTTGTGTTTTGATCAGTTTGGTGTATAAATATTTCCATTTGCTCATTGAGATGAGATCAGCTGATTCTTTGATTAAAATTTTCTCATTAAGTCACAAACATATTGGTTGTTGTTTAACTTTAGCCCATTATTATTCTTATCAAGAGAGTCACTTTACAAAGTTATTGTCTTCTCAATTCCCCCAGTCTTTCATAGGTTAGTAAAAAATTCACTTTTGTTCTGTTTGATTTATACATATTTCCATTTGCTTAGTGAGATGAGATCAACTGTTTTTTTTGCTTAAAATTTTCTCAGCAAGTTACCATCAAATTGGTTGTCGTTGAGCACACTGCTCATTATTATTCTTAGCAAGTAAATCACTTTACAAGTTTTTTAGATTGTCTTCTCAAATCCCCACAATCTTTCATGGGTTCATAAAAATTCATTTTGTGAGTTGTCGAACTTACAAACAAGTCACATGGAAAAAATGCTAGAGCAATACACTTTTTGGAACCAAACCAGGCCATCAGATGGAATTTCGTACTTGATGAAACTTTCTTATTCAGATCCCCATAAAATATACTCCCTCCGTCCCATAATATATGACATTTTAGATGATTTCATTTTCCCCAAATTATTTGTCGTTTTATATAATCTAGGAGAATTAACTACAATCTTTCCAAAATTATCCCTCATGGGAAAATATTACGGATGAGAGAGAGTATGAGATAAGTATGGTAATTATGGGAATTTAAGGGTATTATAGACAATTCATATTATATGTAATGCTATACAATCATTTTCTTAATTCTTGTGTACAACTCTAAAATGTTATGATGGGATGGAGGGAGTAGACTTTAGTTTGATGATATATTTTCTCATATTAGAAGAGATTGAAGATCCACTTCGTAGTTCGTAATGTGGCACAAGATCTTCCTGCAAGGTGAAATCTATTAAGCTAATGAACTACCTTAGTAGGAAGGCATATTAAAGGTACATTATCTAGGTGGATTCCTTTCGAATGGTTGGACTACGTATAGACCTAACATTTATACAAAGCAGTTTCCCTGCATTAGCTCCTGCAACCTCAGGATTTTTAGCCCAGTATTTTATTGCAGCACCAGGCAATGACCTGCAAAGCATTGTTGTCAAAAGATATTCCATATTTGGTAGTAAATTCTTGAGGTAGGGGCCTTATTACCATAAGCATTCAAGAGCTTTGAATGCTCCAAAGGTAACAAAAAACATATTGAGGTCCATAATGGTGTTATCAGGATCGGCCCACTCAATGACCAAGGAGAAGCTTGCCATAGTACTCTTATTTTTTATATATCATGACAAGTTTACTTGCACTTATATAGATGGCAGTGGTTCTCTAGAACATCACCTACTAAAAAATACCTCAGTATCTTTTCAGACACTTTGATGAAGAATATTTCAAGGTTTTGCACTTCAGTTAAGAATTAGGTGTATTTGCTGTGATTCAAGTTAGGTTGGTTGACAATGTTTTGAGCAGTGGTTACTGGAGGGTAACATGGATTCTATGATGACTTTAATGATTTAAAACTTGACTAAAGGAAGACTAAACACAATTATAAACTTGACTCTTTTTAATTAGTATAGGTCTAAGAAGATGTTTCTGCATGAAATTAGTCCCAAATTATAAATATGGCAATCATGATAAAGGTTATAATTGGCATCTGAATCCACAGAAGCATCCATTAATCAGCAAAAAAAATACTTTCTTGCAGTAACTTAAACCAAGAAGATGACTCCATGTCATCTTGGTGCGGATGGCATACTGATCATGGGTCCCTCACTGGTGAGCAATTTTTCAGTCAACCTATTTCTTTTTAAAGCTATGGCAATGTATAGCATTTCAATTCCACTGTACAACTGCAGATGAATTGTTTTAAGCTGGCTCACTTATGTGTTTCCTCTTCATATTATGCCTTTTTGCTTCCTGTAATTAATAAGCACATGTGAAATAGGGTTCAGTGACCACTTTATATGGCATTCTTGATGATTTGTTTCTATGTGTACTTTATACACCTATGTGACATTTTATCTTCATTAATATGTTTATTTGTGCGGTACTATCTGGTGATCCTGTAAAACAGAAGGGGAAATCTAAATTTAAAGTGACATTAAAATGAATGGAAGTAGAAGAGATGATAGCAAATAAAGGAAATATTTACTTAGGTCTTCTCAAGCCTTCCATTGGATTTGGGAATTCAAATTAAAACTTCTTGTGCTTGACACTGGGGCCAAGTGAATGAACATGTATAATACTAGGTTTCCTAAAACAATGCTCTTTTTTTTAGTGTGGAAATTGAGAACTATACCTATTATATGCTGGACAGATGAAGAAAAATAAGACTTAATTTCTTTACCGAGAAACATGCCTTACATGACAATAGGGTTGATGAGTTTAAATTCTAGTTTCATTGCACAAATAGATGGCAGAACTCAGATTCTGTTCCAGCAAATTGCAAATATGTTCTGTACTTTTCCCTCCAGTAAATGAGTACTGACAATTTCCAAATAATTTACGTTTGTATTTGCCTTCCATTTATTAACTTTTATTAGCTTGATAAAATTTTCTATTTTCTTTATTTGATATTTCTAAAGTGAATTGCTTCTCATCGTGTGTCTAATTTCTTCTTGAATCCAACATGTAGGTCTTACATGTGGCATGTTTATGAGAGATGCTGTAGAAATTCCTTGCCCTGATAGCGCTGCCGGGCTTTATATAAAAACAAGAAATGGTCAAATAGTCAAAGTATACATTCTTGTCCTTGCATTTGCACAAACTTGCTGGCAATTTATACTCCCTCCTTTCCAAAATTAGAGATACATTTTTCTTTTTTGTCTATTTCAAAATTAGAGACATTTCTACTTTTGGTCTATAAGTGGCTTGAAGTTCCTAATATGCCGTTACTTTTATTTTTGGTTGATTGGTACTGAATACTGATGCTACTACTACTATTACATTTTTATCTAATGTTAGGGATATGGTTGAAAAAATAAAGTTTTCTGTAAAAGTTATCATTTTACAAATGTATCTCTAAATTTTTGGAACGTATGGAGTTCATCTTAATGAATTGAATTTTCAGAATTTCTTATTTTAAGGTTTTCTATTCATGATATAATTTGATTTATAGGATTGTTGACTTTCCTTTAGTCAACATTTTCTATGCAACAATTTTATGGGATGTTCTCACCTTCGGTTGGAGACATTGGGGAATATTTGTTTTCCTTTTCGGCTTTTCTTTGTGTGAAAGTTCTGAATAAATTGGACTAAAATAAAGTAATTAGTTTCTCTGTAGACAGTTTACATATAAACTAAACAGGGAAAATGTTGAGTGGAATTTGAAAGCTTTTCTGCATTGAGTTGCCCATACTTCAGTTTTGCTAGGCCAGCTATATTAAAGTATTTGCAGAAAATCTGGAATCGGATGTAAATATGTAATTCTGAAGCTAGCTAGTGCTTAATAGTTAACCTTTTTGACGGAATAGTTGGTATCAAATACCTTTCTTTTTTTATCCCTATGAGTATGAATGATTTGGAATGTATTCCTTCCATATTTCCATTTATCAAAAATTAAGAATAAAAAAATGTATTACATATTTCCAAGGCTGGGTTCATATGGTAATTAGCTCTTAATTCTTATGCTTTAAGATATATATAGTGAGTATAACTACTTGGACTATTCTTGCTTCAGGTGGTTTATGGAGAAGATGAAATAGCATACCAAATTGGTGAAACAACTGAAATACTGTCAAGAGGTCATCTTTGTGCAACACCACACTGTGTTCGGGTACTTTCTGTAATCACCACTTACCTATTTGCAGAACACGAGATTGATTTTTGAGCATAGTGTGGTTGCATGGTTTGGCAACATTTCTGCACTTTTCTTTTTGCAAAATGCTGCATTGGATTTTTACCTTCCCCTCATAATCTCTAGAGTTCTATTTGTTGCATTGTGTTCCTATTACTCCCATTTATGATCAAGCTTGTAGAAGTTTACTTTCTTGTTTTGCTCTATTAGATTGTGTTCCTTACATCTTGAACTTAAACCCATAAATCTTAATCATTATATGTATTATATATTCAGTGGTTACTGGAATATCGATTTAGATCTGTATTAAATCGCATATTGTGGTCGTCATAGTTAGATAACTTAGGGTAATGCGTTTTAGCAGTAAGACATGTCCATGGGTTATGTTATGCAAATATTCTTATTCCTTAATAAGCAATGGATTTTCCCCCATTGTGTTGCTCAAACAATTCGAGTTGATTCCTTCGTCATCTTTCTGTGCACTTATTATGGATCTATTAATCGTATATTTAATCCTCTCATATTTCCTTTATATTGCCTTTTAGGCACCAAAGGGGGAGGAGGCTTTTGCACTTGAACGCTCAACATTTGCACTATTCATGCAGCCTGACTGGTATATTTATTTTTGACAGTAGAACTATATATATGTACTTGGCTGTTTTGCTGTTTCATTTATATCTGAGAATGTTTTCATGAGAATTAATTCTGGCTTGTCTGATCATCCCTTAAATCCAAGTATGTCTCAATGAAATCTTACATACACACACACATACATAAAAACACGTCAGTCAACTAATGAGGTGGCTAGTGAGGGTGAGAGGAGGTAGGTAGTTTGGGAAGGAGACAGAAGGCACGCATGCATGTGGTTTATGTTGCTATAGGATATGTTAAACCTCCCACCCTAATTACAAAAGAAAAAAAGAAAGGGAGAGAGGAATTTGGCAATTGTCTTGTTTCTCTACTTTTAGTAGCCCTTGCTGTATCATCAATTACTCTATTAAAAAAGGTTTGGGATAGGAAGGGAATTGAGTAGCAGTTAGCACCTTATTGGGGAGTGTGATAGGTGTGACGGAGGAATTTAATGGACAAACTACATTCTTCTACATATGGATTTACTTGCATCCAATGTCTATCAATATCGTGGAGGTTTAAAAGGTTAAACCGCTAGAAATCAGAGCAAGTGCTGCAGCTGCGGGGAAGGGGGGAAGAAGATGGAGTTGGGATTTCACGGGCGATGGGAAGCATGTCAAGAAAGTGCATAGAGACACTGAATCTGGACAAGAAAAGCAAGTTAGAAATAAAGTAAAAAATGTTATAGAATTACTTTCATTTATGAATATTATAGTAGACATCAAAACATTAAAGATTGTTTAATGTAGATATACGACATTAGTTAGCGGTACTTAACTGTTTGGGTGTCTTGGTCTGCAGAGGGTCCCTATGACTCACCCGCTTAGTGTAGCTGCTGTGATTATCTTGTTCAAACTTTTTTGTTTGTTTCATGATAATTTTTTGTAATAAATCTTGGTTTTGCTAATAAATGATTTTAATCTGATGAGATGGTATTGTCAAAGATGGCATTTCTTTCCATATCTGGGGCAAAAATAATCTACCAAAAAATTAAAGAGAGCATTTCTTTTCATGCTTTGTTTATTTACTTTAGTTGACTGAAAAGGAAGAACATTGCTTGTACAACACCTACATTATTTCTTATAATCCTTCATTACTAAAACTGACTTTTCAAACTGGAAACTTACCAAGACAAATGAAATGTTTTGATTACTTTTAGGGATTCCATTCAATTTTGTTCCCATAAGTTAGTTTGTGGATTGAGCTAATTTTGGTGAAGATGGGTGTTTGTTTCATTTCCTGTTTATTCATGATTTCCAGGGATGAAAAGCTTAATTTTCCAGAAGTGGTGCATATTCATCAAGAGGTATGTTTTCAAATGATTTTACTCTGTCAGAACACTATGCACTTTAGGACTTGAAAGAGTGTTTAGCAGACCAATATGGAGAGGAAATGTTGGCTCCAAATCCCTGGTTTGAGATGTTTTAAACATAAATGTCTCTTGCATTTTTTCCGACTTCTCCTTCACTATCATAAAGCTCAACTTAACTCTGTCTAAACCCTGGCAAATCATAGGTCATACAAACGTTAGAACAGATACAAAAAAGTATACAACTCATTTGGACACTGCTTAAAAGATTAAACTAGTAACTATACTCGGTAAACTTGAAAAACTGTTTTAGTTTTGCTTTTCAATCATGTTATGTAGAATCATATTATAACTAGTTTCAAGTTCTACTGTTTTGTTTTCCGTAGTTGGACTTAAATCTTCTTGGCACATCATAAAATATTTTTCTTGTCTTATTCTACAGCTGATTTCATCTGGTGGATCTCTTACATTTGGAGAGTACACTGAGAAGCTCCTCGATAAGTATTACCACCTTAAAACAACGTAATCTCTAGTTGTTCTTTACACAGTCATTTTTTCGAGACCCATTCACTATTGACTATTCATGAATATTATTCAGTATCAATAATTACATGCGGAAATATTAATTCCTTGAATGGAACTCAGTATAATGATTAATGACCAACTTCTATATACACCACCATGTACATAACTTGGCAATTTCCATTTATTACTTTCTTTTATGTGGGACAATTGTTTTTCGCGAGTCATAGCTACATGGTGTTTGTCTTTTCATAGTACAATGAATGTATTGTGTTGACAAGATGCCATCTAGAAGCAGCTAATGGGTTGGTTGTTTAATCTTTTATGCCGTGCGGATCTTTGAGAATTTCTGTATCAAACTAAAAGTTTGTCATGCTACAATTCACAACAACATTCAAAATATAATATCACTATATAAGCTTGCCGAAGAAACTACTGCAACATGTATGAAATTGTCCGTGCTTAAAGGCACAACGGTTGGATGGATTTTTTTTTTTGGTGGACGGGAATTATTTTTTTGTGAGATGAAATGTGAACTTCTAGAATAAATCTGAATCGTACTTGTGCTTTAAAGTGGAAAATTTTCGAATTGAGTTCTATCTTATTATTATAAATTTGTCTCATTTATCCTTGCTTTTGTTTCTTTTAATCTAGTGAAAAGTTTGAATAAACTAGATAGATGTCATCCTTTATATTTTTGGGTGTTTCAATTTTTTTTTGATAACTGAGAGTTTGCGATATCGCAATTGAATTAATCTCTACGAATCTGAGTTGATCTTTTTATACGCCCCGTGTCTCAATGAGCGCCTTTACAAATTGTTCCAAAATGTTTGTTACTTCTAAAAGTTTTAATGTATTTATTCAAATGGTTTTAATTCATTATGCAGACCTACAATCTAATTTGGTATGTATACTTTATGTCTGGTACTCCACTAGAGAGAAAAAAATGAAATAAAAATTAAAAATTATCACGTGTGATGAGACAAAACAAACATTAAAATACAGTCTAAAAACAAGAAACTTCAGACAAAACATGGAACATATAATAGACTTGATACATAGGAGATTTAATTATTTCATAACTAACTGTTCCTCGTAACAACATTTTTCTCCGCCTCACAAAAGATATGGATTAACTTAGCATAACATGATCGTGTTTATCCGTGGAAATAAAGTGCTGGTAGTTATGTAATGCTGGCATAATAATAAATTTATGATGATATATTTAAAGATATTAGATTGTTTTGTATTATTATTAATTAAAAAATATTATATAATTTTTTATAAACACATTTCTTTTTTAGGAATAGGGAAAAATGTAAATAAACGTCAACATACACGGCTACTACACTGAAAAGACATGATATCAGGATAACATGGCCCTGCCCAACCCTACCCTACCCTACCCTACCCTACCCTACCCTACCTCTTCATATCAGTGTCAGCTTGTGAAAGCAACCGTGAGGCCTAAGTTATATTAAATTATATTGTATAATTTATTAGTATTTTATCTAAATAAATTATATGTTATTATATTGTTCTTTCATTCTTATCAAACGAAGGCATACACAATGAGACAACAATAATTGAATATTTTAAATATAGAGATCTCAAGTGAATCTAAACAGAATTAAACATAATAATAATGATAATGACGTGATCGTGAGATGAAATAGCGAGAAATCCCATGACAATTAGGTCGGTAAATGATAATTGAAAAATTCGTATTCGTCCGTATCTGTTTCAAAAAATATATATATATATTATTCGCATTTCGAAAAAAACGGATATTCGTATTCAATTTAAAGGTATCCGTAAATAAACGAACACGAATACGAATATAGGCGTATTCGTATTCGTTTAACATCCGACCGTAAATAGATCTGACGGATAACGGATGATTCGGAATCCGTATCCGAATAACTTAGATATATATATACTTATATTAATTATATAAATATATATTTTAAGTTATTATATATATATTAATAACTATATGAGACCACTATTTTTTTAATATTATTTTATTTTTTAAAAGAATTTCCAAAATGACATCTATAGTTTTAATATATATATTATTTAAAAGATGTATGCAATATTATATATATATATATATTAACTTACAAAATTATAGTTATTAGTTTGTTACATATATATTGTTACATATGTATATATTAACTATAAAAATAACTATTAGCTTGTTACATATATATTAATAATTTATGTTCATTAAAATCTTAGATTCATTAGTATGATTTTACATTCATTAAAATCTAGTAATTAAATAAAATCTTAGTAATTTATAACAAAAAAAAACTTGATTTTTAAATTTATCGAATACAGAAACGAATATTATTTTAAATATCGAATACGGATAATATTTTTAAAATTCATCGAATACCGAATACGAATTAATTTTTTTAAATATAAATACAGATACACTGATATCCGTATATATTCGTTCAGAACCGTAATGACAATGATCATATATATAATATATAGTTTCACTACTCTTTAGTTTTTGAGAGCTTAACAATAATAAACTAATAATGAGTGTTTACTTCATTTGTGATGTAGTTGTTACACTATGTTTTGATTGATAACTAAGACACACAAAAGATTGTCTCGTACCAATAATAGAAGCAAGTGAGCTCAACGTATATGTAAGTGCCCAATTTTTTATAAATGAAGATTTAATTTTTTTTATTTATTATTTTAAAATAGTAAGGGGTTAATTTGATTAATGTGGTTAGTTATGGGTAAAATACGCAAATATTTTAAATAAACAAGTGGTTATAAAATATTCATTGTTATCGGAGAATATTCGTTTGGTCGTAGAATATTATTCTTTTTGGAAATATTTGTACGGACAGTAGCGATCTTTTAATAGGCCCCCATAACGGAAAGTGATTGGATGAAGAAACGACAAATATAAGTTGTTTATAAATATTCTTGGTAGTAGTTATTCTGAATTAATCTTGTTGGAATACCCGGTTGGTTAAAACACATGTCTGGCGATTGTTCTTGCGATGACACGGTATTACACCAATTATTGATGTGAAGGCCTTTTACTCATAATTATTCATGTAATTCTTTGTTCAATTATTTTATTTTATTGATTCAATAATTGTTGCGTTGATTTTTTATATTATTGTTGTTTCAATAATTGTCACTTACACAATATTTTTCATTATCGAAGCAATAATTCATATTATCCTCAATAATATTATTAGAAAATATTATTGATAATGTCTAGAAAGTTCTGCTCAAGGAGAGATTTGGTCACCTAATTGGGCGTAAGAGAGGAGAAATTCTTATTGAAAGCCCCTCTTTTCTGAGGCCTACTTTCACAATATTGTGATTACGTAATATTATTTGTGAATAATTAATTATTGATTCATATGATGAGGAAAATATTGATTTTATGTGGATGTAGATGGAGAAAATTTTAATGTGACAATTGTTGAAAATTAAAATTTTATCTTTTTTGATAAAATAATTTATTTAAATATATTATTATATTTTAATAATATAATAATGATGATATTTTTACGATAAATGTGGGATATATGAGTATATGTGAAGGAGGATATTTTTGTTATCAAAAATATTTAAAGCATGTTTTATGTGTTTGGGACCCCATTTCTTGACTGAAATTTGATTATAGCCTGTAAAATCGTCCGTTTATGGATTTCGGTCAATTTCTGTTTGAAATTTGGAAAAACTTTCTTTTGTAAAGTTGTAGAGAATTGGATTTCTATAAAAACTCATGAGATTCAATTTTCTGATAAAAAGGGCTATTTATTATGAATTATTGAAGTTAGAAGCTCAAAATAATTGATTTTTAGAAGTTTAAAATAATTTAAATTAGAAAAACATTTTGATATGTTTGGTGGGCTTGGTTGGTTGTTGAAATGAGCTGATTTCAGTTTATAAGAGTGTCGTGAGGGAAAATTTTATATATATTAATATTATATTAAATTTTTTACTTTGGTGTTCTAAGCATTTTCCTATAAATAGGTGCTTAGGTTAGAATTGAAAATCACACCGTAAACTCAAGTTTTCTCTCTATATTATCGAGCATATTCTTGTGAGTATTTTGAGTATACTTTGAGTCTTCGTTGATATATGTCTGCAAGTTCAAGTCATAAACTATATCCTGGTGTTTTATTGTAAGATCTTGTCTTTTTGTGAGTAAGGGATATTTTTTTTTCGTAATGATATTATTTCTTCAATATCATTATCTTTGAAATATTGATCTGAAATTTTATCAAATTTGAAACTTTTGGTGTCAGATTCTTATTCACGTATACGACACTTATTCACGATATCGACACTATTCATCAAAAAATGAAAATTTTCCTTTTAAATCTAAAATATCTATTGTGGATACTAGCTTTTGATTGTATCCATGTTTTGATCATTCTTGAATTTTACACCACTATGATTATTTTTGAGGTATGGATAAAACAAAGACGCAATCTAATTCCCCAAAATAGGTCCATTCCATCCAACCCATTCTGAAGTCGCCAAATACATGGTACGTAAAACAACTATAACTTTATTACAACAATTGTCGTGCAAAATGCAACAACACATATCTTTGTGAATTTGGATACAAATATATATCAACTATGACTCATGTCCCAACCGTGACAAAGACCTCATAATGACACCTTACATAAAGGTATAATCGAAAACCTGTTTTAGAAATTAGAATCTTTGGGAAGTGCTCAAGAAACCTTCGTATACGGGAGGCCATGCATTATAGGTTATGATAGATATCATATGGCCACATAATTATCCTTGGTTGATCTGAATAGACCCCTAAAGAAAAACGAGAAGATTACTATCATATTCTTCCCAATGGTGAGTCTTCTTCTGACATATCATTATCTCCACTTTATCTCTAATTGGGTATTATACTCCAAACAAACACCAAGATTATATAGGTAGTCTTTGGTAGATATACTCGGCAAGTGGATGAAAGATAAACTGCGTCTTATGATGACTCGAGGTTGTATGTCATTAAACATCTTGTATAATAGTGACAAAACACCCTTCCAAAGTTAAATTCACCTCACCTCAACATCTATAGACCACCGCTTCTATTCCCATGTTATTCAGCTTGTCCCAAAATTTACACTTTTATTACACAGAAAGGAATTGTGAAGCAAAGGGTGAAAGACAACTAAACAATAAAAAAATATCATGACTAAAGATAATTAAATTATCAATAGCCTTCATCAATAATAAATCGAGATTTAGAACATATGGTAGATAATAAAAAAATTCAACCATAGTTGCGTGAACGAACGAGCAATCCATTAGAAGAGTCGAATAGACTATAAAGTCTATTATCTTCTCCATGTTAAAAGTCTACCAACAATGTTTTATCCTCGTAATATCAATCAACAATTCCTCGTCCCACAATCACATGTATAACTCATAATCGTAATTGTTGTTCTAAATTCCTTTTCTCATTCGGAGACGAAGATAATTTTAATCACTTGTCTTTACGAAATATTAAAGATCATGGTTATACCAAATCACGCCTCTTCTGCTCATAATCATACTAATAAATTCATCTTTTGCACTATGGGCCAAAGATATTCATCAACAGATTCATCTTTGCACTACAAAACCAAAGATATTCATCAACAGATTCATCTTTTGCCTTTCTGAGCCAAAGATATTCAACTTCTGGTCATCTTTGCACTTTACTGACCCAAAGATATTCATCAACAATTCATCTTCGACTTCTGGGCCAAAAAGATATTCATCAACAAGTCATCTCTTTCGCACTACTACGACCAAAGATATTCATATCTCAAAGAAATACATAATCATTTCAGAATTTATATAAACCATAATTATAACCATATATGTTGATCAATTCACCTTTTACTTAAGCTAAAAAGATATTCAATTATAAATTCAATGGTCATGATCATACCAGTCAACAATTCAACTTTGCACTACTGGCCAAAGAGAACTTATAGTCACGATCATACCAATAATCTATCCATCTTTACACTCAAGTCAAAGAGAAATATCACCATTAGAGTTATAATAATGTTATATAGAAACAATATAATCAACATATAGATTTAATCTCAAGAGTAAGATTCATAAATCAATGATTTCATAACAACTTAATCAAAATGTTATAAATCACTTAATAATCTCATAATCTAATATTATTAATACTACCACAATATTTTAATCATTTCTTAAACTTATAAACAATTTATTTTAATTGTTTACACTTTACTAATAAATGCATTTAATCATCTTAAAATGCCAACCTCATAAGATCTCATCACCAATAGCCAAAACCCTCATCAAAAATCTGCATATATCTCATATATAATTCTCAAGCCATAAAATCATATTTTCCAATTTTCTTAATTCACATAACATATTTAATTCATTTACTCATAACTAAAACATTTTCATGAAAAATACCAAATCAGTTTTAAAAATATTTCTTTTCTGGGATTTAGAAGAATATAGTCCCATATTGAATATATATTTTTCTCAAAATTTTTAAAATTCATTTACTATTTTTCACATGGCCAAAACCACCGAATATTCAGACATTTATCATAAATTGTACTTTTATCCAAAAATTCTGAAATTTATACGGTATACTGATATTATATAGATGTACTCACAATAAAAATTTCATCAATTTTGAAGTTAATCACAAGGAGTTATAAGCAGTTACTTTTAAAATAGTATTTTCTCATAAAATCCATAACTCCTAATCTATACATCCAAAAATCGCCATTTTTGGACACAATCAACAAAACTCATCAAATTATCATTTCAAATTTTTCCAGAATTTTTGAAGGTTCAGAAGAATTTCGAAATAATAACCCTTAAAATTCCTTATTATCCCTTACCTCAAAAGAAAGAAAGATTTCGATTTGGAATAACGAAACTTGCACCGTATAAAGCAACACTCAAAGTATACTCAAAATACTCACAAGAATACGCCGATAATATAGAGAGAAAACTTTCAGCTTACGGTGTGATTTTCAATTATAACCCAAGCACTTATTTATAGGAAAATCTTGAACACCAAAAGCGAAAAAATTTAATTTAATAATAATATATATAAATCAAGATTCCTACGATTCTAGAAATCTGATTTTAGCTTAATAAACACATGCTAGGGTTGCCCACAAAACAAAAAACGTTTTTCACACTTTAAATATTTTAAACTTCCAAAAATCAATTATTTCGGAGCTTCAGAACTTCAATAATTCGTAATAAATAGCCCTTTTATCAGAAAATTCGAATCTCGCGACTTTTTATAGGAAATTCAATTCTATACAACTTTACAGAAGAAAATTTTTCCAAATTCCAAACAGAAATTGACCGAAATCCATAAACGGACGATTTTACATGCTATAATCAAATTTCAGTCAAGAAATGGGGTCCACCGACATGAAAACATGTTTTAAATATTTATTGTAACAAAAATACTCTTCCTCCTCGTATACTCATATATCCCACATTCATTGTAAAAATATCACCATTATTATATTATTAAAATATAATAATATATTTAAATGAATTATTTTATAACCACTGCATGTATTTTTGAAAAAAAATTTATATATCACCCTTTAACTTTAACTTTTATCAATTTAACCATTTACTGGATTGTAATTATAAAAAAAATTGAATACTTTTATTTCATAAAATTCGGGGTCTTACAGTACGAATCCTTAATCTTTAATCCTTGTCATTTTATTTCACTGGATTCGTTTATTTAAAAATATTTTTTATCATCCTTAGTCTTAAATGATGATATTATTAAATATCTTTGGCCTGTAGTGCAAAGATAAATGATTTCTGATGAATATCTTTGGCCCGTAGTGCAAAGATGAACAGGTGTTTAGATAAACATGACTAACTGATGAATATCTTTGGCCTGTAGTGCAAAGATGAATATTTGATTCCAAATATATATTGATTGATGTTACAGGAATAAAAGATAGACGATGAACTTTTAAATTCATACATAGAAGATAGTAGTTTACATTCTCTACTTAACTCTTCTAATGAATTATTATTTCCGCTACTGAATATTGATTTAAAACTTGTTGTCTATTGTATTCTATTAGATTTTTTTTTCCCTCAAGAAGACTAATGATAATTTGTTGTATATTATCTTAGTCATAATATTCTTTATCGGGCTAGTTGAGCTCACCTTTTTTCTTTTTGTTCTATTTTTCTTCTCGTGAGGCGAGAATATATAAGCGGGAACTAGTCTTAAAGTGAGGAGTAATGGTTCAAGACAATTGTTTTAGTAGTCCTCACCATTTTATAAAATAGTGTATCAATAATTATAATGAGGACTTATTTGAGTATAAATATTGTCTGAAGATAATATTTATATTCAAACTCACAGCTTTTACCGTTGTAATAATAAAGTTGTAGTTATTTCGCATCTATGTATGACAACTCGAAATGGGTGATGTATACTTATTTTAAAAGTCTTTATTTTGGGGCGTTACAATATAGCCAACATTCTGTTTTATAGGTTGTTTTATATGTATAATAGAATTATATTATTTTATACCATATATATATATATATATATATATAGGGACCGATCTATTAATAACATTGTTTATTTAACATTATCTTTATAGCAGATTGTGATCGTCCATCTTAAGATTGGACAATTTAATAAAACTTCTATCGGTAATTTAATACTGCGAACGAGACATATGATCAAAATATTCTTTATAAAAATTTTTATTCGCAGTATTAAACTGCGAATACTAAATATTGTCAAATAATTAATTAAAAATGTAATAATATTTATAAATAAGTCTGGTATGCAGAATGAAAGTAGTAGTATTGTTGATGAAGGACGTGGACCCAGGATGTTATTAATTGCCGTGTCCGTCGATAAGTTTGTTGGCGAGATTAACTGAACTGGGGAAGGGGTGCCGGCAGCAGTAGTCAAACGTAAGTAGGACTAGTATTTTAAAAACGTGGAGATTGGTCAACAAATAAATAAATTATGAGGTGGCATAAACAAACTTTGAAAAAGAGGCTGGTGGGCCCCTATGCAGTATCCTATCCTTCCACGGCTGCTCTCCTTCTTTGGTCTTTCGTCTTTATTTTGGCATTTTAATGTATTCGTTTCCAGAACCCCTATTAGCCGTCGGCTTGTTAGGGCTATTTATTCATAATTATTTTATATTTTAAGTTAAATTTTAATTAAATAATTATGAATCGAGTTCGAATTATTTATAAAAATATATATATATATTTTTTTATTTATGCAAAGAAATCACATTAAAACAAGTACTAAAAGTTACTCGGTAAGAATCTTGCGGTCATCCACATATAATTTTATTAAACTTATCCAACGTATGTAATTAATAGAGTATTATATATATATATATATAATCAGTTATTTATTAGTACATTTATTATATGCTCCACTGTCTCGAAAAAACAAAAAGTCATTATCCAGTTGAAATGACATAAAATTAAAAAATGGGAATGGGACCAATGTCTAACGCCCTCTCCTCTCCCTATAAAACACAACACTAAATCATTTAGTGTTTCATAATCCAAACTTTCTCCTTCTTCTTCTTTGATAGTCCGTCCCAAAATCATGTCACTTTCTTATCTATTCCCAGCACTGGATTCTCGCCGGAAAAGCCGCTGCAGAGCTGCCGGATTCCCCAAACGGTGTTTTTCGGTGGCGAAGCAGCATAAAACCAGGATTTACATCCTTAGACGTTGTGTTACTATGCTTCTTTGTTGGAATGATCGAGACCACAATTAACCAATTTTAATTAAATCTATTCCACCTCTCCGATGAATCATCTGGGTATTTTCTTGAGCTTGCCAATTCTCAGTCTTGATCAAGTTTGAAGATATATGATTAATGTTCTGGGTATTTCTCCATGGATCTTGAAAACCTTGTATGAAATGGCAAAGTTGTCCCAAAATTCAGCCCGAATGCATGCAGGTTTGTCAAAGATTGACCGCAAAGGGTTATGCAGCAAATATGGAAATCTTTGGCATCTGTTTGTGAGAAAAGTGGATTTTTCCAGTAATTACAAAACGTGATGGATTTCTTTTAGTATGGAGCAAAACAGAGGTTTCGTGTTTTGTTGTTTTAGAGGCTTGTCCAAACAGAGAATACGGTGGGTGGGGAAATTATGTACAAAAGGGAGTATTATATTATGTACACAGCAGAGAATGTACAACTTATTACTTAGATATCATCAATAAATAGAAAATTAGAAACATAAGAATTGTTTTTATTCCCTCAACTTATTACATTCCTCATATAAATGGTGATTATTCTCTCGATTGAAAATGGATGGAGTACTAAGTAAATTGTAGAAAATAATCATTATTGTCAAACATATTTTATGGATCTGATTACGATTGATAAAATTGATCAATACAGTGTTGACACGCAGCATTTCCCGACCTCTATATTGATCAATTGATCAAAATTAACTTTATACTAACCACTTTAATATTAAAATGATCATTATTTAATATATATTAATTCCTTTTTCTTTTTTGTCTTACGATTGTGTCACACTCACTTGTTAAAAAGTTTTAAGGGTAAGACACTATTTTGGGCTTACACACCACTCACCCAACAAGAAAGAGATGATAACTAGATGGCATTGCTTATAGTATTAAAAATAGGGTACTTGAATATTAGTATTAGATATAAACTGCAACATAAGGAGTCAGGACAGACCATCCAATTGATGACCTCTTGATCCAATTATATTTTCATTTGTTTTGTTTGGTGTAACATCAGTAACCATTCTTAGACTTTTTCTAGAACATTAATTAATTGAGTTTTTGAGATGTTTATTTTCTGTCAGAAAATTGTTTATTTTTTTCTCATTTATGAATTTTAATAATCACTTGTGTTGGTAACTCTTTCAGCACGAGCTAGAAGGTTAAGAATATGTATGCTAATGCTAATGCTAATGCTAATGGGTTCTTGATCTTAAATATCCTTACTGTCTTAACAAAAATTCCTCACAACATTCCAAATTAGCACTACATTTACTTAATTAGCCCACAAAACCGGAAAATTAATGCAAGGACTAAGTAGACTTCATTGACTAGTTTTTAGCTTTATACTAGTAATTTACAATTGTTATGGAAGCTTCTATTCTTTTTCATGGCATGACCTTAGCTTAATTGGTTGCCTTTGGGCCAGGCAGGCAGAGTTGGTCCATTTGTTTCCAAATGTGAAAATTTTAATATTCATAAACTTAGTTAAGGAAATAAACATGATAAATCAACTTTTGGTACCTGTACTGAGACACTGTAAGACCACAACTTATTATAAATAAAATTGAATTTTCCTTTATTCGTTATTCTAAATTAATAAGGGTTAATTTGATATAATTCTTTGGTTATGGGTGAAATGTGCAAAGTTTACAAAATAAGCAAGTGGTTATAAAATATTCATTATTGTCGTGGAATATTCGTTTGGTCGTGGAATATTCTTTTTGTTTGGAATCTCCGTCGACCTGCCAGCCATGATCGTTGGTGGGCCCCATAACGGAAAAAATTTGGATGAAGGAAAACGACAAAGATTGAGTTTTATAAATAACGACGTAAATTGTTACCGCTTAACATTTGTTGGGTTACCCGGTGGTTAAAATACGTGAATGTCTGGCGCATGGTTGAAGATACCACAGTATTGCACAAGATTATTGAATTATTGATCCTTACGTAGAAGGCGCACTACTCAATAATTATTACGATGATTCTTCGCTCAATATTATATTTTATTGATTCAATAATTCTTGCGTTGATATTTTGTATTGTCATTATTTCAATAATTGTCATTACACAAGATTTTCCATTATCAAATCAATAATTCATATTATTTGAATAATATTATCGAGATAATATTATTGGCAATGTCTAGAAAGTTCATCTCAAGAGAGGTTTGGTCACCTAATCAATTGCGGCCAAGAAGAGAGAAATCCTTATTGAAAGCCCTCTTTCCTGAGGAACAGCACGGGTGTCAAGATCTTGTGATTCTAATAATATTATTTTTGAATAATTAATTATTGATTATTATGATAAAGAAACTATTTATTTTATGTGGATATATATGGAGAAAATTTTTAATGTGACAATTGATGAAAATTAATATTTTATCTTTTTCTCGATAAAATAATTCATTTAAATATATTATTTTAATAATATATTAACTGGTGATATTTTATAATGAATGTGGGATATATGAGTATATGAGGAGGTAGAATATTTTGTGGCATTAAATGTTTAACATATTTTTGTGTTTGCGGACACATTTCTCGACCAAAATTGATTATAGATCGTAAAATCGCCTGCTTATGGATTTTGGATAATTTTTGTTTGGAATTTGGAAAAATTTCTTCTGCAAAGTTGTAAAGAATTGAAATTCCTATAAAAAATCATGATTTGAATTTTCTCGATAAAAGGGATATTTATTGTGAATTATTGATGTTTGAGTTCAAATAATTGATTTTGAAAATTTTAATTATTATTTTCAAGAAAAAACGTTTTTCAAAGGTTGGTGAGCATCTTTAACATGTGGTTGGTGGCTAAAATCATATTCCTTGGTGGTGGGTTTGAATATTTGGTAAATAATAATAATTTATTAATTTAGTCTCCTTCATGCTCTAACATTTTCCTATAAATAGAGGGTTAAGTTAGAATTGAAAATCACACCGAAACTAAGTTTTCTCTCTTCTCTCTAAATTATCGAAATGTATTCTTGTGAGTATACTTTGAGTGTTCTATACTGGTGCGGGTTTCACAAGACTATACCGAAATTCATCAAGACGGTTATTTTGAGGTAAGGGGTATTATTTTCTTCTTAAATAATATTTTTCTTCAATATCATTATGCCAAGTATTGGTGAACTTTTTTATCAAATTTGGAACTTGTTGTGTCGGAGTTACTTATTCACGATACTAAGACTATTCACGATATCGACACTTTATTCACGAATACTGACTATTCAATCGAAAAATAAAAAAATTTCTTTTTGTCCAAAATATCTATTCGATAATCGGCTTTGATTGTATCCATGTTTTGATCATTCTTGAATTTTACACCAATATGATTATTTTCAAGTATTTTTGGACTTGGGTAAAACAAAGTACTAATCCTTAATCCTTAATCCTTGTCATTTTGTTTCCATCGGATTCGCTTTTTAAAAATGTTTTCATCATCCTCGACCCTAAATGGTGATATAAATGAATATCTTTTTGGCCCAGTAGTGTCAAAGATGAACGATTAATCGATGAATATCTTTGGCCGTAGTCTGAAAGATGAACACGACCAACCAAGGTGATAAAATGAATATCTTTGGCCCAGAGTGCAAAAGATGATTAAAGATGTATATTGATTGCTATTACGAGGATAAACTATTGATGATGGACTTTTAAACCTTAGAAGACAAGAGAATTCTTTCTCTACGTTGACTCTTCTAATGGATTCTTTGCTTCATTGCATTTGTTGATCTAAAACTTGTTGTCTATTGTATTCTATTATATTTTTCCTCGTTGAAGACTAACGATAATTTGTTGTATATTATCTTAGTCATAATATTCTTTTACTCGGGCTAGTTGAAATTTTCACCCTTTTCTTTTTTTTGTTCCATTTTTCTTCTCGGAGGTGAGAACATAAGCAGGATCGAGTCGAGGTATGGAGTGATGGTTCTAGGAAGATGTTTTAATTATCCTCACTATTTCTCGTAAAATAGTGTATGAATAATTAATGAGGACTTATTTGGGTGTGTGTATTGCCTAGAAGATAATATTTGTATTCAAACTCACAACAGATTGTCGTATTCTACACGACATCTGTATTGTCAAAGTTGTAGTTTGCTTTCTATACCATGTATTTTGGCGACTCAGAATGGGTGTTGTATACCTATTTTGGGGGCATCATAGACACGATTTATAATTTGATATTCGAAGTGAAAAAAGTTATAAACTGGTGATTGTACTCGAAAAATGTTACACTCCGTTAAACATTAGGGACACGACTTACAATTTGGTAACTGAAGTGAAAAAAGTTACAAACTGGTGATTGTACTCAAAAAATTTTATAATATGGTGCTTGTACTTTCTAATTTTTAAATAATCGTTAAAATTGATCCAAAGGGAGAGACAAACATACAGAGAGAGAAGCGAAGTCGAAGCGAAGAAGATCATTGATGTTTTGTTCCATCTTTTCTTGCTTCCCACATTCGCACCATTGCTCCACATGCAGTGGCACCGACTTGGGAACTCTGGTGTAATCCATTCATTTTTATTGCATGAACTATAATCTTCTTCTCCGATTTCATTTACGATTCCACTCTAAGACGAGCTCATCATTTCAATTAAACACTGAAAACCCTTTAATAAATATATGGGAACTAGTAATCAATGGAGAATCGAGACAAGAAGAATGAGAGAAGGAGAAGGACAGAAGAAGAGAACCCTAATTTTCAAACAGAATAAAGATGAAACCCTACTGTTTAACGGAGTGTAATATTTTTCGAGTACAACCACCAATTTATAACTTTTTTCACTTCGAATACCAAATTATAATTCGTGTCCCAGTACATGTACCAAAACTTAATTTATCCTGAAAATAAACTAGTTTTATCTCAATGTCCAGTATTGTAAAGAATAATGTTATCCAATGTCTTAGTTAATGTTACTTAACAAAACGAACAAAACGACTCTCTTACGTTACTTTTCTCCATATTTAAGTTACCGGCCTTAAACCTAGTTTAAGATACAAGAGAAAGTTAGTTTTTTTTTTGTTACTCGGAAGTTTAATGAAAATAAGAGAAACAAAAATAATTATAACTATTGGATTACTTTAAAATAGAACTAGAAAAGTTTGTCTGACCTTAATTTCTCTTTAACTATTTTCTTTCCTACCTCATGTACGACAAAAATAACAAATATATAAAAGAAATGGTAGAAATTACATATTAAAAATTAGGTCTAAACTTTAAAAGTGTAGTTTCTACCATTATTTTTTATGCATATTGAGTGACTAGGGTAACCATTCTTGGTACCCTTGTTGTATGATTAGGACAATCAATTTTGGATGGGTTAATTTAGTCATCAGATCTAATTAATTAAGTACTTTTAGAATTAATGTGCATAAATAAATCAAAGGTCAAATAAAATTCTTAGAGCCGAGGAAATAAGATTTATTATTATTATTATTATTATTATTATTATTATTATTATTTTCCACATGAGGTTGCCATCTAGAAGCTGCTAATTCCGTGGTCCGTGGCGTACGCGAGGTTGCTATCTTCACCAACTTTTATGTTCTAGAAATATTCATAATAACATTCCAAACATTAATTGTAGTACTACTTTTACTAAGACAATAAAATACCTTACTCCATAAACTAAAGATTATAATCGTACGTAAAGCATGCAACAAGAAAGTCTGCTTCACTAGTTTATTCCTAACTACTAGTTATTTGTTTATATATATATAGAAGTTTCTTATCATTCCATGACACGGGGATTTTGGTAAAAATGACTCCTTGAAACTGCAATAATATTTTTCATTGTTTTATATCTCGCATGCACTATATGATTTGTTCTTTTCTCTGGATAGATTTAGGATTGAATATAAGACACAATTACAATAGAAAATTACATGCATGAAAATAAAATAAAAATAAAGAACACATGATATACCTAATTTTATTAAATTGTGATTAATTTTGTATATTTGATATATTCAGTAATATATATCCAACATTTTTATTCTATAATAAGCCACACATCATTCTATAACTCAACATTATAGGTGAGTTAAGTTTTTAATTTTATATTTTAATATTTAAAAAAAAATATGAATATGTATTCAGTTTATCATTTTTTTTTGTTTACAAGTTAATGTTTTTGAAAAAACTTCTTAATGAAATTGCGCATTTAATATTAATTCTCAAATTTTAATTCATGAAGCATAAATTCATCTATAGATAAAAGTTGATGAAGTACGTACTACAACACATTAATAACTACTTTTTTTTTTTTGGGGGTGCACTACTACTATATTAAAGATCCTTGACCCATTGAGATGTTATCATAATCAAACCGAAAAATGGGACCATGGTGTCTAACAACTCCTCTATAAAACAGTTCAAATTAACCATGCACCAAGAATTTAAACATTCAAATTCAATCAACCAAAAATCTTCAAACACCAATCATGATGTCCCTTTCTTACCTCATCCCATCAATGGAGTCCGGCTGGAAAAGCTGCGGCAGAGCCACCGGATTCTCAAAACGGTGTTTAACCGTGGTTAAGAAGCACAAAACAAGAATTTACATTCTTAGACGTTGCGTTACTATGCTACTATGCTGGAATGACCGAGAGTGAATTATTAATATTATTTTTCCCTGCAAATTGGGATATATTAATATTCTTGGTGAAGGTAAAGGATGATATATATAGTTTATCTTATTAATTCTTGATATATATTGTTCATCTATATATTCATCAAGCTTGGTGGAGATCGGAGCCATGACCAACTGAACGTACAATCGCAAAACTACTCCATACACCAAAGATGGAAATCTTTGCATACATTTTTATATTTTGTTGTGGTTAAAATGAAGTTTGACTTGCAAATTTTACCGTGTCATGAATGGTTGGACAAAGTCCTATCCCGCTATCCGATCCGGCCAGAGAGAGAAAATTTGGTGGATGCATGGAAATAGTGTACACGCGTGCCAAAGGGAAGATAATGCATGGATGAATCCTTAATATATATATATATATATATATATATATAGAGAGAGAGAGAGAGAGAGAGTCCCGTTCAAGAGCAATTCTATTGAATAGCAATACTCCTTAAAGAGCATTACTATTTAAGACTTACACTATGTTTCTGAGTTTTGAAAAGAAAAGAATAGAAAATTTAAATTAAAACAGAAAAGTAAAGAATAGAAAATTTGAAGTTTTTCTTTGTGTTGTTTCTGAGTTTTTAATGGAAAATGATATAAAATTTAAAATTGAGGATGTTAACGCCAGGATCTTTCTCCACGTCCCAATCACGTAAGACGTCCTGATCCTGCACAGTAAACACAGTCAACACCAAAAGCTTGACGGTGGATCCGTCTTGAGATAAATTCGAGCGTGAGAATTAAATGACGTGTTCACAGGTTAACAATGGAGGAATATATGGTTACAGTGTATTGAGAGAGATAATAATTCTCGGTTGTGTGTATATGGGAGAATATGAATAATCAATATATGAGAGAATTGTACTTCCATACAAGGGCTTCCTTTGCTAAGTTATATTACCTTTGCTTGGATTATCGTACCACCCACTACTACACCTCGACACCCTCCGATCCGATGGACTCTGCGACTATATCAGTTTTATCTACTTTTTTTTGCCACATTTTTTTCTGGCCGTACTTTATGATCACATCCACATTAATGCATGGCAGGAGCCTTGGTCAACTGTCATGCTTTTTCATCATCACAAGTCAAAGTAACAGATATTAAAATATCTAATGGGTCGATCCATTGACCTGAATTCTTGCCTAATAGGATTAAATAAAGTTGACACAATAAATGGGCTCAAAGAGTCCCATGGCTTAATAATAAAAGCCCAACAGATTATACTGATAAATGGGCCCAATCTATCCGGCCCAAAATAGGAGAAATATTATGACCCAACAGAGGACATGAGTTGTAATTTAAAATTTATTATATTAAAAGTTAAGGATAATATGAGAATTATAAAAATATTACTTATTCCAATTTCTTTCCGAGTCTAAATCAAAGTAAAAAAACTTTAGCGTAAAAAAGTGGCCAAGTTTTCTATCAATTTCTTTTCTTTTCCGTTTATTAAAAAACTCAAAAACATAAGAATTGGAAAGAAAACTTAAATTTTCCGTCCATTTCTTTTCTTTTCTGTCCATTTTAAAACTCAGAAACAAAGCGTTAAGGCTCCATGTTTTTCCCAATCTCTCCCCTCATTTGTTTCTGTTTCACGACTGATGTGAGCAAAAAAGCCCCAACTCTTCTCTCGTGCGAACTCTCACTTTCTCCAGATTGAAGCCAAGACCGAATCGAACTCTCATTTTCTCCAACTCTCACTTTCTCCAGACGAAGCCAAGACCGAATCGAAGTAGCTAGCGATTCCTTTGATAAACTTCGATTTTGCTCGATTCGATAAGGGCTTCGATTTTGTTTTTCTAGTTTCTCTGTTAAGGGCTTCAATTTATAAAAGTTCAATCTTTGTGACTATTTGCAGACAATGTGCTCATGTAAAGTTCTAACAGAAACCCCTTAATACATCTCCCATCATAAATACTTTATAGAATTGGTGTTCTACTAAAGTCTAGAATTCATTGATAACTTATACTACTACTATCAAGTATCAACCCATTTTCTAGTACCAGAGCCGGTCCTGGTTTTTGTAAAGCCCAGGGCAAAAAATTTCAAGTATGCTCCTTTATACAAATTAAACAAAAATAAATAAATAAATTATCAACTAATTAAATTTTATTAAAATTATAAGAATTTACAAAATATAAGTAAGAACACCTTGGGGCCTCATTAAAAAACTTGTTTGGGGAACATTTAATGGGACAAAACCCCAAACGAAGGAAAAAGAGTATCCCGAATTGTAAACATTGCATTAAAAATGAAGAACAAGAATCCCAGCCAAATTTTCTGTTGAATCAAATAATAAATAAGAAAAAGTTAGCAAAAATATATATTACAATTTACAAAATTTACTTATCTAGATTCTATATATATCTTTAAAAAAAATTACCTTCAAAGAAAGGCATTGGTCTAACTAGTGGATGATTTATTTTCCAACTTTGTTGAAGAAGAGGAGAATCATTGGATTTTTTTTGTTGTTGCCTTATGAACTGAGAGGGTCGAAGGGTTTTTCCTTCTTTTTGTGGCTAAGAGTTTATTTTGATTTTCCATATTTATTGATTTATTTTATATTATATTTTATAATTAATTTTTTATTTTTTATACACATATATACATCATTTTTTTAAAAAATTGGACCCTTTTCAGCTTTGGGCTCTTCAAGTAGTACTACTGGTAGACTCCGCCTGAGGCCTCGCTTCTGCTCTAGTACTTTCCAAGAATTCAATGATAATCACATAGACCCTTTATGGTATAAGCTTAACCAACATTTAAAATGTAACCCACCAAATTTACAAGATTTAGTTGGAAAGTGAAGATCAAATACAAATTGTTTGGGTTTTGGTATCAAAATTGGTTTTGGGTGAATAGAAACTGTACAAAAATTCAAGGCCATGATATTATGTGTATTCATGATAAATTGTTGACACATAAGTTTTCTTTGAAAACACTTGCTTTCTAGATTACTCTAAGATTCTGGTATACAAGTCTCATGAATATTTTTCTGCTTAAATTTGTGCATGCTGGACTTGGATAAGCAAAATGTACATTAACAGTTTAGGTAAATTACATTAACAGGTTTCTTCCTTTGTCTTATATGGGATTACATCTCAGCAATATAGCTATTATGTCAATAATTCTTTTAATTGGTGATTTCACAATTTCAAGTAAATTTTTATTTGTCCAAGGTGTAAATATAATAGATGACATGGACCATGAAATAGGGAGTTGCGGGAATAATGTAGAAATGAATTTGGAAATAGAAATTGATGGAGATGACTCGAGTGAAGAGGGGTTGAATGTGAATACTAATACTGTTGTCTACTATCCTCAAGTAGCAGATGAGTTTACACCTAAGATTGGTCAAGAATTTTAAACATTAGATAATATTCACACGTTTTATAATACATATGCAATGCATTCTGGATTTAGTATACGAAAGTTTAATGAGAAAAAAAGGGCGGATAGCGATGAGATTTATAGGAAGGAGTATGTGTGTTCTAAGCAAGGAAAAGACAAACTATTAGTCGATGTGGTTGTAAAAAGAAAACGTGGATCTACAAAAGAAGACTGTGGTGCAAAAATTATAGTGGTAAAGAGAAATGACTTGTACGTAATTACTAAAATTGAGGAGGGTCATTGTCATCCATTGTCAACTCCACATAAGAGGCATTTGTTACGATCGCATCGTAATGTGTTAATTGCCCAAAAATTTTTGTATCAGCAACTTGACACAGTGAATATACCACAATATCAACAATACAATTTTTTTGCAGTGCAGGCGAGTGGTTTTGAAAATATTGGTTGCACGCAACGAGATTTATATAACTTTGAAAGAGACAAGCGCAATGACTTGAAGGGACATGATGGGGATATGTTGAATGAGTACTTACAGTTAGAACAACAAAAGAATCCTTCATTCGCTTTCACAATTGACACAGATGATGAGTATGGAATATGTTATATTTTTATTCCTTAATGCTTAATCTTTTATATTTATTTTGTGCCTAAATAAACTCATTATTCTTATATTTTTATTTTAGGTACAATTGATGGGCTCTGTGAATTTGGAAATAATTTGAAGACAAATTGAGTATTATTGGATTAAAGGAGCTAATATTCACGTGGGCCACGAAATATTCAACTGGAGAAAGAATTCCTAGCAATCAAGTGAATATATTACAAATATGATGTGGGTCATGGTTAATTTTCTCATAATTTGATTAATGGAAGAAGCAATGTAATGCACGGACTCCAAACTAACAATATAGGCAACATGAGATCTAGCCCAATTAATGTTCCAAAGATAACAAGCAACCAAACAGATCGGACTTGCAATTCTTGAACTTATGTCGTAGGTAAGATAAATGATATTAAATGAATTTATATGATATATCATGTGGGCCACGAATTTTATTCAGCCATCCTAATTCCTATGCAATTGTTATCAACTGAATTACACTCATCTCCAAAGTCCACACGGAATCAACTTGGTTTTACACGGAAATTGAAGAATTCGAGCGCAACAAGGATTTTGATCACGACAAACTTTGGAATTTAATTCCAATTTCAAATCTGAATTTTGGATTCTAGAAGATTGATTTTTACAATTTTATTGTAATTAGGATTTCTTTTAGAATAAGATTTATTTCTAAATTGAATTCTATTTCTTTATGGGAATTAGTATAATTTGTAATTCTTTTAGGATTGGGATTTCTACTTCCTATAGGATTTAGGACTTTGTCTAGCACTATAAATAGAGGATGAGAGTCAAGGTTTTATTCATTCAATAAGCAACTATCATCTATTGGAGTGAAGGCTCAAGAGCATGTCAGGCTAGTTCTTTTCATTCAGTTCTAAAGGGAGGTGAATCCTTGTTACAAGTAATTGATTAATTGAGTATTATTATTTATTCCTTTTTGTGTGAAATTTCTTCTAATAATCTGTTTTTATTGATTGCATGCTAATTGATCTAATAGATTTAATATGGCCAATTGAGTTAATTTGATCATTATCATCTGCTAGATTAAGATTGGTATTACGTGTAATTGATATCTTTCTTCATTACAAGTAGTAACTTGGTAATAATAATTGTGGACAAGCTTTTGTTTATTACTAAGATTATTAGAAAACAAGTTAGATAAATCGAGCTTATGTGTTTGTTGCTTGGATTAACCTAATTCTCTACTTCTTAATGCTTCTATCATATTAAATCTAGAGAGCTTATTCTAGGTTATATGCTAGTTAGAATATGGTGAAGAAACTTGTTTCACACAAAGATAATCTAAGGAGAATTTCTGATAAAGAGAGCTTATTGTTATCTAGGGCTAATAATTTCATTGAAGGAAAAATAATAATTACTTGATTAATTGATTGTTGTGCTTGGTGAAATGAATCATGAATCAAGTTTTTATATATTTGGTTACCTTCATCATTAATTCTTATTCTCTTAGTTTAAAAATAATTTTCAAACCCCCCCATCTTTATTTTTTGTTGAAATAGTAGAATAATTATAAAACAACTTTACTCTCTGTGGGATCGATCCTTACTTATTACTGTGCTAATTATTATAAATTGTGAAGTGAAAGTGAGGTTAATTTAGGAGTGTAAACGACAGCTCCCAGCTTGTCTCTTTCAAAGTTATATAAATCTCGTTGCGTGCAACCAATATTTTCAAAACCACCCACCTGCACTGCAAGAAAATTGTATTGTTGATATTGTGGTATATTCACTGTGCCAAGTTGCTGAGACAAAGATTTTTGGGCAATTGACACATTACGATGCGATCGTAACAAATGCCTCTTATGTGGAGTTGACAATGGATGACAATGACCCTCCTCAATTTTAGTAATTACTTACAAGTCATTTCTCTTTACCACTATAATTTTTGTACCACAGTCTTCTTTTGTAGATCCACGTTTTCTTTTTACAACCACATCGGCTAATAGTTTGCCATTTCCTTGCTTAGAACACACATACTCCTTCCTACAAATCTCATCGCTACCCGCCCTTTTTTTCTCATTAAACTTTTGTACACTAAATCCAACATGCATTGCATATGTATTGTAAAACGTGTGAATATCTGTGACGCCCCCAAAATAGGTTCATTCCACCCAACCCATTCTGAGTCGCCAAATACATGGTACAGAAATAACTACAACTTTATTAATACAGTTGTCGTGCAAAATACGACAACCTATATACTATGAGTTTAAATACAAATATAGTTTTCTAGACAATATCCACATGCAAATAAATCCTCATTATTGATACACTATTTTACGAATAGTGAAGACTACTAAAATGAATTTATCTGTAACCATCACTCCACAATTTTGACTAGTTCTCGCTATAATCTCGCCTCGAGAAGAAAAATGGAACAACAAGGAAAAGGGTGAGCTCAACTAGCCCAATAAAGAATGTTATGACTAAGATAATGTACAACAAATTATCGTTAGTCTTCAACAGGAAAAATCGATAGAATACAATGTATAACAAGTTTCGGATCAATATTCGCAGCGAAATAATAATTCATTAGAAGAGTTAAGTAGAGAATGCAAACTACTATCTTTTATGTATGAATTTTAAAGTTCATCGTCTATTTTTTTTATCCCAGTAACATCAATCAATATATATCCGGATCAAATATTCATCCTCACACTACAGTGCCAAGGACATTCACCAATTAATCATGTTCATCTAAACACTGCTCATCTTTTGCACTACGGGCCAAAGATATTCATCGAAATCATTCATCTTTGCACTACAGGTGCCAAAGATATTCATCATAAATCATTCATCTTTGCACTACAGCCAAAGATATTCAATATTATCATCATTTAAGGCGAGGATGATGAAAATATTTTTAAAAAACGAATCCAAAGAAACAAAATGACAAGGATTAAGGATTAAGGATTAGTACTTTGTTTTATCCACGCCCAAAAATACCTCAAAAATAATCATAGTGGTGTAAAATTCAAGAATGATCAAAACATGGATACAATCAAAGCTAGTATCCGAATAGATATTTTTGACTAAAAGAAAGAAATTTTATTTTTCGATGAATAGTGCCGTGAATAGTAACTCATAAATAGTAACCCCGACATGAAAAAGTTCTAAATTTGATAAAAAATTTCAATCAATATTTTGGCATAATGATATTGAAGAAATAATATCATTTTTAAAAAAATAAAATCCCTTACCTCGAAAAGACAAGATTTCTAAATAAAACCGGATATAAAGCTATGACTTGAACTTGCACCAGATAGCAATACTCAAAATACTCACAAGAATACGCTCAATAATAAAGAGAAAACTTGGGCTTCGATGTGATTTTCAATTCTAACCTAATCACCCTATTTATAGAAAATGCTAGTAAACACCAAAAGCAGTAAAATTTAATAAATTAATAATATATATATTAAGTTTTCTACGCCTAACCTTCCTAGATCTGAATTCAGCAACATGACACATTTATAACATGTGTAACACTCACCAAAAACGTTTTTATTATTTAAAATAATTAAAACTTCCAAAAATCAATTATTTTGAACTCAAAACTTCAATAATTCATAATAAATAGCCCTTTTGCCATAAAATTGAATCTCGCCTTTTTATAGGAAATTCAATTCTCTACAACTTTTGCTGTAAGAAAGTTTTTCCAAATTCCAAACAAAAATTAGCCAAATCCATAAATCCAAGCGATTTTACAAAGCTATAATCAAATTTCAATCGATAAATGGGGTCCACCGACATGTTTAACATATTTTAAACATTTATTGTAACAAAAATACTTCCTCCTCGATATACTCATATATCCCATATTCGTTATAAAAATATCACCATTATTATATTATTAAAATATAATAATATATATATTTAAATGAATTATTTTATCGTAAAAGATAAAATTTCAATTTTCAACAATTGTCACATTAAAAATTTTCTCCATCTATATCCACATAAAATCAATATTTTCCTCATCATATGAATCAATAATTAATTATTCACAAATAATATTACGAAATCACAATATCGACAACCAGCAGCTTCCTGGAAAGAGGGGCTTTCCAATAAAGATTTCTCCTTCTCGGCGCATGAATTAGGTGACCAAACCTCTCCTTAGATGTAACTTTCTAGACATTGCCAATAATGTTATCTAATAATATTATTCAGATAATATGAATTATTGCTTCGATAATGAAAAATATTGTGTAATGACAATTATCAAACAACAAAGAATATAAAATATCAATGCAAAGAATTATTGAATCAATAAAATCTTTGAGCGATAATTACGTAACCATTATTGAGTAGTGTCTTCTTACGTAGTTAATCAATAATTGGTGCAATACCGCGTGCCTTCTTCTTCGGCAACAACGCCGTATTAGTGTGTTTTAACCACTGGGTATTCCAACAAAGATAATTGTAAATAATCAAGGCCATTATTGATAAACAACTTATCCTCGTCGCTTTTCTTCCTCCAATCGCTTTCAGTTATGGGGCTCACACATGGTCGCTACTTCGTCGCATTTAATATTCCCCAACAAGATTTAATATTCCACGACCAAACGAATATTCCCCGACAATAATGAATATTATATCACCACTGCTTATTTAAAATATTTAAGATTTTACCCATAACTAACCACATTAATCAAATCCACCTTACTATTTCAAAATAATAAATAAAGAAAATTCCTTTTTATTTAAAAAATTTCTGGTCTTACAATATCATCTAATGCTTGAAATTCTTGACCAATCTTAGGTGTAAACTCATCTCTACACTTAGGATAGTAGACAACAATGATATTAGTATTCACATTCAACCCTCTCCACTCGAAATCATACCCATCAATTTCTATTTCAAATTCATTTCTACATTATCCCCATGAACTCCCTACTTCACGTACATGTCATCCATTATATTTACACCGACAAACAAAAATTTACTTGAAATTGTGAAATCACCAATTAAAATTCATTAAGCTTGTCCCAAATTCACACTAATCCAAAAAAAGACACAACATTAAGCGCAACAAATTTCAAATTAAGCTTTCTATTTACAACAAAAAAACCTAAATTTTTTAAAAAAAAACAGGAATGCACTTACTGATTTTCAAGGGTCACTAACTGAGGGCATTTGGAGAAGTTTTGTCGCACGTCACGGCTTCTGAAGACTATTCTGGGCTTCGATTTTCTGGAGGGGATCGCGTTTCACGAGCTTGGCATTCTCTCTTGCATCAATTGAGTTCTAGGGCTTGGGTTGGCTTTCTCTCTTGCAACAATCGTGATGGATGAGAATCGATTTTCTAGTGCAATGCTTTCTCTCTCTTCGATTTTGCAGCAATGAATTTCAAAGGGAATCGATTTGTAGCGTGAAGCTCTGCTTTTGTGTCTTTGTTTTATCGACCTTTGTGTCTTTGTTTTATCGAAGCTTTTAAGGAGAGAATGCTATAAAAGAGAATACTTTTTAAGGAGAATGCTCTTTAAGGAGATATATATATATATATATATATACATATATATTATATATATATATATATATATATATATATATATATATATATGTATATTTAATGATAATCTTATTATATTATTTAAAATGGAGATAGTATTTGTTATTCACTACTTAACATTAAAAGATATTGGGAAAAGAAAAAATTAAAATGGGAGTTTCGTTTAAAACGAATGGAATGTATAACAAGGCGGCCGTCAACGCTAGTCCTTTCGGGGGCTTTGGTAGCTGGGTTAGATACTATTGGTCCGATTAGTTACAATATTGGTCTAACGTTATAGCCCAACTCTAAGAATTCATTTCCGCCATTAACATGTATAGATCAAAACCCTACTGGAAGTCCTAGTAAAACCTTGTTCAGTTCATTTTTGATTCTCAATCTCGGTTAGTTTGTTTGATTTGATTTGATTTTTGTAGAACTTTTGTAAAAGTATGTACTTTTATTCAGTTTATGTGTGTATGTATGTATATTCATTCATGTCTGTTGTGCGGTTTTCAGTTGCATCTGTTTACATTAGTTTTGATCAATTATGTAGGGTTTCTGAGCTTGAAGATATTGAATTAGTGAAATTTCAGAGTAAATTGGTAGTGAAAATTAAATCTTGGAAAGGCGCAATGTTGGACGTGAGCAAATTTGATGTGCATTTGCAATTGTGGGCAATTCGTATCCCTAGGGAGCTCTGCAAGGCTGCAACTCGAATACTAAACGGGTATAAGCTCCATTTCGATGACATTATTCAGTTCAACTGGATTGTGTTTATTTGGACAGCATTAGATTGCATATATATATATATATATATATATATATATATATATATATATATATATATATCCTCAGCTTAAATTTCCAGTGACAACAATGGAAAGTTATCTTGAGTTCAGCCACCATTTGTGTTAGAAATTGCATTTTTACATTTTCATTTAAGTACCTTGGAACTTTTATTGGGCTTCATTTTCGGTTGGACACTGCATAGTTGTAGTATATGCTAATTTGGACCACTAATTAAGCAGACTCCCAACAACATAGAATTTGAATAGGGTGGTTTTCGGTAATGAAGTAGTAGCTGCTGTTTGTTTCTCTAGTCCTATTTCATTACATCAGAATGGGACTCATGATCTCTTATCAGATCAGATGTGCACTTGGGTGTTTGAACAAGTACCTGCCCCTTTTTGCACGTTTTCACTATGTTATTCTTTTGTTTCTTGCGTGAGACTAGCAGAATGGATTTATCACTCTGAAGGACCCCGGACTGAGTTTAAAGTTCTTATTGTCTCTACATTCATGTTTAAGATTCTTTGTTTACAAAAAAGTGAAGTAATGAAATCTTTCATGTCTTCTAGTTTTCATTGAACTTCTTGTACTACCTTACTTTATTAAAAACCAATCTTGTTGCACAGGCAAAAGTTATTTGTAGATTATAAAAACACAATTTTTAGATAAAGCAAAACACTTTATCTTTGTGGTTATCGTTAACTTTACTTTTCCTTAAAAAAAATAAAATATGATACAGTGTACATTGAATATTTGGCGTTCTACTTGTAGATACTTGCTTGACAAAGCCCGTATCAAACCTATCGTTGAAGATCCAACAAGCGAGAAAAATCGTTACATGATACTATCTGAGAAGGTCCAGAATTCTGGTAAGATATGGTTAACATACTTTAAGGTTTGTTAATTAAATAGGCTGCTTTGATCTAGTGGTCCCACCTCAAAGTCCGAACTTGTCACTCATAGGCAGTGTTACCACCGCTAGTAGTTTACAGTCTTTTCAAATCAGAGTCACAATAAGATTTGTAGAATGTTTCCTCTTTCTTGTCTCTCCTCTTAACAACCCTCAGTCTTTCATCTTTCATTTACAATTTTCTCCCTCCATCTCTTTGTGTGCATGTTTGTGCGATAAAGTGAATGGGAGAGGCAGAAAGACCTTTTTTTGTGGGAGGGGTTAGCAGATATATGCCTAATTGAATTAAGCTTTGTAATATCTTTTTTGTTTGGTATGCTGATGGTTGTTCTGTATAACCAATGTGAACCTTTCCATCCTAGTTCAGTTGTTGATGGTCATATAACCATTATGAACAGTTCCCATCCATGCCCAATTCTAGTTCAGAAGTTAAGATCTCCAGAAGGAGTTATGGAGCCTGAATTGTAATATGCCATGAACAAGTTGATTTATATTAGTTTACCACCCATATGCCTTCTTATAATGATAGTTCCAGATTTCTTGTTCTTGTCTTATTTTTAGCTGTTACAACCTCCATCCCACGATAAATGTCTAAAATTGACTTTTATGGTCAAAATTGACCATTTTTAAAATTAATAATTCAGAATATAAATTTATATTTTCAAATCCACAAACCTTGAGATTTATATGTTGGTTGTTGGTCATAGTCTCTTTATGTATATCTAACAGAATAATACTCCATGATTTATTGATTTAAAAATGGTTAATTTGACCATAAAAGTCGATGGATGACATTATGACATTAAATGATTGGTGAGCTTTAGTATGATTTTAGGTGGCCAAGGGCTTGTTAGATGGAAGAATAATCATGGAGTTTGGTAATTGTTGTTCGAAATAGCAGTTATATTCTAATCGCAAGGGGTTAATTTTTAAGTAATCTCTTACCCCCTCTTTATGTGGAACAGATTTATCTGATATTCCAAGCCAAAAACTTGATGAATTAAAGAAGCTTTCTGCTGTTGAAGTAGTTCCACATTCGCTGACACTTGGATATTCCTATTGGGGTGCAGGTCAATTATATTACTTCAAGTTGCATTACAACATATTGTTTGTCTTTTTAAAATCTGAACTGTGACTAATTTAACAATTAGCTGATCTTTTACTAATGGAGAAAATTTTATTAGCTGCTCAATTATATTGTATTGCATTTTTATTATCACTGATGCCAATGCTTGGTGCAATGATTAAAGATAGAGTATTAGAGTGTCAAAAATGAGTAAATCTGAGGTTAGCATCTTTGCACAATCATGTGTAGGTTTATAGCAGGAATACATCCAAGAAATAGAGAGTTTGTAACAAACACTCCCTTCCACAAGCACCTTATAGTTGATATGATGGTCTTTAATCACTATTTTATCACCAAGTCTCTTACATGTTAAATATGAGATATCTGTTCAATTAATGTTCTGAATTCACAACCTACCGGAAAAAATGTTTTAAATTCATGTAAATGATTATGATTTTCAGGATTTTAAAATTATAGACCTTTTGCCTAATTTATTGCAATTTTTCATTGGGATACTGAACTCAACTCCTTCTTCATGTACATTTCATTATCTTGAATCTAAGAATCTTAGATTTTTACACTCTGGCTGGTCGTATTTTCTGTTTGACTATTTTATTATTTATTTTGTACACGAGTTCATCTGATAGATGACCCTGTACTTTGACCAGTTACTGACTACCTGACTGGTTGATTTTGGAAACAGATCACGTGTTGAAGCAGATTCTGCCTCCTGGACTTGAGGTACCATCATCTTTTGAAACAATAGTTAAGTATTTTATGTATGTTATATTACTTTTGAATTCTTTTTTCTGTTATTCCTCTAGATTAATTTGGATGACATAAAATGGTCTTTCTGTAGATGTTTTTCCTTTCTTTCCAGTTTCTTACAGCTTACATCACTTGTTTCTACCATGGTTATTTAATTTTATAGAGTAGCCTTTATCTCCAATTTATGATAAATGAATTAACCTTTCATCATTTATACAGGCCACGTTGCCCATTTGAATATAACAGACGAACTACTTCCTTACAAGAATATTATTGCGAAGGTTATCTATGATGTACGTTCACTTTTCTGGCCTTAAATGAATGCACTTTACATTTCTGCATAAATGTTTTTGAATGCTACTCTTCTTAAGATATGTTCTTATGTTGAGCCATCTTATATTATGATAACAAAGTTTTGAATGGTGCAAAGTTTAATAGAATGCAAAGTATTAAAAAAATTATCTTTCCTTATGTGGTAACAGTTCTGGATTGTTGGACACATAAAAAGTTAGAAGTCCCCAAAATTAGAATAACTTAAACACATAATTGCAATTAGAAGTCCCCAAAGGTGTGGATGTAACTTTGCTCTGTTTGTTTGTGTATCAACAAGTATTACAGTGTTATTATTCATTTAATCATTTTGCTTATGAACTTTCATCATTTGCATCTTCTAATTGCAGTTTTCTTTCACTTTGTTTTCTTCAGAAAAATTATCCCAGAATCCAAACAATTGTTAATAAAGTTGGATCTATTAGTAATGAGTTTCAGTGCCAAAGTTTGAAATCCTGGCCGGAAAACTGACATGGTTACAGAAGTAAAACAGTATGGGGCTACATTCAAGCTTGATTACAGCTTGGTCTACTGGAATTCAAGGTTGGAGCATGAACACATAAGGTTGGTTTCTCAGTTTCAGGCAGGGGAAACCATCTGTGACATGTTTGCTGGTATTGGTCCATTTGCTATTCCAGCAGCAAAGAAAGGATGCCTAGTGCATGCAAATGACTTAAATCCAGATAGTGTTCATTACTTGAAGATTAATGCAGAACTCAACAAGGTTAAGGATCTTGTTCATGCTTACAATATGGATGCAAGGAAATTTATTACTCAATTGATGGCAGTTCCTACTTGCGAGACAGAATCTGATGCTCCCTTTTTCAAACCATCCGAAAAAGGCAACACAGAGGCACATGAAGTACCAAGGAGTGAAGACCTAAAGCTGGCAACTGGTACATCTGCCTAATTAATTAACTTTCCTAAGGCATAATTATTCAGTATGGTCTTCATATATTGTGCAGGTGAGGTGAAAGGAGTGCCATTCAATAATTTAAGCAATCTAGTGGGTGACAAGGACTCGTGTATGAATGAAGATTCAAGTGCGACTGCTGTTAAAAGACGTTCAGAGAGTTGTGAAGGAGGTATGATGTGTTCTTCAAGGAGGCAACACAGGACACAACTATAGTGCTTTGCATGCTATTACTGATGTAGTATTTAATTTAATATATATATACACACACACATATACACACATATATACATATATATTATGTTTCAGCATTTTGAATTTATTCAGAGATGCATACCAGTATTGCGTTAAGATAACTCTTGGTTATTTTTAATTGGCTAAATCGTTGCTTGTACAATTTCCACTGCAGAAGATGTGAGTGCTGATGGTGCTGGTGTTTGTGCAGCTTCTAAGGTAAATGAGGGCAAAAATAAGCGAATAAAAGGTTTTGTGCCAGTCAACACTAAGCCCTGGGAGCATGTCGATCATGTGATAATGAATCTTCCAGCTTCTGCCCTACAATTTATCGGTATGTTGAATATTTTATGCTAACTCCATTCTCTCATCCTACCCACACATACATCTTGGAATGTCATTGTTCTAACTTGTGTAGCTAGACAACTGTGTCCCTCAAAATAACGATTTGTCGGTTTGATGAAAATTTCCTGCCTGCCATACAAAATAAGCTAACGACACACCCTTCTTTCTGTGGAGCTAAAAGATTTCCGTTCAATTGTTGATCTACATGTGTTGTATAGTTTTCTATCTCGCCATGCCCATATACTCAATTCTTTCCTGGCCTGCCGTACAAAATAAGCTAACGACACACCCTTCTTTCTGTGGAGCTAAAAGATTTCCGTACAATTGTTGATCTACATGTGTTGTATAGTTTTCTATCTCGCCATGCCCATATACTCAATTCTTTGAAAATAATTTTCATTTGGAGGAAAGACACTGTGCAAATGAACTAGTATAAAGTGGTATATATTTGTGTGCTGATGTATCTCCTTTGGAATATTAGGTTAACTCATATCTTGACATAAATATATTTTTGTTATATTATGAATAAAACAGTGTCATGTATGGACAGTTCACCTTCTTTTCTTTAATACTCTATTTGTATTCATAGAAGCAAATACGAAATCAACTGAAAAGTTGAAAATTTCCTTTATCAGATTCTTTTAGAGGCCTTATTCAAAGAAGATACTGGAAGGGTTCTCTACCTTGGATTCACTGCTATTGCTTCATGAGATCAACTGAGACGAAAGAATCAATTATTTCAGTAAGTTCCTAAATGGGCACGGTCATTATTGTTTTGCTTATGATTACATTTACGCTTTCTGCTCGTTCTGTTGCTTAGATTATTGTGCTTCTTTAGTATGAGGTTTTCTGTGATGCCTCTCCTACTACAGTTAGATGTAACATCCACATAACTATTTTGCAATAACGTGTATTCACTCTGAGTAGTATCTTATTTTTGGAACTGAAACTGTGTCAACTCTTTTACAGGAGGCAGAGTCTGCCTTGAATGCTGGTATAAAAGACCCAATATTTCATAGGGTTAGAGATGTTGCTCCAAACAAGGTACAAGCCAATAACAGAACTGCAATTTGAACTACACATTAATATTGTTCACAAGTATAATTAGCTTGCTATCATGCAGGCAATGTTTTGTTTAAGCTTTAGGTTACCGGATGAAGCAAGTCTCAGTGAATGACTCTGACGGTACACAGCATTCTGCTGTTGAAAAGGCGTGAACACTTGAGAATTTTAGCCTACAGGTTATGGATTTTTTATGCACGTGTCTGGGTCTTCTCACGTAAACCAGTAGGCAATTAAAACCCAGAATTACACAGAAGATAGAGTAGGGTATGTTACAGAAGTTTTGTATGATATAATTCCAATAAAATTTTCACTCTTTAAATAATTATGTTGAACTGGATGATGACTTTTGAATGTTTAGTGATTGGTGTGTAAAACTGCATGTTGATTTGTGTTGGAATTCAGAAAGTGTCGGCGAAATTAACTTGGTGTTGCTTGATGATCATGAATTGTTACAACCAAAAATGATATTCAGCCACAGTAGATGATTATTGAACAAGCCTTCTCTGTTGTTGTGTACCTTTTAAACTTGTGATTAAAGATTATGTACTATATTAAACTAATCTATCATGATCAGTTCAGAGTGATTGTGAATTTCTAATAAAGCAAACTATATTAAAGCTATTAGATATGTTGCCCGACTTTGAAAAGTTAATATATATATATATATATATATATATATATATATATATATATATATATATATATATTTTATCTACTTATCCGGATTTTTTAAGCGATTGTCTCTTAATTTTATCTAAGAGGTTGATGCTTTTGTTTATTTTTTTTACCTTCACCCTCTTTTCGGTAGCGAAAATGAAATCTTAATAATTAAGAGGTGCCTCTTAATGAAATTTTTGATACTTTTTTTATATAAATATATTCAACAATATTATGCACTTATATTAAATTGAATATTTAAAATTATTAAATAAAATTTTACCCTTTAAAATGATAAAATAATGTCATTAAGTGACAACTTTTTTTAGTTATCAAACAATTTTTAGATTGACATTCGGATGATATATTAAGACATCATAATCATTCGCTTAATTCCCAAATTTATCAAACAAACCTTACTCACCTTTTTTAGCGACGGATATCAGTCATTTACTTTTAACCCATATATATATATATATATATATATATATATATATATATATATATATTAAGATATGTGAAGTTGTATACTACTGACTTGCTTAGCTCAAATCAGCATAAAAATAAGTGGATAGATTGGTGTGATAAAATGCTTCATTACAAGTTGATCTGAGCAACATGGTATTTGAATAACGTTATAAATCCGATCGGATCGTCTAGATTCATTATACATGTTAATTGTATTTGAGCAACCTGGTGGTATTTGAATAAGTTGATATTTATATTTGGTGATATTTGAATAAGTTGATATTTATATTTGAATAAAATAATTGATCTGCTCGGTTCAGCTCGGCTCGGCTCGGCTCAACTCGACTCAACTTATTTTTTAAGTTTGGTTCTTTCAACTCGACATGTTTGGACTTGGTCCATCCTTCTTTTGTGTGCGACAAAAAGTAGAAATTATTTTTGAACAAAAGGGTTGAAAAAGCTCAACTTTCACAAAAGAAAAGAGAGACAAAACTGAACAAAATGAAGAATGCATGAGAGAGAAACACGTAGATTCAGGCTGGAAAGGTCAGGATTTGTGAAAGGACTCTTTTTCATATCCTCACTCAGTCGTGACATGGTCTACAATTTCTCTGGGGTCCATTTCAGTTCATACCATTGTCATGCAACTTTTATTTATCTAAGAAAAAGAATTACAGATCAATTAGTGTATTATAAAAATATTAATTTGTTAGTTTAATCACCTTTTTGTTTCCCATTAAATATGGATAATCACTTTATAATTAGGCCCATCCCCATCCCCATCTCCATCTCCATCCCCATCCCCAAGTAGTGTAAATGAGTTGAGTTTATTTAATTAATTTATGATGTTTAATAACTTATTGACTTGGCTCAAATTTTACTCATTTACCACATAACTTAATTAAATTAAAACTAGAGTTTAGAGTAGCCTGCCTAAATTTAGAGAATATGGAAAGTTTCAAATTATGGCTTCTCAAATAAAAGAGTCAAAGTAGGTGAAATTTTACAGTCAACACTGACCGTTTTCAGGGGCAAAAGGGCATGGTTTAGTTGCATAACAGAATAACTGAAAGAAGCAAGGAATCTTTCATTTCTTTTCTACTTTCTATTTGGCCCAACTTTCTTGTAGATTTTTCACTTTCTTTTTAAACTTTCTCAAAAGCCAACCAAATAAAAAAATTCAGAAAAACAAGCACCCAATGACCCAAGCCTCATGTGTGTATATATATATAACCCACTATAAACAAGAAAAAAATTCCCCTCTTTTTTTTCCTTTGCCCATATATTTTCAAATGTCTAATATTTTTTCTTGAATCAAGAAATCTTCATAAAAAAAGATCCAAATATCAAAGATCATACATTTAAAAAAGAAAATAAAATGGTAGAACCAAGATTACCCTTAAACTTTTTGTTGATAATAGTGATTGTAATTGCCTTGATGGGAATTGTTTCAAATGGGTCGAGTGTTGGAGTGAACTGGGGTACAATGGCCAGCCACCAGCTTCCACCGGAGAAGGTGGTGGAAATGATGAAAGCTAATGGTTTTGTGAAGGTGAAGCTTTTTGAGGCCGACCCAAATATTTTGGAGGCTTTAACTGGAACAGATATAGAAGTGATGTTGGCAATCCCAAATTACATGTTAATGGAGATGAGTCAGGACTCTGGTCTTGCAGTTTCTTGGGTTGAGGAAAATGTCACAAATTATTTCTACACTGGTGGAGTGAATATCAAGTTGAGTACCAAATTTCATTTATGTTTTTGTTGAAAACTTTGTTTCTAAATTCTTATATGTTCTCTATTATTTACCTCCATAAAGCAAAATTTTTGTGAATAGGATTCCTAATATTGTAAAATAATCATTGTAATCATTGAAATTACTGCAATGGTAGTTATTTTCAAATCTTGATTCATGTGATTTTATTTTATTTCCCATTTTAAGTTCGTTTACTAGTCTCCATCTTTTACAAATGGTATTGGAGAAAACCTTAGTTAAACTTTCTTGAGCTATGATATGATTTTGTTAAATAACTGTGTTAAAAACATATCTGATTTCAGAAACAAGATTCTTTAGGATTTACCAAGTTTTTGAATTGTAGTCTTACTGTAGTCATTAACCCTGCCCTGCTACAAATTTGTTATCTACAACTTATAAGTTCTTTTACTAGCATTTCATATAGTAATGGTGGTGATCATACTTGCCCCATTTAGGTATACATTATAGATATGATAAAACTGTTTATCTCATTGAAATTTCAACCACAGACTAAAGTTTCCATAGAAGGGTTGTTTTCAATTGTCATGTTAATTATCTGGATATAACTTCATACAAGGGTTGTTTTTAGTTCTCGAGTTAATTATCTTGATACAACTTTTTTCTCAGGTATGTTGCTGTTGGCAATGAACCCTTCCTTCAAACCTACAATGCCACATACCTACCATACACATTACCGGCCCTCAAGAATGTGCAGGAAGCCCTCAACCATGCCGGTTTTGGATCACAGATTAAAGCAACAGTTCCCTTCAATGCTGACATCTACTACTCCCCAGAATCGAATCCAGTCCCTTCTGCTGGTGACTTTAGGCCAGAAATCCGTGATCTCGCTATCGAAATAATCCAATATCTCTACTCAAATGATGCTCCTTTTACTGTCAATATTTACCCATTTCTCAGCCTTTATGGTAACAATTATTTCCCCGTAGACTATGCCTTTTTTGATGGATCAAACAAGCCTGTTAAAGATGGTGACTATGTTTACACCAATGTGTTTGATGCAAATTTTGACACCCTTGTTTGGTCTTTAAAGAAAGCTGGATATCCTGATCTGAAGATCATTGTTGGAGAAGTTGGATGGCCAACTGATGGAGATAAGCATTCTAATGCAGAAAGCGCAAAAAGATTCAATCAGGGACTAATTCAGCATGCTTTGAGTGGAAATGGAACCCCAGCTCGAAAAGGAACAATAAGCGTCTATCTTTTTAGCCTCATCGATGAGGATACTAAGAGCATTGCTCCGGGTTACTTTGAGAGGCATTGGGGTATATTTGAATTTGATGGGAAGCCTAAATACGAGTTGGATTTATTGGGTTTGGAAGAAAATAAAGGCCTAGTTGCAGTTGAAGGCGTTCGATATATGCCCAAAAGATGGTGTGTTTTGAACCCAAAAGTGAAGGATTTGGATGACTTGACTAGTAATGTTGATTATGCTTGTAGTCTTTCAGATTGCACTGCTTTGGGCTATGGGTCTTCTTGCAATCATCTAAGTCTTAAAGCTAATGCTTCTTATGCTTTTAACATGTACTATCAGTTTAAAAACCAGAATGGATGGGACTGCGATTTCACAGGTTTCGCCACATTGACACATGAGGATCCATCGGATGATATGTGTCGGTTTCCGGTCATGATTGCTTATGGTTCTTCAGTAATTCTGCTACACAGAAAGATATGGTATATTTTGTTGGCTATTCTCGAGGGATGTATAGTCTTTCTGCTTCTTTTATCTTAGCTAGAATATTACTTAGGATGCCAAGAAGCCTCCTTGTTAGAGACTATACGGAGTCATTGTTCCGTGTAGATCATCTGTGAATATGGTTGACTAAATTGGAGTATAACATAGATTTGAAACGAAACTTGAGTTTTTAGCTCTTTTATCTATCTAGTCTATCTCAAATGAACCTCAAATCCGAATTCTTAAAAACAGTGCTAAAATTTGACTCATTATCAATTAGTCCAATCAAACCCCATCAGGGTTACTGAGTCAAATTATTCATTCAAATTTTTTTTTGTTAGTATCATTCAAAATTAAGGGTTTTTTGTTTATTACTCCCTCCGTCCCAAGATAAAAATTCTGGTGGACTTTTCACACATATTAAGAAGAGGAATAAAATGACAAAATTACCCATAATAATGTCATTAAATATGGAGAGAGAATTAGAATAAGAAAAATATGAGATATTTAATGCTACGGGCATAATAAGAAAAAATGTGTAAAAGTTTGGTTATTAAAAGAAAGAGGACATCTAACATGGGACAACCCAAAATAGTAATAAGAACGGGACGGAGGGAGTAAAAAAGAAGTTAAAAGGGGCAGTTTTTAGGAAAAATGGCATGGTTTGGTTTCATAGAAAACTGAATTAATCAAGGAACTTTTCATTCCTTTTCTACTTTCTCTCCGGCCCAACTTTCTTTCAAGATTTTCACTTTCTCCTTGAAATATCGCAAAATCAACACTATAAAATTACACATAGCTTAACCCACAACAAGAAGAAGCAAGATCTCCCCGTTTATTTATTTCCTTAATACCCGTTCAAACCTTTTCACCTGTCCACCATTTTTCTTGAATCAAGAAATATTTGAAGAAAGACCCATCAAAGATTAATCAAAGAAAAGAAAATGGCAGAGGAAAGATTATTGTGTGTAGTTATGTCTTGATAACACTAATGATTGTAATTGGCTCAATGGGAATGGTTTCAAAAGGGTCAAATGTGGGAGTGAACTGGGGTACAATGGCCAGTTGCCACCAGAAATGGTCGTTCAGATGATGAGAGAGAAAGGGTTCGAGAAGGTGAAGCCGTTTGAGGCCGACCCAAAGATTTTGGAAGCTTTAGCAGGAACAGCAATTGAAGTGATGTTGGGAATACCCAATTTCGTGTTAATGGCGATGGGTGAAGACCCTGGGTGTTGCATATTCTTGGGTGGAAGCCAATGTCACTAGTTATTTCTACATTGGAGTCAATATCAAGTTGAGTACCCAATTTCCCTTTTAGCTTGAATCTTCAATTCCATTTTTCATTTCTCTTTTTTTCCTATGATTTTAATTGAGCCATTTTTGGGATTTATTTGTTGTTCATTCATGGATTTCATCAATGACTGTTAACGTCAAGATCTTTCCACGCGCCTCAATCACGTAACATGTGTCTAATCCTACACAATAAACACGTCAATACCAGAAACTTGACAGCTTGGACCGTCGGGGGAGTCAGTACAGGCATCTAAAGTATAGTGTCTTGAGAGAGAAAATAATATGTTACCTCTATCCTTTGTGATCCTTGCCTTATATACTCAAAACCCGGTCTCCCGTGCCACCACTCCCCTCTGACACAGTTCCCTCACTACTAACCCCAGCCGACTTTATGCAGCCCACCTGTTTCGTCCCATCACTGTTTGCCATCGCTGACCGATTAAGTCCAATCCTCATTAATGCATGGCAAAGATAACAGTCAACTGTTACCCCACTCATTATTACCGGTCAAAGACAAGTTTAGATATTATTTGCCTAATGGGTCAGCCCAATAAACAGACCCAACACATTCAAGGCATAATTAATATAACCCAAGGGATGAGCCCATTCGGTCAGGCCCAGTGCATAAAGTATCATGGCCCAACAATGACAAACAGTTTTGTCATTCTTGATTAACGTATTGATGATTTCTTCTGAATTCCTCCCTCTAGAATGTTAAATTTTCTTCTTAAGTACTCCATTTCCTTGTGAATCTTATTCCCACTATTGATAAATTAACTTTCTTTACATTGAAATTGCTACTATGATTATAATTTTAATTTTCTGTTCTTGTGATTCATTATTCTTTTTTCATAAGTGTACTACTCCCTTATACCCAGAGTTGAAGATGTTAACCATAGTTGAGTTTGCTTGGGCATATGTTCCTCACTGTCTTGTTCTAGCTATGCTTCATTTAAAGAAACTTCAGAAGTAGGAGTATAGCAATTTCTGTGATAGAATTATATGCATGTTACAAAAACGGGGTTAAATGTTTTTTTAGCTCACTGTAGTGTACTTAGGTCAACTTACAAATGCATAACTATACTTTATTTTTTTAGTCAACTAACTAAAGTTTAATTTACTTACAAAACGTGAGAAAATCTGTTAAATAAGGTTAACTTTAAGGTTAACTTTCCAATAAGTCAACTAACTAAAGTTTAATTTACTTACAAAACGTGAGAAAATCTGTTAAATAAGGTTAACTTTAAACGGTTTGCCACATCTGATTCCACATAAGAGGGAAAGTTGATATGGAACTCTCATGTATGATGTAGCTACTCTTGAGTGGAAATGAAATAAAATTAAGGGGAATATGAAAGAATTTTTTTAAAAATAAAATAAAATCAAAAATGTTAAGAAAAAAAACATGGAATTTTTTTTTTTTACTTATTTTTTTATTAATAGAAAATGATTTTTTAGGTAAGGCTTAAATATTATTTCAAATGAATTTTTTACATTTATTAAATGTCCAAGGGTAAAATGGTCAAACCATATGATAACCTTATAACACTTTTCTCTCTCATTTCATCAAGCAAAGAACAATCAAATGCATCAAAACCAGTAATAAAATGCAAACACGGACCCAAATGAACGATTAGTTTGTTGAATTGAAGATTAGAGAAATTATTCAAAATATTTTCAATTAAATTAATTTGCTTCCACCAATAATATCTACCATAGCAACACCATCACAAAAAGAAAACATCCCACCAAAAGCCATACCCATCAAACAAGTACATCCACAAAACACATCATCACCGCGGATAAACATACGATCAAAATAGAACTCCATCATCACCGTGAAAAGCAAACAAACCCGGGTCATGACTGAAGGTATTAATGGTAGTAACTTAATTCCTTATACACAGTCAAAAATTTTCTTATATCTTTCGATGTGGAATTGGGGTATATTTTCTCTCCCCGTCATCAAACAACTCAGATATGTGTTGTCCAAACAACTACCGCCGTCGTTACTTTATAGATTTGAATAAGATTAAGTCAAAAGTAAACCTATTTAGAGGAAAAACAAGATATTTTTTTCTTCTCTCACTATGTGTGTATGCATGTGTTTATAGCATACTGAAATTTTTGATGTTTTGCTTCCATTGCTGGTCTATAATGGAAATGGTGCAGCTTGTTATTGGACGGAGATGGTGCCTAAGTTGAAGAAGGGGTGAATATAGAACCCAAGGAAATAACTTTATTGAGTTAATTTTAATGTTAGATAAATGTGATTTGACATATTTACCCTTAAATGATTAATAATTATGAAAAAAAAATTTGAAATAAATTTTTTTAATTACACATAAGCATGTTTAGGCCTAGTTAGCAAGCCATGTCATCAATTTTTATTGAAAAAATTAAGTCACTTACGTGCCACGTCAAAGTTCCGCTAAAAATTTATCAGTTATGACGGAATTTGAAATTTTTGTTAGTAAATTAAAGTTTAGTTAGTTGACTGTAAAAAAAAAAAAGTATAGTTAGGCATTTGTAAGTTGACCTAAAGTATAGTGAGGTAATAAAAAGCATTTAACCCTACAAAAATGAGATTTTCATGAATCTGCCTAGTTTTTGGATTAGGCCTTTTAAATCATTAACCCTGTCAACATTATCAATCTGCAGCTTCTAAGTGCATTTACAGACATTCTGTGTTAATGGTGGTCATCTTTACTTCTTTTGAATTTATGAAACATATTAGATATTCATATTAGATATTATGAATATATTCATTGCGAAAATGCAGCAGTTCCCCATGTGTCCTAGATTAATTATTTGTTTAAGTGTCTTGAAAGGGTTGTTTTTGGTTCTCGCCATGATTAGTTGCATTGATACAACTTTTTGCAGGTATGTTGCTGTTGGTAATGAGCCCTTCCTGCAATCATACGGTTCCACCTATCTACAAATTGAGTCTGAGTAGTAGTAAATGTCAGCACATTACCAGCCCTCATCAATGCATTCAGGATTACCAGCCCTCATCAATTACCAGCTGCAGGCCCTTTGGATATCAGATCAAAGAAAAGGAGTTTCTTTCATCTGATATCCAATGTTTCATGAAAGGACTAGGGGCTACTCAGACTCAAAGCCCTCATCAATGTTCCTTCATGCAGGATTTGGATATCAGATCAAAGAAACAGTTCCTTTCAACATTTACCTACTCAGACTCAAATCTCATTATCCAAATAGCCTGAAACCAGTGATCTCTTATCCAAATAGCCAAATCTCTTTCCCCTTTCATGATCAATATTTTAACATATCTCGGCTTCTATGGCAACAATTAGTCGATTACGTACCATTAGACTATGCCTTTTTTGATGGATCAAACAAGCCTATGGAGATGGTGACTATTTTTACACCAACGTATTTGATGAAAACTTTGATACTCTTGTTTGGTCTTTAAGGAAACCCGGATATCCTGATATGAAAATCATAGTGGGAGAAGTTGGATGGCCAACCAATAGATATAAGCACGCTAATGTGGAAAACACAAAAAGATTCAACCAAGGATTGATTCAGCATGTTTTGAGTGGAAATGGAACCCCAGCTCGGAAAGGACTACTAGATGTTTATGTTTTTAGCCTCAGTGATGAAGATACCAAGAGCATTGCTCCTGGCAACTTTGAGAGGCATTGGGGTATATTTGAGTTTGATGGGAAGCCAAAATACTAGTTGGATTTATCAATAGAAACAAAGGTCTAGTTGCACTTGAAGGCAAATATGTTCAAAGGATGATGTGTTTGAATCTAAAAATGAAGAAACTAGAAAATTTGAGAAGTAGCATTAGTTATGATTGTAGTGTTTTTAGATTTCACTGCTTTGGATTATTATGGGTCTTCTTGTAATCATCCAAGTGTTAAAAGTGAATATTTCTGAACATGTATTACCAGTTCAAAAACCAGAAGGGTTGAGACTGATTTCTCAGAAGGCTTTTCTTTTGGGATTTATAGTGTTTCTTCTTACTGTATAGCTGGTGATTACCTTTTGGAATGCCAAAGGACTTATTCTTGGAGATTATCAATAGTTATAATTGTTTTGTGCAGAATCTGCAGATTTTCTGTAAATATGACACGGTATTTGAAATGAAGCTTCTTTTCTTGATAATAATGAAATTTAATATCGAGATTATAAAAGTTCAACAAAGTTTCTTAACTTTGGTTGTCAAAAGATTAGCCAACCTAATCAAAGGCCTAGGAATTTTCTTATTACAACAGAACATAAAACTAGATCCTAGCACAGTTAAATCCAGAATAATTGTACTGGAGAAAATAAACATGCAGGAGAATGCTTAAATACATGAAACTCCAAGCCCCTCTTGATTATGAAAAAAACCTCAGTTATCTAAGAAGTCGTATCTCAAATGAACCTCGAATGCATTCGATCATAAGTCTATCTCTAGTAACTTCGTGAGCGGAGCTTATCTTGTTTGGATATTAATTTTTATAATTTTATGATGTTTAAGAGCTATACTAAAACAAATGTTAGCCATGTTATAAAAATAAAAACTAGCTTAAAATGTACTTCAATTTGGCTCATTTATCTCACTCTATTAATGCCTCGGATCCAATCAGGCTAATTGTGAGTCAAATTACATTAATATATCTCATTTTAGAGCCTCATCTTCGATCACAACGGGATAAATGAAAGTATTGAAGATATGGAGTTATCAAAAAAAAATATCATTCAAATTAAGGTTTCTCAGTTGAAGAAAACTCAAACTGGGTGACTAAAATATCTTAAGCACAGTGAATACAACTGAATTAATAAAAGGAATTATCATTTCTCTTCTACTAAAAAGTTTTCCCTTTTCTTGAAATTTCTCAAAATCCAACCCTTAAAACGATTTCGACAGAAAGAAACAAAGGAGCACTAATTCTCCCGTCTATATATAAATAACCCACAACAAACCAGGGGGAAAAAAGAAACTTTTTTCTTTCTCTTTATTTCCTAAATAAACGATCAAACCTTCTCATCTGCCCATTCTTTTTCTTCAATCAAGAAAGATTCAGAAAAAAGACCCACAAAAAGATTCGTCAAAGAAAAAGAAAATGGCAGAGGCAAGAATCCTCTGTAATTATTATCTCTTGATAATAATGCTTGTGATTGTCTCAATGGGAATGCTTTCAAAAGGGTCAGGTGTGGGAGTGAATTGGGGTACGGCGGCAAGCCACCAGCTGCCACCGGAGCAGGTGGTTCAAATGATGAGAGAGAATGGGTTCGATAAGGTGAAGCTTTTTGAGGCCGACCCAAATATTTTGGAAGCTTTAACTGGAACTGATATTCAAGTGATTTTGGGAATACCCAATTTCATGTTAATGGAGATGAGCGAAGAACCTGGAATTGCAGTGTCTTGGGTGGAAGCCAATGTTACAAGTTATTTCTGCAATGGTGGAGTCAAAATCAAGTTGAGTATCAAAGTCCCTTTTTGTTCTTTAAACATAAAATATAAATATATGTGTGTGTGTGTGTGTGTGAGTGTGTGTATTATGTATGTGTGTGTTTGTGGATTGCTGATTGTATATTTTGGAGATCTGCACGCAATTCTTGTTTTTATTGATTCATATATGTAAAACTCTTCAGAATTCACCTCCAGATAGAATTTTTCTACTTAATTACTCCATTTGCTTGGTAGGAGTATTCCCACTTCTGTAAAACCATTTCCTTGGTCAATTGGCTACAACGATTGTTATTTTCAATTTCATGTTCTTGTGATTCTTTTATCTTCTTTTTTTCAATGTCCTTGTTTTCAATTTTCGAAGTTTCTTGGACATTTGTTCCTCATTTCTTGTTCTAGCTGGGCTTCAATTAAAGAAACTCAAAATGTTTTGGAAGTTCAGTGATTGATACTTGTCCTAATTACAAAATATAAGATTTCTTGTATCTGCCAAGTTTTTGGATTAGGATCTTTGAAGTAATCAACCAACGTGGAATCTGCAGCTTTTAAGTTCTTTTACTCATAAATCATGTTAATGGTGATCATAATATGCCTTATGAATATTTGATATCATTGCTATTTTCAAAATGTTAGCTAGATTATTCTGTCACCATATTCTTTAAAGGGTTGTTTTCAATTCTCATGTTAATTATCTTGATACAACTTTTTTCAGGTATGTTGCTGTTGGCAATGAGCCCTTCCTTCTAACCTACAATGGCACCTACCTACCATACACATTACAAGCCCTCAAGAATGTTCAGGAATCCCTCAACCAGGCTGGGGTGGGATCACAGATCAAAGCAACAGTTACCTTCAATGCTGACATTTACTACTCCCCGGACTCGAATCCAGTCCCTTCTGCTGGTGACTTTCGGCCAGAAATCCGCGAGCTCATGATCGATATCGTCCTATATCTCCATTCTAATGATGCCCCTTTCACTGTCAATATATACCCATTTCTCAGCCTTTATGGCAACAATTATTTCCCCCTAGACTATGCCTTTTTTGATGGATCAATCAACCTGCCTATCATAGATGGTGACTACACTTACACTAATGTGTTTGATGCAAATTTCGATACTCTTGTTTGGTCTTTAAAGAAAGCTGGATATCCCGATATGAAGATCATAGTGGGAGAAATTGGATGGCCAACAAATGGAGATAAGCATGCTAATAGCGAAAGCGCAAAAAGATTCAATCAAGGAATGATTCAGCATGCATTGAGTGGGAAAGGAACCCCTGCTCGAAAAGGAATAATAGACGTTTATCTTTTTAGCCTCATCGATGAGAATGCTAAGAGCATTACTCCAGGTTTCTTTGAGAGGCATTGGGGTATATTTGAGTTCGATGGGAAGCCTAAATACGATTTAGATTTATCCGGTTGGCAGGGAAACAACGGCTTAGTTGCTGTTGAAGGCGTTCGGTATATGCACAAAAGATGGTGTGTTTTAAACCCACATTTGGAGAAAAAATTGGAAGACTTGGGAAGTGCCATCGATTATGCTTGTAGTCTTTCGGATTGCACTGCTTTGAGTTATGGGTCTTCTTGTAATCATCTAAGTGTTAAAGGAAATGCTTCGTATGCTTTCAACATGTATTACCAGTTGAAAAACCAGAAAGGTAGGGACTGCGATTTTGCAGGCTTGGCTATGTTGACAGATGAGGATCCATCGGATGATAAATGTCGATTTCCGGTTATGTTTGCTCAAGGTCGTTCGGTAGTTCTGCTGCATAGAAAGATATTCTTTATTTTGTTGGCTGTTCTTCAGGGATGTTTGATGATTTTGCTTATTTTTGCTAGACTAGTTTTAGGATGCCAAGGAGCCTTTACTGTTCTAATTAGAGAATTTGTAAGCACCATTTTGCTAGATGTTATAGAGATTTTGTATGCACCATTTTGCTAGATGTTTAGTTTGGAGGACTTGGGAAAGAAATATATAATGTACTTCAGCTGGTTAGGGAGAAGGTTCAAGCTGGTATTATTCAACCTCTTAAAGTCTCTTCCAAAGAACAAGTTGCAGATTTATTGACCAAGGCATTAGGTCATAATAGTCATTGGTATGTAGCTTCCAAGTTGAGCTTACATAATCCATTTATGCCTTCAACTTGTGGGGGGAGTAATACATAGTATATTACAACAGAACAAGTTGGCACAGCAGATCAAGTCAAGGTCAAAGCTCACACAGCTGCAGTTGTTCCTACTTCATCAACACACTTTGCTTAAAAATAAACTTGTCTTTGTAATTAATTGTTACTAACGTCCTTGTAATAAGGAGTGACAGCTACCTATATTCTTTGTATAAATACTGATGTGACGGATTCATTATGATGAACACAAGTTTTCCAGATTCATTTCAACTCTCTCTTTTATGGTTGAATAAACCTATCAATAACCCACAACAAAAAAGAAGAAAGCTCTTCTCTTTCTCTTTATTTCCTTAATAACCGACCGATCCTTCGCATATGCCCCTTATTTTTCTTGAATCAAAAAAGATTCAGAAAAAGACCCACAAAAGAAAAAGAAAATGGCAGGGGCAAGAATACTCTGTAATTATTATATCTTGATAAGAATGCTTGTGATTGTCTCAATGGGAATGATTTCAAATGGGTCGAGTGTGGGAGTGAACTGGGGTACGGTCGCAAGCCACCAGCTGCCGCCGGAGCAGGTGGTTCAAATGATGAGAGAGAATGGGTTCGATAAGGTGAAGCTTTTTGAGGCCGATCCAAATATTTTGGAAGCTTTAACTGGAACTGATATTGAAGTGATTTTGGGAATACCCAATTTCATGTTAATGAAGATGAGTGAAGACCCAGGAATTGCAGTTTCTTGGGTGGAATCTAATGTCACTAGTTATTTTTACAATGGTGGAGTCAAAATCAAGTTGAGTATCAAATTCCCTTTTTTTTGTTCTTCAAACATTATATATCTATAAAGAAATCTTGTTTTTATTGATTCATATATGTAACCCTGTCCCTTTGAGAAATCACCTCCAGACAGAAATTTTGTACTTAATTACTCCATTTGATTGGGAGGAGTGTTTCCACTTTTGTAAACGCATTTCCTTGTTGAATTTGCTTCTATGATTGTTATTTTCAATCCCATGATCTTGTGGTTCTTTTTCTTTTTATTTTTCGATGTCCTTGTTTTCTATTTCCTTTTATAGTTGAAGTTGCTTGGACATTTGTTCATCCTTTCCTTGTTCTAGGCTTCTAGCTAGGTTTCAGTTCAAAAAAATTAAAATGTTTAGCAAGCTCTATCCTGAGTACAATAAATAAATAAATGTGTTTCTTGAATCTGCCAAGTTTTTGGATTAGGTCGTTGAAATAATTAACCCTGCCAGCAATAGCATTATGTGGAATCTGCGGCTTCTAAGTTCTTTTACTCATATTTCATGTTAATGGTGATCATACATATATGCCTTGTGTGAATATTTATATATCTTAGCTATTTTCAAAATGTTTGCTAGCTTAATTCTTTAACCAGGGTTGTTTTCAATTCTCGAGTTAATCAACTTTTTTTCAGGTATGTTGCTGTTGGCAATGAACCCTTCTTTCAAGCATACAATGCTTACGATGGAACCTACCTACCATACACATTACAAGCCCTCAAGAATGTTCAGGAAGCCCTCAACCAGGCTGGGGTTGGATCACAGATCAAAGCAACAGTTCCCTTCAATGCTGACATTTATTACTCCCCGGACTCGAATCCAGTCCCTTCCGCTGGTGACTTTCAGCCAAAAATCCGTGAGCTCATGATCGATATCGTCAAATATCTCCATTCTAATGATGCCCCTTTCACTGTTAATATATACCCATTTCTCAGCCTTTATGGCAACAACGATTTCCCCCTAGACTATGCCTTTTTTGGCGGAAGCAACCTGCCGGTCATAGATGATGGCTATATTAATTACACTAATGTGTTTGATGCAAGTTTCGATACTCTTGTTTGGTCTTTAAAGAAAGCTGGATATCCCAATATGAAGATGATAGTCGGAGAAATTGGATGGCCAACCGATGGAGATAAGCATGCTAACAGAGAAAGTGCCAAAAGATTTAATCAAGGAATGATTCAGCATGCTTTGAGTGGGAAAGGAACCCCTGCTCGAAAAGGACTAATAGATGTTTATCTTTCTAGTCTCATCGATGAGAATGCTAAGAGCATTGCTCCAGGTTTGTTTGAGCGGCATTGGGGTATATTTGAGCTTGATGGGAAGCCTAAATACGATTTAGATTTATCGGGTTGGCAGGGAAACAAAGGCATTCATTCTGTATATGCACATTTGGAGAAAAAATTGGAAGGCTTGGGTTCTAGTCTTTTTTGGGATTTGCACTGCTTTGAGTTATGGGCATCCAAATGTTTAAGGGACTAAGGGAGGGAATGCTTTTATTTAACATGCATTACCATTACCATTACCATTACCATTACCATTACCATTACTGCTGGGAGTAAGTTCCAAGTTCTGGAATTCCCTTTAATTTATTCTTATTGTTACTAGTATCTTATAGAGCTCAATATTTCAACATTTTATTGTATTAATAAATAGTAAAGTATTAACCTAGTAAATTATTCTTTTTAGCAAGAATGTATTTAAAAACGGGTATACAAATGCAAAATATTACGTGTTATGTTTTAGGTAGATAGTTACACATTATAGTATTGTGCATAATGCATTATTGTATATTATACAGAGCAAGTCTTCAACAATTAATAAGTCTATGCACAATCCAATTAAATTTAACTAGTCAAAACGAGTGTATTTTTGGTGGATAAATCTTTTGAATATACTTTGTAAATATTAAACAAATTTGACCATGTAAAATTGAAAAACTAATAATATAATGTCGACAATCAACAGATACGCAGCAGGTTGAGAGATGTAATTTCTCTATTAATAATTAATTAATTTAATATGAAGTTAAATTTATTTTTTATCCAAAATATCTATTCCAGAAATATAGGAGGGGATAGTGGTGAATTTAAAGGTTAAAAAAATAAGTCCACCACCGGTAAAAAATTCAGCGCCATTTACCTCTACTCTAATCCTCGTCGGATTAACTTTCTGTAACAATAACGTAAATACATCTCCGTACAATTACAAATTACAAATCGTCTTTATATTCTGCATCTACTCATAAACCATAATATAAAGATAAATACATTTGTCTATATAGATTTGCGATGTTTCTTCAAACTTTACGCGCAAATGGCGATTCATACCAGATCTAGGGTTTCACCATATTAATCAGATCGGTCTCGTTTCTTAGGGGTTTTAAGCATTTTTCCATAATTCATTCCAATTTAGCTAATTTGTCGATATAGATAATCTGTATTACGAAGTTGTTGTCAGGTGGATTGAGGAGAGGGATTTGTGTAATTGTTGTACATTAAAAAAATGCCTGTGAAATCAGCGCAATCGTCGTATCGAGATCGGACTCATGAGTTTCAGAATGTAGCTGAGAGGCTGAAGAAATCGTTCTCATCGAATGCCGTGCCTTCCTCGAGTAGTACCAATTCTGATACGCCGCGAGCGGTGGTGTCGATTCAGTCGGAGTTCAACAAGAGGGCTTCTAAAATTGGGTTTGGGATTCACCAGACCTCGCAAAAGCTGTCAAAGCTCGCTAAATGTGAGTATTTGAGTTACAAAATTCGTAATTTCACTTTTTTGAGGTTGATACAGATAAATTTTGACGGTGAATTATGATAATTGTAGCAATTGTTTCGTATGCAATTATTCTTTGAAACTATAGGTTATCTATATTTCTGGGTATGTGAGTGTGTGTAGTTGTAATTTCATTTTTTAGCTGTTAATTTATCATTTTTTATTTTGTTGGTAAATTATGACTGTAGCTGGCATTATTGTATTTATTTTACATAATAATTAGTGAATTGTTACTGTTATATGTAGTGTTAGATTTGGTTCCAATGAAATCTATATCACTATATGCATACAACAGAAATTATGATTCGTAACAATAGTACCTGGTAAGCAGATGAGGACGACAAGAGTTCTCCGGTAACTCTAGGAAACTTATTTGTTCTTCGAGCTTTACCTGAAAAATTGATAGAGGTGTTGATCTGTTGGATCCTTAAAAATGAAACTCCTTTTCCCCTGTAAAATAATACTCTTATGAACCAAAGAATCGCAAATTGAAACAAAAGATTGTGCCAATGCATCTTTCTGAAGATTGACGAAAGTTTTAAATTATTGACCTGGAATGTGTTAAGTTGCAATTTCACAGCACGAAGTGAGTTCTTCCTCTATGGATGGCCAAAAATAAAAATGAAATCATCATTGCGAAAGAGCTGGTCTGTTTGCTGTGAATTCTAGCTAACATGTTGAGTTTCCTCTTGTTTGTTTCTCTTTAATTTTGAGAAATGAAGCAAGGGTTGTCGGAGTGTTAACAGGTGGAATGGTAGGAAAGATCACACACTTTTAAGAATCCTTTTTCTTCTGTTGTATATATCGAAGGGGAGGGTGACACATCTTTTAATGGTGTCAAGCCGTGTACTCCTAAGTGGTAGCATAATGATATGAGCTTAATATTCAGCTGGCCTACCAGAAATATAAACACCCTCATATATGAACTTCGTAGTTAGCTTGATCATTCACCAAAAAAGTAGCCTAAATGGGTTTAAGTCCAAGGTAGCTTGATATCGGCTTGTGTGTGAGCGTGCGTGCATATGCCTGTGTTCTCGTAATCTCGTGTGTGAGTGCATGCGTGCATGCGTTTGTGGATGAGTGCTTACTTGCACGTATAACCTCATTGAGGATACTGAATTTGTTAGCATAACTAGTTTTGTTCTTTCTATGGATTGACTGTTGGATGTTGAAATTTGGAGGCATGACATTCATCTCTGGAGAAAATATAGATTAGAAATGTATACTTAAAATTCATGAGATAATTCAAATTGTTCTAGACAATACTGTGCATCTTTGATATTATGCACTATCAGCTTCCAAAAGCTAGCTTATGTATGTGCAGTGGTCAGAGTGACAATCTTAGCCAGGTCTCTTGCTCTTCCATTCTTTGTTTCTGCAAAACTGATTGGAGGGTTTGGGATTTATTAATATATATTTGTAGGTTTGAATATATATATATATATATATATGTATGTATTAATTTTTTGTAGGAAAACAAGAATACTGTTGTTTGGTTTTTTTTTATCAACTCAAACAATTACTTTTTGTATCTATGTTGCTTATGCAATATGTATACACTTAACGTTTGAAAAATAGATATATAACTTATGTTCTGTCATTTCAGTGGCAAAGAGGACGTCAGTTTTCGATGACCCAACAATGGAGATCCAAGAGTTAACAGCTGTCATCAAGCAGGATATTACTGCACTCAACTCAGCTGTAGTGGATTTGCAGCTTCTATGCAACTCCCAAAATGAAAGTGGAAATATATCAAGTGACACGACAACCCATTCAACCACAGTTGTTGATAACTTGAAGAACCGATTGATGAGCGCCACAAAAGAGTTCAAAGAAGTCCTCACTATGCGGACAGAGGTTTGTTGATTTTTACTGCACTTTGTAGCTGGCAGAGCTGTGGTTTGTATGATAGTGTCTTAGAACTTTGAAGTATTACTTATTTATATTTTATATATGTCAATTATTGCTCACTTTTGAATCTTTTGACCTGCAGAACTTGAAGGTTCATGAGAACAGAAGACAGTTATTTTCCTCAAGTAATTCGAAAGAGGCTACTAATCCTTTTGTTCGTCAGCGTCCTTTAGCTGCCAGATCAGCTGCTGGTGCATCAAATTCTCCTCCTCCCTGGGCCAATGGCTCTGCATCTTCCTCCCAGTTATTTCCAAGGTAAAGATAACATCTTCTTGTACCTAATATTTGATGGTGGTTCAATAACAAAATTTGTCACTAGCTAGTTCTTTTGTACATATGCATTTATATACTCCTTGAGGGGATGAATAGTTGTTTCCTCTCCAGGAATTCTTTCCTACATTTTTTCTTCAACATTACTTTGAAGCTCGTATTCTCTTATTCATTTATGATAAACTCATGGATTTGTTTCCTGATTCTTCTTGAAGCTGAAACATCATCAAAGATATTATAGATCAGATTACCTAATATGTAAAACATAACAACATTTGTGAAATATGTTGGTGTCCTGTTAATTTGTCATGTAATATTCCACATTTACCTTGAGAAAAAGCAGGTGGGGGTGGTTTTTTAGTACTTGAATGAAAATATCTGTTGGCTAATAGGCTAATCATGCATCTCTGTCTACTTCTGCTTTAGTTTTTGTTTTATTTGATCATTGATGCTTGCTGTTTATGGTGTATTTGGAGCCATTTGATGTAGAGTTGCCTCTTCGCATGGCCACATGTATTTCTCAGAATGTTTCTATATCCAGCCACATCTTTCTAGACAACATGCAATGGACATTTGCTTTTTAAACATTTTCACATAGTTGTCACGGCGCCACCACGAAACGCAATGGTAGTTGACCGCCAGGACGACTAGGCGATAAAGCGCCCGCCATGGCGTTCATATGGCAACAAGTTGTTACCAATGTGAAATTTATACATTTTATTTTACTTAAAAAGTATATTAAAAAATAAAATTTTATATACACTAAAACTCAAAACATAATAACTAACACTATGGAATACAACAATTAAAATAACAATTATATGAATACTTCACAAATTCAAAAATAAAATAATTGACGTTGAAAACTAGTAAAATAAGTCAACAAACACTACGTAGAAAATAAATAATCAACCAAGTCAATAACCATCACACATTATAAGTCTAATAAGTAATAAATTACACCACATAGCAAGTCCATGGGTTTTGATGAAGGTGCAAATGACTTGAACACTTGACTGGGGCCAGTTACCAAAGGTGTGAGAGCTCGGCATCCATGGCGTTGCATTTTCCTTCTCTAGCGCCACGACGCCATGACAACTATGCACTATCATCAAAAAGATCTTTGTAAGTGATTAATCATTTCTAGCCTTTAAACAATTTTAATTAAGATTTTGCTCATTTTCCCTTCACAGGAAGCAGGCAGATGGTGAGTCTCAGCCATTGCTACAGCAGCAACAAGATCAGCAGCAACAGCAGTTGGTTCCTTTACAAGACACTTACATGAACAGCAGAGCTGAAGCTCTTCATAATGTTGAGTCAACTATTCATGAGTTGAGCAACATCTTCACTCAATTGGCAACCATGGTTTCTCAGCAAGGAGAGCTTGCAATTAGGTTGGTTTGCTAATGCTAGTTTTTAAGGTTGTTTTCTGTATTGTAAACTCCGTAGCATTTTATGTGATTGGGCATGCAAATGGTTATAACTTGTATAGTTGCGGTCATGCATTATTTGACAGAAGATATGTTAGACAATCTTTAGCAAATAGGTTCAGCTCACAAGCAGTTCACATATTTGGTGCTAATCATAGAAATGCCATGAATTGAACTGTTAATTTATTCGCTTGGAAGTCATAGGCAGCAGCTTTAGGTGGTAATTTTAGTGAGCTAAGACTTGAGAGATTGTTACGAGGTTTATTTTTCGAATAAAGGTAACGGAATGATATGTCCACAAGAGAAATAGATATTTCCGCAATGCTCTCTCTCCTCACATAATAGTAGTAAATGGGACACGCATTCATGTGAGTGAGACATTGTGGAAATTTATCTTTCCCTTGTGAAACCCAAAGGTAAAACCATGTTATTCTGGAGATTTTATGTTTTCCTTTAATAGCAAATAAAACTAGTTCTTTTACATCACCATTTGTGTTTGGACAAATACTCTGTAAAAACAAGTTAATTGTAACTGGCAGGATTGATGAGAACATGGATGATACTCTGGCAAATGTAGAAGGGGCACAGGGGCAATTGGTCAGGTACCTCAACAGTATATCGTCTAACAGGTGGCTGATGATCAAGATATTCTTTGTATTGGTTGTATTTCTCATGATTTTCCTATTCTTTGTTGCCTAATAGTAAGTACCTTATAGTTTTTTTGAATAATAAACTGAAGACAATGTCACTTTCTTTTCCATTTTAATTCAGAAGCCTTGTTCCTCTTCTCAAAACTTTTAAAGGTAGAACATGCCCCATTATATATTTATACCCTAATGCAGTCAAGGGGAGAAGCTTTGATGTTCTGTCAATCCCAATTGGAATTAGTGGTGTCTTAATTTCTACCAAATTAGGAGCAAGCAGTAGCACCATCATCAGTCTTCTTGTTATCTCTTCCTACGGTTTTATTCAGAAGCTATCTTGCTAAATTATATTTTTCTGCAGCATCTTCATAACTTATTTGTCCTTGTTTTTGTCTTTTTCTTTGTGGGTCCTCTTTTAATTTTTTAGATCGATTTTGGGAGACATTCTAGATGTGTTTTTGGCCCTAGGTTATATATATATATATATATATATATATATATATATATATATATATATATATATATATATATATATTGGTGAACATGTACATGAGACTGAAGAATATGAATCATCAATGATTCTCTTTGATTTGGAAACGGGCGATTGTTTTCCTTTTTCCATCTTTGATATATCATTATCATTGTAAAATTATGACTGAATCCTGCAGAAAATAGTCCTTGTGAATGTATATTATTAAGTAATTGGGTTGATCCCCATGACAAATCTAGGGGAACCTTTTGTTCCTTGCTCTTCTCTCTTTGCCGGTTATCCCCTTGCCAACTTATTAATTGTTTTGTAAAAATTTAGAAATATTTTAAGAAATTATTAATTACATATAAAGCTATTTTTTAAATTATTTCCAACTTGTTCACAAAACGTTTCAAAAATAGATCAATTTGTTCCTGATTATTTTCAGTTTGAAATATATATTTGCTTAAATTATAGGTAAATAAAATTGAGGATATTTATTTATATTAGCTCAAAGTAATACTAGTTGTCAATAATTTTGAAATACCTCTATTACAGAATATAAGAGCCAGGTTCTTTTGAAATTTACATAATTTGATCTCGTTTTTTGTAAATTGTAATTGAGAAAGAATTACTTTGCAATAAGTCTAGGCAGACAGTTTTTTGATATTCAAAATTTGGTTTTTTTTTATAACTAAAAATCTTTACTATTTATTCTAGCCTAAATATTTATAAAATTTGTTTCAAAATCATATATTTTATTATCAATTTTCTTTTGTGTTGAAATATATGAAAATAGTGGTATTTAACTTGTTTTGGTTAACATGTTTATGAAAGCTTTCGATATCCAACTTATCTTTAATTTTTATTTTAATTACTTTCAACTATAGCACAATCAAACCATTGTTCTTATAAGGAATGATATTTTAAAGTAAAAATATTAATTGTACATACCATGTTAGTACTATGGTTCGGCTTAACTCGGTTTTATTGATTTAGTCAAAAATTAGCACCGATTTAATCGATAAAATTGGTTAATTGATTTAGATTTTTTATTTTTCTTTGAACTAGAAAAAAATTAATATTAAAATTAATCACTTTTAGTAATATTGTAATTCAACTTTATTATGTTTTGATTCATAAAAATGAAAATTTTAAAAATTTTATTAATTACTAATAAAATATTTTTTTTATATATTAATGATATCATTGGGTCAATAACAATCTGTCCACTGATTGGACCAATAACCTATCTATTCGGTATTTTTTTCAGTTCGATAACCAGTTCAAATCTAAAAATATTGTACATACCTCTCCACTCGCACACATCTACGTGAATAGCTATAAAAAATATTAATATTTTTATAAAAGACGAGGACAAAAGTATCAAATATTATGTTCATTTTAAAATATAAGATTACTATTAAATGACAAGTTAAAACATTTTGAAATTTTAAATTAGTGCGACTTATTTAAAATTATAAAAAATAATTATTTTGAGAGAGACTATTTCATATAAGATAAGTGAAATGCAAAAAAAATAATTACATATAAAAAATGTCTAAAGTACAAAACATTCAAAATGCAAAATGTTATATAAAGTTTATTTTATTCTACAAGTATTCAAGTATATACTCTAGTTAAAGTAAAAACTTCTCTTCTATTTTTTGAAAATTGATATTTTCAAAAGTAAAATTGTTAGTTTCATAAATTACTTTTTTACATGAAAGTGAACTTCACTTACTATTTATATGATGAAGAACTTATGAAATTATCAATTTGTGAAACAATAAAAAACTTATGTGTATGTCACATATATAGGACACATAGTGTATTAAATTTTATAAAATTTAAAAATTTTATCATTGAAGTGAATTTATAAAAAATTTGTGTTTAAAAATATTTCAAATTAATTTTTAATAATAACTTTAGTAAGTAATTAGTATTATTAACCATTTCCATTTTTTTAGTTTCACTCAAATAAATAAAAACAAACCGTTTTCCGCCCGGTAATAATATAACGCCATAACGGTAGCCTAGCCATTACTTCTCACTTGTGGACCCACCTGAATTCAAACTTGAAGCAGATCTCTCATCTGCCCGCCCATTTCAAATTAGTACTAGTACTTGTAACGGCCTCATTTCTTCACCGCTCCCATTTCAAATCCTCCCAATCTCTCAAATTCTACACCATCCTCAACATGATTGCAGAGTTCTCTGTCCCAGCTAAACCCTAGTTCCCTCACAGATCTCAATTGCATCCCCAATTTCTCTCTCTGAAAAAATTGAGCTCAAATGGCTTCACCAACCCCTGGAATCCTCCTCAAACTCCTCCAAACAATGAACTCCACCACCCGGGTCACCGGCGACCACCGCTCCCCGCTTCTTCAAGTCATAGGCATAGTACCGGCACTCGCTGGTTCCACCGATCTCTGGCCCAACCATGGTTTCTTCGTTTCTCTCTCTGACTCCCTTAATTCCACCTATGTCTCTCTCTCCGACCGGGACACTGATCTCATCCTCACCAACCGCTTACAAATCGGTCAATTTGTATACGTTGACCGGTTTGAGTTCGATTCACCCGTCCCGCGAGCCTCCGGGATCCGCCCCATAGCTGGCCGCCACCCGTTTGTTGGAAGTCCTGAACAACTCAGAGCCCGAATTTCCCCCACCACGCGGGAATTCGTTATTCAGCCTGTATCTGATTCAGATCTGTCTATTGATCCGATTGCAGCTTCATTGTCTACCAAAAAGGCCGAAGCTTTAAGGCAAAATGATGTTAAGGAGGTGAAAAATGATGGGAATGTGGAAAGGGGTAGAACAAGACAAGTTGTTTCCCCGAAAGATAATGTGAATTTAGAGGATTCTAACAAGGTTTTAAATAAGCCTCCACCTCAGAGGTTTTCATCGCCTGGGGCTAGAAAAAAGAGTCTTGGGCCGGTGGTTGAACCACGGGACCCTTCTCCAGCCGGGAAAGTAAAGAGGTCGTCATCGCCGGTACCATCAAAGTGTGTGGTTCCAAGTTTGGTTGCAGCTAAGGATGATAATAGGAAGACGGCGAGGGAGCCTGCCATTATAGTGCCATCTAGATATAGGCAGCCGTCCCCAAACGGGCGGAAGCAGGCATCTCCTTCCACACGGAGAATGTCACTCTCTCCAGGGAGGAGGTTGTCCAGTGGATTAAAGGTTTCGCCAGTTGTCGGGGCAGGGGATTCGGGTAGTAAGAAGAAAATGGCAACTATTGTTGCTGGAATTTCAAAGGCATCAGAGGCGCTTGTTGGGTCTTCAAAAACTAGTAGGAAGAATTGGGATGAATCTCCGGGAGCAGGGGCAGGTTCCCTGGAGCAGAAAGATAAAGGGAGTTTGAGAAATAAGCCAGATTTTCAAGCCATTTTGCGAACTCAGGTAGAATTTCCTTCCATTTTGTTGGCGCCTCTGAAGATTCACTATATTTGGCATGCCCTTTTTATTTATTTAAAATTACGATATATACTTGTAGCATAGTGTTTTGCAATTGGTAGATTTTTGAAAAGTCAGCTTTAGGAAAAAATTAGAGTGGATTAACCAACCCCAGCTTATCACCTAATAGAATTGCACTTTTTGTCCAAAAATAAAAGTTTAATGAGAATGTATCGAGTCTATTGACTCCCAAATAGCTGAATGTTATCTCTCATGTGGCTTTATTTTATTTTATTTGTGCGGAGCGAAGCAGCACCGACCCATCAGGTTGTGAACTTTGGGGGTGCCGGGGGCCGAGGTACGAAGTTCTATATAGAGTCATGAGTAGCGCAGAGCGCTATGATCGGTGAAAGTTTTGCAGCACTGGCGCGGATGTGGACAAGAGTTTTAATGGTTCGATGGAATGTGAATTAGAGTTAGAATAGAAGTAGCATCAATATATACTCTCTATTGTAAAACCCTATGTAACTCAATGAATAACAAAAGGAACGCCGCTCCCGTAGACTATCCAAATTAGGGAATCACGTAAATCTTTGTGTTAATTCTTTACTGTCGTGTGTGTGATCTAATTCTAACACTAGTTTATATTCTTCATACAGTATACCTATAGCTTTTTAGGCTTTGGTTAGGTAGCTGTTGTGCATTGAACAGGTTATAAGTTGGTCATTAAGATGCTGCTAGCGAAAATTCCCTAAATTTTCTTTAGATAGTTGGCAAGTCAAGTTTTTGTTATTCATTTAACTTTTAATTTGTTTAACATCAGCACTAGAAACTCACAATGAGTATCAGTTATTGAGCTGTTTCCCGTTAACTGGTTCGACTTTCTTTTATGCTTCCAGCTTACGAATGTGGTTGCTAGTATTTTAAATTTTTATAGTTATCTGACAAAGCCTACTGCCTACCCCATCCAACATGTTTCCATTCATAATTTCCTTCTCTCTTTCTGCACAAAAAGAACTAGGAACTCACAATGAGTATCAGTTATTGAGTGACTTAGATTGAGCTGTTTCCCGTTAACTGGTTCGACTTTCTTTTATGTTTCCAGCTTACGAATGTGGTTGCTAGTATTTTAAATTTTTTGTAGTTGTCTGACAAAGCCTACTGCCTACCCCATCCAACATGTTTCCATTCATAATTTCCTTCTCTGTTTCTGCACAAAAAACATGAGATTTAAATTATCTACATGATCATGTTCCTGGTAATATAGTACATCTTCCCTGTGAACCCACTGTGTATGTATACGTTCCTATCCAACAGGTTGGCCACATACCAAGCAGAGGGCGATAAATGATAGTCATCTTTCATGCTGTATCATTTATTGGGGTTTTTTTGGGGGTGGTAGTAAACTTCTAAATGAAATGTATTGAAAGTGAAATATGGGAGTAATTAAACGTAGTGTATTTGTGCTATTCTAATATTTCTTCTTCACACCTTTAATTTTCGATGATGTGCATTCTTTTGACATCAAATTTTTATTTTCCAGGCTGCTATTTCCAGACGTTTAAGTGATGTGAGTGGGCCACAACACAATGAAGATGATTCTGCTACACATGAAAATGCAAACCCTAACTTGGGGGATATTTCTTTGGTGCCTGAGAAACCAAGCACTGGAGCTCCTGTAATCACTATTCATGAAAAGAAATGGACTGATGGCAGTGTTCCACTGGATGCGGTCTCTTCGGAACTTGCAAAGCTTGGGAAGGTATTTATGAATAAAATACTCTGCCTCGTATCACACCTATTGAAATTAGTTTTCAACATCTCACCAGGGAAGCTAACCAGTGACACATTGAAATTCATGGAAAATGTAATAAGTTGGATGTAGTTTATTTTCTAATTCAGAGTTGGAATGCTTCTCATTTGCAGGAAGCTATGCAAAGGAGGGTTTTTGCTTCAAGGGCTGCAGCTGAAGCTTTGCAAGAGGCCATTGCTACAGACTCTATCGTGAGGAGTTTAAGGTAACAATATCCCCACCCACCCCTGGCCCGCTGCCTCTTTATATTGTAGAAGAAGTCCTCTCCTTGTACATGTACTGTTGGGACATATACCCAAGAAGTGATATATTGTTTGGACCCTAGACTACAGAAGTTGTTAGAATGCAAACTAGATTAGCTGATTGTGCTCACTAGCTTTCCTATTAGAATTCTCTATGTATCATGTTGTGTTTCTAAATTAAATATATATATATATATATATATATATATATATATATTTCTCTGGTGTTCATTTTATTGGATGATATGAAATTCATTCTTTTCTCCTCTATTTGCAGCATGTTCTCGCATCTCTGTTCAACATCAAAGGCTGGGAATCCTTTACCCACAATTGAGGGATTCATGTCCATATACGATGATGTTGTGAAGTCAATAGCTGTTGCTGAATCTGTAGCCACTATCCACAAGTCTAGCTCACCTACTGAGAATATCTTGACAGAGAATTCAAAAATCTCTCTTTGGGTAGAAGCTGCACTGGCCACTGATCTTGAGGTCGTCTCCCTCCTAACCAACCAGAAGATTGAGCCTCCATCAACAACATTGCAGAAAAGTTCTTCAAAACGTCAATCTCTCAATGTGCCTACCAAGAGCTACACAACAGCTTCTTCATCACCCGCTGAGGCATGGACGAGGGGTCGTGGGATGAAAGACACTGTGGAACTTGGGACAAAATTGCAGAAAGATATGCAAATGTGGTTTCTACGGTTTGTTGAGAACTCGATTGATGCCGGGTTTCAGGTGTTTGGGAAGAGTAGTAGCACTGTCAGTTGTGGTCCCATAGCAGCAATCTTATCACAGCTAAAGCGAGTTAACGATTGGTTAGACCGTGTAGTGTCGAAACGTGATGACCTGGTGGTGCAAAAGATTGAGCTCCTCAAGCGGAAGATCTATGGTTTTGTTATTCAACATGTTGGAACAACTGTTGACATGCAGATTGCCTCATCCTGATGTCAGATGTTATTACAATATTTGTTCAACATATTTGCTTTGTAAAATTTTTAAGAAAATGATGATTGGTCCATTAAATTTCAGCATGGCAGTACACACTCGCGAACACACACACACACACACACACACACACACACACACACATATATATATATATATATATATATATATATACGGTCCAGTGAACCTAAAACAGCTAACCAAAAGCGAATCGGATATAACGACGATTTTTTGAGCTATGACGACGGTTCGAACTGTCATCATAGCTATGTCGTCGGCTTTGTATGTTATAGCAACGGAAAAAATCGTCTCTTCGCTTTTGATTCACTATTTAAAGGTTCGTTGAAAAAGAGGACCACATATATATATATATATAGTTATAAGAATAACTTTGACTATAAGAATAACTATAACCTTAACAACATATTTCGTCCACATATATACTGTTGAACTGAAATTTAACATCATTCCAGTCTTATGAATAGTTGTTTTACCATTTAGCCATGAGGGGCATAGTAAATTTGCCGTTAAATTAAGACAAATTTAATCTCAAGTATACATCTTATTGGCTCTAATCCGTAAGAGAAATATATAAATTTAAATAATATTTAATGAAAATTTTAAATTTATGAAAACTATAAATATTGAACTCCCATCATTTATAAGATCATTATTGATTTTTAAAAAGACAATTTGAGATATTTTTAAATTAAAAAATCATTCGAATATTTTATATTTTTTAGTTACCAAACAGTTTTCTAAGCTCAGATGTTATTTCATTCATATGTAAGGTTGTAAACAAGTCAAACCGTTCGAGCTCAATTCAGGCTCGACTCGAAAAAATACGAGCGAAACTTGGATGCATTAATAATATAGATTTGATTTGAGTATTAAAAATAGTTCAAAAAGAAATATGAGTAGAATCTGAGCAATATTATACTCGACTCGTTTAATATTCAAACTACTCAAATTATCGATTGTGATTCGATACATACTCGATTAATACATATTTGATTAGACACTCGATTCATTCTCTTATAATATATACAAAAATTAAATCAAATTAAGATAATTAATTATTATTTTATTTTTAATTTTAATTGCGATTTTATATTTGTAAAGTGTAATATGAAATATATTTTTTCATTTCTAAGTAAAACAACAAATTCAATTTATAATTATATTTATTATAAAACTAGTTATTATGTGGAGACTCGAATTCGAGCTTTAATTTAAAACTCTCGAGTAGTTTGAATATAATTTGATCCTAGTCGAATCGAATTCGAGTAATAAATATTCGATTCAAGTCGAATCGAATTGAATCTGAATAGAATTTTTCAAATACAATTTGAATTCGAGTGTTTACTTTGATTCGACTCGTTTATACCCTTACTAAGATAATATAATTTATTAAGGGGGGTGTATTCAATTAAGATTTTTAAAGACTTTTTTTAAGTGACAGACTTTTGTAGAATTTGTGAGATTTTAATGACTTTTAAAGACTTTAAAGACTTTATAAAAATGACTTTTATAGACTCTATGAAATAAGTAACAGACTTTTATAAACTTTGTATCAAGACTGTGATAGACTTTTATATATTTCTAATATATTTTGCAACTTATATTAATTGTTAATTAGTCCATGTGTACAACTTCTCCCTCTTTTTTTATGAACTAAAGTAAATCTCTTTATATTATTGTGGCATGAGATTTTATACATGTTGAAAGCGTTCATATTATATATTTTACTCATTTCATGATATATTTGGATACCAATAAAATTTTAGAAACTACGAATTTGATACAAAAAATAAGCTCACTTTTCATTGAGTTATATATACTTTATGCATATCGTGCACGCTTTTTAGTAGGAATACCAAACTCATATTTCACAAAATAATATGATGATGAAAATCTATATGATCAAAAGTTGCAAAACTTCATACATGTATTATCTATATATTATTATTGTTAAACAAGATATATATACATCATATATACATACACATCATATATTGTTTATTATTTTTGCCAATTAGTGTTAAAGTGTCAAAAATTAACAATAATTTCCTTCGTTTAAAATGTCGAAAACTAAAAAATAAATACACATCATATATTTTCTATTTTCATATATTATACTTACATAATCTTTACAATGAATAAGCGATATGAGATACATAATCTTTTACAACTTGAACAACTGATATGAGAGTTTCATGATCTCACATTTGTTAAACAAATCTCTTTCCTCGATTAAGCGAAGCCGGATTTTTTTTTGATTAAAGTAAATTATTCTTTGAGTTATAAATAATTTGGCGGGGTTCGGGCCGCTTTTGAGCCAATTTTTTTTAATACTTTATACTTTTATATACACTATATTGACTCATACTAGACATTTTTAATCACAACTGTTCATAAGTAAGTAATTCATTATTTATTTTTATAAATAATATAAATAATATTATTATTTAGTTTAAAATATTATAGAGAGATACATATATTAAGAGGATATGAGTCATATGTGATTAAGATTTGATTGACAAAGTTATAAATTTTCAATTTGATCCCGTATAATAGAAAATTTATAAAATTTCAGTGGGGTCAATTTATATATAATACTTAAAAATTTTAAAATTTACTTTACATTATAAAACAAATTTTTTTTTTCCAGTGGGGGCGATTGACCCCATAGAACCCTATGTGGCTTTGCCATAACGCTTTCTCTTTTCTATTGGAAGCTTTCGAGGCAGTACTTTTTTTCTCTCACCAATTTAGATTAGGTATAGTTATTTGTTTAGTTATTAATATATCTTGTTAATTCTCTTATTATAATAAATCCAATTATTTTTATGGCCCAAATTTTATCAAATTATTTATCCATCACATATTTAATATTTATTAGCCCATATAAAATAAATAACTAGTTTGACCCAATAAAAGACAAAGTCCAAGTAATAACAAATTTATCCACCTTTGTGTTTATTTGGAAGTCTTTAGAAATCTTTAGAGATGAGGTAAGACTTTGGATATGGGTTGATAGTTATAATTCTTCTTCTAAAATGCATCGAAAGTCTATCATTTGATAGAAATCTTTAAAATCTATGACTTTTTGAATACCAAAATATTTTTATAGACTTTGTAAAAATCTTAATTCAATACCACCTAACTTTTAAAGACATTAAAAAAGTTGTAATTGAATATCACTAAACTTTTATAAACTCTTTAAATGTCTTGATTGAATACAACTAAACTTTTAAAATCTTTAAAAGTTTTTAAAAATCTTAATTGAATACACCCCCCCTAAGATATACTAACAATTCAGATACTCAATTTTAGCAAACATCGCCTTAGTTCTTTAATGTGGGACTATTTGCCTAATAAAGTCATTTGATAACTTAAAATTTTGGAAACTATTAATCTCACATTCATCACGTAATTATATAATTCTTCATAAATAATCTTACAAATGACAAAAAATAGTTATAAAACTATGTAAAGGAGCACTCATCATAAAATAAAATAATATGAAATAGTATTAAATTAAAATAAATAATTCAATTTCTAAACATATTTTTTTACGAATAAACATAACTAATTATATTTTCAAATTGATGGCAAAATGATTTGAGTTATGTCACGTGATCAATAATACTCAGTGGGGTCGTCTAACAGAAGAATAAAGAGGATGAAATAGGATAGGATAAAGTGTGACATAATCACGTCACACTTTCTTCTTCTTTTGTTTTTTTTGGGGAGTAAAATCACATCACACTTTGACTCTACTTCTATGTTTGTAATTGCTTTCTAGTATTTATTTGTTACATGTGTACTACATTGTTAAATTTTTATGCTCATTAAAATTTATATAGGATATATTTAGACTATTTTTTGTGAACAATTTATTTAATTATAGAAGCAGTGTATTATTACAAATATTAAGATTAAATATTATCATGGACAATTAATTAAACTATAATTTAAGTGAAAATAAGTTGAATAGAATTTTATTTTTTTATTAGAGTGAGAATTTCATATAACAGTTTTATGAGATAACAAAAGACAGAAACAAATCTAATTATACTAATTACGTTATATTAGTGTAAGCATCTCATATTTTCCCTTCAAAAGTGTAATGTTTTTCTTAGTTGAATTATTTGAATTGAGCTTTAGACTGCATAATACTTATGCATAAATTAAGTTTGAATCTAAACCGAACAATTTTAAAATGAATTGTGCCAAACCTCACCAATGAGCTATATATATATTAATAATAATGTATAATAGGTATTTGTTATGTATCAAAAATAAACATATACCATATTTACCGTTCAATATAAGAACCAACGATTAATATTAATTCATGTTCGTTATTATTAGTAGCGGACGACGACATTATTTTCAGCGACATCCGCTATTATTAGTAGTTGACGTAATCCGTCGTCCGCTACTATTAGTAGCGGACGTGAATTAATTTCAGTCGTTGATTCCTATATTCAACGATAGAGATGGTGTATGTTCATTTTTGATCCATAACAAATATATATTATGCATCATTCCCATATATATATATATATATATATATATATATATATATATATAAAAATGTATGTATATGCCTATATATTACATGTTATTATAGTATGGCGACAGATTTTGAAATTATAAATGGCGATTTCACCCACGTCATAGTCCAAAAAATATGTCGCCATAGCCTCTTCTGTATAATACATAAATGTGTATATACATATAACCTATATATATATATATATATATATAGATCCATCCATGACAATAGGTTGTTGAGGAGTAACTCTATTTTGGCCACCGCTACTACCTGTAATCTTACATTAAAAAAAATAAATAAATTGTCTAAGTAGAAGTGCAGTAGTAGCAAAATGGGTTGATCCCCAATCACGTGTCAGTTCTTTGTGGATGGAATCCCATATATATATATATATATTAACCATGATCCTCATGAGATTATGTAACAAAATCCACATTAAGATGAAGCTTAAGAGATTGTAATTGCTTTGTAGGTATAAATAGAAAAAATAATTTTATTATCACATAATGATGACTCACATAATTTTTATATATATATATATATGGGCTCCACATATCAGGCGAGGTCCCACAATATGCATGTATGTGTATGCGAGTATTACGTAAATCATTACTCAGGGCTAGGCAATTCGTCATCACTAAGATCTATGGAGAAAAACATTTGCAATTTTTTTCTAAATCATTGTAATTTCATATGATGTACGTCTTAATATGTTTTAAACAAATCTTAATATGAAGGAAAAAGTATAGCACGCAAGAAGATTAATAATATGGGCCATTTGGGCAAAGGGAATAGTCTACATCACAGGCATATTACCATGGGCTTTTATGCTTATAAGCCCTATTATAGATGTTCAATGTTCATAGTTCATACGTAGTACTTTTCCGGTTGAGGCATCTGTCCTTTATCTCTATCTTTATGTCTCTCTCTTTTTAATATCTCTCACAAGTCACAGTATATATATACCCCTGCCCTCCTGTATCCATTTCTCTCTCCCAAAAAACACACCACCGGTTCTCGCTAGCTCAATCAAACCCTAAGAAGAGAACCATAACCGAGCACCTTCACCACTTCTCTGTCCGGTATATACATACAGATATGTGTGTGTATATATCTTCCTGAAGCCAATTCATATCTTAATTCTACCTGTTCAATCTTTCTCCTCGATCCGTCCACCTCATTTTCACCCAGAAATTCCGATCAGAATTTGTTTACAATAGATTTCTGTCTCCGCATTTTGCCGATAATCGTTTGGTCGTTTTTATCAGGAAAAATAAGAATTTTATCAGTTTCTGGCTCAGTCTTATCCATCTAAAAAAACAGAGAAATTTTCTATCAAAGCTTAGTTTCATTTGCCTAAATTTAACTTATCAATCCTAATTTATGATCACTATCGTCGATCTTCATAAAAATCCCTAAAAAGAAGTTTGTATTGAACTCTTTATCTCTGTATATATTTATATGATATATAATTAAGTGTGTGCTTGTCTGTTTCTGAAAGCTGAGGTTAACTTTTGTTTTTGTTTGGTTAAAGCAGAAGTGGGTGTGAGATCATTGAGTTGAAAAAGAAAGAAAAATGGTTGGAGGTGGAAATCGGAAGGATGACTCATTGGTGATAAACAGTACTAATGTGTTTGCAGCTCTTGGAACCCTGAGGAAGAAGAAGAAGTCTGAGAAAGAGCAAGGCTCTTCCAAGACCGGAAAAAGTACTTCCAAAAAGAAGCAAGACAAAGATGAGGCTGAGCCCCAGGTTTTCTGGGCCCCAGCTCCTCTCACAGCCAAATCCTGGGCTGATGTTGATGATGAGGATGATGATGACTACTATGCCACCAATGCTCCTCTTCAAGCTGTTTGGGGTGCTGCTGGTGATCATCCTGAGAAGGCCAAAGAGAGCTCCACCCCTTTAGAGGTTTAAATTCACAAGTTATTGTTTCAATTTATGTGTAAGATGTTATGTGATATTTCAAATGCTTACATCTTGATTGTACAAGTTAGTGCTTTTTATCATATAATCATACTTTTTGTGATATTTGGATCTGTCAATGTTATCATCGTAATGCATTGCATGTTTTGTCAATTTGTTTTTATTAAGAATGGATATAATAGGAGGAAGATTTTAATGAGAAACGTAGCGAAAGAACACATTTTTTGTTGTTTCCGGTGTGTTTAGGCATGATATTATGTTAAGGATAGAAACCACAATGACTGGGGAGAACATCTTTGTCTGGCGCTTTCTTGATAATTCCTTTGTTTCTTTTACCATTAAATCTCATGCTTACTTTATGGATTTGGTTGTTTACTGAGCTTATATGTATTTATAATGAGTTGAGTTTAAATACTATTTTTGTCGCATTGAGGGGATACTACACTTCAATAACTGCTTTGGATTGATCTTTGGGCTAAAATTGTTACCATCAATGTTTGTCGTTATACTTCATGTGTTCACGTGTCCTTTTAGTGTTTCTGCTGTATCCATTTGTAGTGTATACGTGTCTTGTAGCGTATATTTAAATATTCAATTTATGCTACGTTCAATATTCTTTTCCTTTTTGTTATACTTTTAGCCTTCAACATTTCATGGATTGATTTGTTTTTGTTTCTACTTGTATTCAATTAATACATGGCATTCAGGTATTCAATTAATACACTGCATAAGATCCTGATTTGATGATGAAAAGAATTCAGTTTGACCAGTTCTTCAATTGACTTGCCAACTAATAATATTCTACAATGAGAGGGAGGCCATGTTAGTGATAATATTGGTTTGAGGATTATTGAAGAATTTATGAGGCATGTACTCACTCTGTTTGCCCATTTGTTGGAGCAGTGAGACGAAGCACTATTTCTAGTAGAGCGGTGAAAGTTATTTCACGAAATAGTTAAATAGTGGTTTGTAAAATAATTCTTAAAAGTACTTTTCTGAGATATTTTGGATAAGTTTGAGTTTAAATATGAATGCTATTTCAAAAGCAAAAAGCTTTAGCGTCTACAATAAGTGTATTTACACCCAAAATGCCTACTAGTACTGGCTAATGCACTTTTGATATATCACCAAGCTCTCACAAACATAATATTTTTAAATTAAAAGTGCTTTTAGCCCACATCATCACTCTGCTCCGCCCAACGGGCACTATACCCCTTTCTTTTGGGGTTTTGTAATGTACTTCTGCTGGTAGTAAAGATACGATTAGTCAGTACCTCAGAATTAGATCAAATATGTAAAGCTCATTCTGAATCAAGTTTTAATAGGATTGACGATTGTTTTGTCACTTGAGATGAAAAGAGGAGGTGTATGTTAAGGATAGCCTATATGATTCACTTAGTTGGAAACTTGGAATGCATATATTACCACTAAACCAAGGCTTTGCTGGACTTACAGTCTTAATTATCTAATTACTTTTGAGAATTTGTGACATTTGGATTAAATGTGTTAATTATGACAATTAAAATTTCTTATTACACGTGTATGTGGAATTGATGATATATCATATTTCTTCTTCAAAATAAAATTTTTTATATTAGATTTTAAGTTAAGTTGTTTTGTTCGATGGAGATGCAATCTTTACGGTGATCATATATGTTAGGTAGGCTGATAACATTTCCTAATTGCAATAGAGCAATTAAATGAAGTTCATGTGCATTCGATTTGTTCTTACCTAAAAATCGTTAAGCGGACCTAGGCGGCGGAGGAGGCGCCTAGCGCTTAGGCCGTTTAGGTGGTGCCTTAGGTGGACTAGGCATTTTCTTAGGGGAACTCATTTATTTATTTTACTATTGTATTTACTTGTTATACTATAAAACATATAGGATATGCAGATTTTTAAATTTTACATGAAACACTACTAAAAGAACAATATTTTAAGGCTTAACAAATTCATTTAAGTATTGTAGAGATTCAAAGTAGATGTCTGATTCTACTTAAGTGGGGTCTTAGGTGCCTAGCCAAATCAAGGCGGTATATCTATATATATCACAACATCTATATATCTATATATATAGATATATATATCTATATATTCAAAGTAGATGTCTCATCAATTGTGAATGTCACAACATCTACATATCTATCTATATATATATATATATATATATATATATATATATATATATATATATATATAAATAAGACAATATCGTTGTTCAACCTTACTTATTAAGAATAGTTGTTCAACCGTACTTTTTAGGAGTGACCACCTCTAAAATTTAACAATAATAAATCCTAAATATAAAAAAAATTCTATTTAACCCTAACAAAAAAAAATCTATTTCACCAATTTTATACTTTTTAGGAGGGGTCCTTCAACCCAACATTTTAGGTACCACTTTAAAATTCAACCTAATAAATAATTAAAACCCCAACCCTAAAACTTTTACGATTTTTTTGTCTCTGTTACACCACTTCTTCTCCTCTTGCAATCAAACTTCTTCTCTTGAATCTCCTTTATACGTGCGGAACTAAGAAGAAGAAAGGTAGAGTAAAATTTCTTCTTCAACTAATTTTAAATCCTTTAATTTTATTTCTCTCTCATCAAATATATGTATTGGATTTCTTGATATTGGGCTTGATTTTAACCTCTTGAATCTTTAACAAACTAATATTGTGTTTTTATATATGCATATGCATGTATTGTGATTGTTTGGTTGTAAATCATTTGCGTACATATGTTTGTGTATATATAGCGAGACATCTTACGATGTCACATTCTTTTAGAACTTTTGGCTCTCGAGAGTTTCTTTGTAGGATACTTGGCCAAAGTATTACCCGTTAGCCCATAAGTAAGTACTGTGACGAAGCGGTTGTTGCTCACAAGTAAAGGTGTGGTTGGTTGGTTGAAAATCATGTGTACATATTTGTAGTATGCATATATAAGTAAAGATAGTGATTGGTTGGTTGAAAGTTCTGGGAGGGAGGCCCTCGTTGCAAAGAGGCTTTTGACGACTTAGGCATAAAACCTTCCTTTATTTAGGTTGAAACCCTGTGATTCTGTCATCTGGGGGCATGTTGTATATTTCCGCAAAATTACTCAAGCTTCCCCTTTCTACACTCATCAGTACAAAACATAAGAGCTGATATTACCTACTATATTATATATATTTTTATATTAAATTAATTAAATAACATGTTGCTGGATAGTTATGTGCTTAATTTGCTTATCTATAGCTTTGTGCAAGGATCAGTTCAATTACCCTTCAGATTTTCCTATCTTTTAGTTGTTTTGAAAGATGTTAATAGTTCCACACAGATATCTATCATAAAACTTAATATAACAAATAATTAGCCTGCATTAATATGGGTATAAGACTAAATATGATATATCATTACAGGTGTCTAGTCAGTATCGCTGGTCCACCGCCTTGATTAGGGCAAAATTGGTAAAATAATAAAGTAAAATCATTTAGGCTAAATAACTTACCAAATTGAAGGCAATGAAGCAAGATTGAGCTTGGGCCTTCAAGCTGATACAATCTGCGACGGCGATATCGAGAAAGATTGGCGCAACAAGGGAAACAATCAGCGATGGTGATCGATGGGAACGAGAGAGACAATCAGCGAGAACGAGAGAGTGAGAGAGCCGTCAAGTTCAACGATGGCGATTGCAATTGCGATTGTGATTGCCATCTAAGGAAATGAGTAGATCTGCTATTTGAATGCGATTGAAGGAAGAGAAATTTATTTGGAATTTGCTGTTTTGACCGATGCAATTGAAGGAAGAGAAATGAACAAATTGGTGTTATTACTTACTAATATTAGGTCTAAATTACAAATAAGTACCTAAATGTTACTTAACAATTCTATTTGTGGTCCTGCAGCTTTGTGTATTTGCAATCTCACCCCTATAATTTACTAATACAAAAGACAAATAAAAAGTAACACAATTACACACCTAGGAAAGTGCCTATGCTCTAGGCCCTCCTTCCTTTGCCTAGGTTCGCTTAGTGCTTTTTGGAAGACTGTTTAGTAATACAGATTTTCCTGAGATGACTGTGGATGATTTGGATTTTGCATCTTTTCTCGATATTGACAATGCTGACAAGTCTTGGTTCTCATATGAGATAGTCCACAACTTTCTTTTTCCCGTTTTCGTAGATTATTTTGTGTTATTAAATTAATTGTCCTTTTATATTAAATTACATCTGTATTTTATAAATTTACAGTGATGCACGGTTTGAAATCAGAAGTTGTGTGTTTGGGATTATAATCCATGCAAATATGAAAAAATAGATGTAGAATAGATAAACATGTAATTGCTTAAGCTCAAGGAAATTGGGAAGAAGTTTGTGGCATGGCGTGGGTTGACCGTTTTGGTATTACTAATTTCTCATTGTACTTATTTATATAACTATTTTTGTTCTATGTGATTATAACATGCATATCGAGTAAGATATGACCAAAATTGGTTCCTTAAAATACCTTCTTTTGTGGGAGAGTAGCCTGCTAGACTTTCTCTTTGGCTACAGATTCTATTTTGTTGGACAAGTTTGATATCCACCTATTCAGTCTAGATTCTTAAGTTGAATTTGTAATTTCTGATTTCAGGAAAGTGAAAGTGAAGAAGAGGGGGTTGACGAAGCTGATGATGATAATGAAGAAGAGCAGGACCATGAGCCTGAAATGCCAGCGGAAAAAGAACCAATTGTTGAGAAGCCTGTTGAAGCACCTAAAGACACTGACAGGCAACTTTCAAAGAAAGAACTGAAGAAAAAGGAGCTTGCTGAACTTGAGGCTGTTCTTGCTGAATTGGGGTATCCAAAGTCTGATGCCAGTGGCCAAGACGACTCCCGTGGTAAGTTGGTGATTTTTTACACTATATGTATATACACCTACTTCCTCCCAAATTAATTGTCGATAATAATGATATTTCTAGCACCTTAATAAAATTTAAAATTGGTGTAGAATTTTTTGTTAAATATCTGAATACTTTCTTTATGGACCCTTTCTCAATATGTAATGTTGAAAATTTTAATTTGTTATGTTCATATAGGTTAACACATAGTATATGTTAAACCTATAGTTCTGGCCTCTGGGACATCCAATGATCCAAACACAGTTACAAGTTCTCATTGGGGACACCCGACATAGTTTACTATAGGATATTTCGGTGTGTGTGATTGGTGGGGTATAGCGTGCAACAATGGTTTATCCGGTGCACCACCTAAGGTTAATGGCTAAGGATTCCACCATAATAAAAAAATAAAACAAGTAGTTTATCTTAAGTGAACTTCACAGCATAATGAAGACCAATGGGTTTTGCCCCCCTTTCTTTCTTTGTTGTTCTTTCTATTTTTCTTCCCTCCCTCTCCCTCTCCCCCTCCCCCTTCCCCTCCCCCCTCCCCCCTCCCCCTATAAGGAATTTGAGTTTGGTATATTTGTTTATTCTGCAGTGTCAGTATATCATAATATTCTTAGCTAAAACTCTTGCTTTAAATCAAAAAGCATAAACAACCAAACTGTTTGTTCATAGTAAGGATTCAAATTTCATTTGGTAATAACTTACTAATTTATTTTATGTATCTTAAAAAAAACACTTTATTCAGAAGTAACATTCAGGGATACCAACTCTATTTGGTAATAAGATATCAAGTTCATGTTTTTTATCTAAAAAAGAAAAACATTATTAGTTGATATTCTTATTACTTCCAATTTATTTCCTCTGTTAATCTGCTGTATTAGGTCTAATCTTTATTTTTTTTGGTAATGTTCAGTCTTGCTTTGCATTATTTTCCCATTTTTATTGCAAGGCTTAGAGTACAATTTTCTCTCATATTTACGAGGGTACTGTGTGCTTAGAATTTTATTCTTCCTGGACAATCAGTTTGTTGCTTTGTATTATTGTATACAGGATAGTTGTTTGGGGCCTTTTCAAGAGGAAATCTAAACGTCTACTCAAATTTACCCACATTTGCAAAGTGCTCCCTGATGTTCCAAAATTTGCAATTCTGCCACATATTCCTATTAATGTTGGGAAACCAGCCTACTAAAATTTGATCCAATTTAGGTATTTTTGTCCTCAAATGTACCCAGTTTGCCCTTCAAATTTGAGGGAAGCATGTGGCTTTATTGTGTCTGAATGAATACCTTTAAATTGGGTAAGTTCTGTCATATGAGCTTATTTTCTCCAAGTTAACGGGGAGAGGTGACAGAATTGCAAAAATTGAAAAGATGGAGGACATTGCAACAATTGGAACATCATGGAGCACGCTGCAAAAATGGGTAAATATGATGGGAAAAGTTTTGCAAATTGCCTTTCTAAAATGATAAAGTGAAATATATTTGACCTATGATTTGAATTCCATTTGTAAATTGCCCTTGCTTCATCTGTGTTTCAGCTAGTTTGCTTCTTTACTTTTCTAACATGATGAATCTTTGTTTTCCTACTTCCAGTGGTTGCACAAGAGAAGAAGGTAGAGAACCCTAATGGAGATTTGGAGAAGAAAGAGAACAATGCACCTGGTGAGAGCAAAAGTGCCAAAAAGAAGAAGAAGAAGGATAAAGCTTCAAAAGAGGCTAAAGAACCTAAAGAACAACAGGATCAACCCAACGGTGCAGAGTCTGGAAATACTAAAGATGAAACTGCTGGGACTGAGAAAGCAGAAGAGCCATCTGGTGTTGATGTGAAAGAGAAGATGAAGAAAGTCGCATCTATGAAGAAGAAGAAATCAAGCAAAGAGATGGATGCTGCTGCAAGGGCTGCTGCTAGCGAGGCTGCTGCGAGGAGTGCAAGGTTAGCTGCAGCAAAGAAAAAGGAGAAGAACCACTACAACCAGCAGCCTGTGCGGTAAGGTCATTTTATGAGCTGGATGGGAGCATGTATCCTCGTTCATCTGTCAAATGCAACAATAAACATCCTAGTCTGATTTCATTGAGAGGACCTTCGACATAGCACCTTTTTATTTTATTTGAGATTTTTTTTTTATGAGACTACAGTTTAGGATTTGACTAGATGTCTGCTATGTTGTCTTTCTTTTGTCTTGCTGGACAGTTTTTTTCTTCATCTTATTAAAAACTAAATGGATGTTACTAAATCTTACATTTTTGGCTCCAATTATTGCTGGTTATTTTGGAAACGAATCTATCTCACAGTTTCTTGCATTTTCTATGGTGTAATGTGGATATCACAACGATAAAAATATACGGATTGCAGTATACATCCTTGGTATATTTGCCATTTATGCACATTTTTAAGTTCTGCATCTTGCACCTATTGTCAGGCTATGTTTCATGGACTCGGATAGTGGCAAAAGTGAAGAGTGCGTATAACATAACTGTCAGGTCAATGGAGTGGACTTGTTATTATGAGGCTGTTAGTATAGTTGTATGCAGTTCCATGCATAATCCATCTGATTTGGCCAACGGCATGAGCAAACAAGTATCACCATATAGTCAGATGTTTCTGTCAATCTGATGAGTGGAAGAGTGAATTGCTAGTAAGTTGTCTGTGTCACTTTGAAGTGAATTATGCTGAAACTTGATTCTTTTGAACGACTAGTATGTTATTTTTATTCCATCAAATATTCCCATCTCAAATAATCAGTACTCCCAGTCTAATTTCTGGCCCATTCTCTCTTTCTCACCCCCAGCCCATTCCTGCAATTAAAGTTCCTTGCTTTTGACCTTGGTGCTTTGTACAATGGAACTTGCCTAGCATTTGCATCTTTTCATCACGTCATTTGCCCCTCTTCTTTTGTGCTTAAGCTCCAAAAATCTCTACTAGTATAACGCAATGGTGTCTGTACATTTAGCAAAAATGAAATAAAAATGTCCGTCTCTAGCAGTCGGCTTATAGAGCAACAAGTGAAGATCAATTTAGTGCTTGGCGTGTGCCTCTCTTGTATACACTCAAAATAGGTGGATGAATGGTATGAACATTATTATAGTAACAAACTAAAAATAATGGCATTTTTGAGAAAAAATGCATACAATTTTATAAGTGCAAGATAGACGTTCAAGAAATTAGTTTTTTTTAAGACAAAAATAGTTGTTGAGAATGATTAAAAAAATGGAGTTTTGCCATCTCAACAAGATATTGTTTTATAATTATTTAATACGTTTTTGAAATTTCTTTAATTAAATTTTATTTGATTTTCTTATTTTAATTAACAAAATAAAATAATTAAATTATTATATTATTCAAAAGTTTATATATTTTCACCGACTTTAGTTTTTTTATTTATTAAATTGACAACAAAAAATTAAAATAAAGTTCTTTTTATGGGATGGGGAGAAGTTGTACAAATGTCTATTAAATTAAGCTCCAAAAAACAATGGGTGATCCATACGGGCAATGCTTTGGTGTCGAAGTGTAGTTTTTGTAAAAAGTTGGTAATGAAGAAATAGGTGTAAAACCCATTGCCATTTGCCATCGCTGGCTCCGGTTGTTATTTTCTCTCTCTATATAGTACTATATATATATATATATATATATATATATATCTCAATCGTTCAACAGACATTCGTGTGTTATTCCATTTAGAATCTAACTCTCGATCTTCGTTTGGACGCCGGTCTATCATTATTAAGCTCGCCGTATACCATATAACCCGATTCCACCTGATTAGTTCAACGCTGAATTCCATAGCTCATTCGGAAGATTCTGTTTTTTCTTCGACTTTTTTTTCTTCCACTTTTTCAGTACAATTATCATCTGAATTGAGCAATCGCCGATCAAAAATAGGGTTTTAAACAGAAGGGTTTGATTGAAGTCTCAGAAACTGCTTCAACACTGATGTTGACAGCTCATTGTTAAAGTTCCGTTTTTTTTTTGTTTTTCGAGTTTATCAGCAGAATTTGTGATCAATTGGATATGTATGGATGAAAGTTTGAGTTTATTTGATTGGGAGGGTTTGAATTTGTAACTCATCGGAAACAATCGGAAGCTCTGGGTGCGAATCAATCTCGTCAGAGACCGTCGGCAGGGCCGGCTGGGTCCGGATTATGGCGCTTTCTTAACCCAAGTCCACATAAACCCCACTCTCTCCAATACCTTCCTCAAATGGACTTCGTTAGCCGCCACACCTCGACCGATCCACCTTTATCATCTGAGAATCCTCCTTCCTCAACTTCTGCTCCGTCTAATCCATCCCTTCTCGAAGAGCTCGAATACTATGCCCGATACTTGGTGGTAAAGCACTCCTGGCGCGGTCGGTACAAGAGAATTCTATGTATTTCCAGTTCCAAGCTTATTACTTTGGATCCATCCACATTAGCGGTCACAAATTCTTATGATGTAGGAAGTGATTTTGAAGGGGCAACACCCATTATTGGGAGAGATGAGAATTCATTTGAGTTCAATATTAGTGTTCGGACTGATGGGCGTGGAAAGTTTAAAGGGATGAAGTTCTCTTCCAAGTACCGAGCTAGTATAATGACGGAGTTGCACAGAATAAGGTGGAGTAGAATTGGGGCTGTCGCTGAATTTCCAGTGCTTCATCTTAGGAGGAGGAATGGAGAGTGGCTTCCTTTTGTAAGTTATTCTACTTCCTTTTCACAGTTTTATTTCTGATACTAGGAGGTAGTTCTACATTGGAGAATGTATTGGTTTTATCTATAATATTTCAAACTAAATTACTGTTGCCGTGCCTATTTACTTCATCCCGAAAGGTACTGACCAGTGAATGGAAGTAACTAATAGAGGTGTCATGAAAGGGAGAACATTAGCCTTTTGAGGTTATGTGGGATACTAAAAATGATCTAGGTTATTTGGTTCAACATTCATCTAAAATTTTGATCAACAATGGGAAAATATTGAAAAAGGAAATTATGAAGGTGAAAATCATAGACGTTTGTGACTTCAAATTTCTTTTATTGGAAGTTTTATTCATTATGGAACCCGATCTGATGGCGTGATACTTGTTAAAATTAGGTAAATACTGTACACATCCTTCCACTGTGAGGACATAAGTCATTCTAATATGGACATAGGGTTAATGGAATAGTCATTACAGTTCATGAGAATTCAAACTTTTAGTAACTCTGAATTGAAACTTCAGCATGGATAATCCCATATATCTAATCATTAGGCAAGTATTGCCTATATGAAGAGCCACTTACTCGAAGAGCAAATTATGCAAGGATTTCAACAGAACTAGTTCAATCTTATGAAGTTAGGAGTTGGCAATTATCTTCGTAACTGTTTCCATTTCAATGAATTACTAACTCTTGGGCCTGGTAAGTGATAACTGACGTTTCTCGTCTAAGCTTCTCAATCATTTTGCTTAATAACCTTTTTCACTTTGCTTGTACAGAAAATGAAAGTTACGTATGTTGGTGTTGAACTTCTGGACTTGAAATCTGGTGACCTTCGTTGGTGCTTGGACTTTAGAGACATGAGTTCCCCTGCCATTCTTCTTCTCTCCGATGGTTATGGGAAGAAAAATATGGACCATGGAGGTTTTGTTCTTTGTCCTTTATATGGAAGAAAATCAAAGGCTTTCCAAGCTGCTTCAGGGACATCAAATGCTGCTATTATATCAAACTTGGTATGATGGACATTTTATTTTATTAGAATAATTTGCATCTTGCATTGTCTCAAAGCTTTAAAGTGTGCCATGCGTTGTCACAAATAGTAAATTCTTCTTGCTTCATTGTTGTTGTCTTAGTCCATTCAAACTTTATTCTTCACACGCTATTTTGCATGAAGTTGATATGAGTGAAAACTGTTATCCAGACTAAAACCGCAAAGTCCATTGTCGGGGTATCATTATCTGTGGATAGTTCTCAATCACTTACGGTTGCGGAGTACATAAAGCAAAGAGGTAGCTCTTACTCTTCTTTTGATATTAGGCATATGCTATTTCCTCTCGATGCGTTCTACTAATAATAGGCACTCCGTTGTATTGTTTCTGTATGCTCAACTGTATTTTCAATTTTTTCTATGAATACATGCAAAATGCAGCCAAGGAGGCTGTTGGGGCAGAGGAAACTCCTTATGGGGGTTGGTCTGTGACAAGGTTGCGGTCTGCTGCTCATGGCACATTAAATTCTCCAGGATTGAGTTTGGTAGTTGGACCAAAAGGAGGACTTGGGGAACAAGGTGATGCTGTATCTCGTCAACTTATTCTTACAAAGGCTTCACTTGTTGAAAGGCGCCCAGAGAACTATGAAGTAAGCTGACAATATCATTTTATATGCTTAGGGAGATGCTACCAAATTGGAGCTTACTTTTCTTGAAAGCATGTTACGCTGTTTCCGTTATGCATTATTTAGCAATGACGGTTTTGAGTGATAGAATTGAACTTTTCAAAATCTGAAATATTAACAAATAACCACTTTATTAGATAAATCAATGGAAAATCTTGTCATACTCGTCATACATGTCCTATAAGCTCAATCTTTAACATTTTGATAATTTCGAGAAAGGTTGTTTTAGTAAAGTAGTAGGAGAGGAACTCTTAGGGAGAAGAAACCTACAAATTATCATAAGTTGTAATGGCATTTGTCAGGAGACGAATTGAAGAGATTGTGAGGGGATGTAATTAGTGTCCTCTATTAGATAGTGGACCTTTTACATGACAGTATGTTGTTGCTGCAATACATGTTTTATTAACTTGATGAATTGTTAAAAAAAATTATTGACTGTTTGTAGGCTGTCATTGTCCGCCCTTTATCTGCTGTAAGCTCACTTGTTCGATTTGCCGAGGAGCCCCAAATGTTTGCCATTGAATTCAATGATGGATGTCCTGTTCATGTCAGTATTCTGCGCTCATTGTTTGAGTTTGCTTTGTTTTGGGTTGAATGTTTCATATTTCTCTCTGATGTAACACTTGTGTGGTTTCTGTTTCAGGTGTATGCTAGCACGTCTCGTGATAGCTTGCTTGCAGCAGTTCGGGATGTCTTACAAACAGAAGTAGGTGGATGTGCTTTTTCTTGGGTATTGTTTAGGTTTTCGGTTTATAAGGTTCAAATTGAGCTATTTGTCTACATATGGGCATTGACTATATGTGTCTTCATTAAGTTTTTCAGTTCAGACATCTTTTAGTTTTTTTAGTTTCAACAAATGACCTACTAATGCCTCATTTGTATTTTACATTTGTGTTAACTTCTTGCAGGGGCAGTGTGCAGTACCTGTACTACCAAGGTTAACGATGCCTGGTCATCGAATTGATCCTCCTTGTGGCAGAGTTCATTTGCAAATTAATCAATCTCCAGTTGCACAACAACGCACTAACACTGACATGGAAACTGCTAGCATGCATTTAAAACATTTGGCAGCTGTTGCCAAAGATGCTGTGGCTGAGGGAGGCTCCATCCCTGGATCAAGAGCTAAACTATGGAGAAGAATCAGAGAGTTTAATGCATGTATTTCATATAATGGGGTGCCTCCTAACATCGAAGTACCTGAAGTGACTTTGATGGCCTTGATTACACTGCTCCCAGCTGCTCCCAACCTTCCACCAGAGTCCCCTCCCTTGCCAGCCCCTTCTCCTAAAGCAGCTGCAACAGTGACAGGCTTCATCGCATGTTTACGCAGATTATTGGCATCAAGAGCTGCTGCTTCACATGTTATGTCTTTCCCTGCAGCTGTCGGAAGAATAATGGGATTGCTTAGAAATGGTTCAGAGGCTGTAGCTGCTGAAGCTGCAGAGCTTATTGCAGTACTTATTGGTGGTGGTCCTGGTGATACAAATATGCTAACGGATACAAAAGGAGAGCGTCATGCGACATTTATGCATACCAAGTCTGTGTTGTTCGCTCATCAGAGTTATCTTACTATCATCGTCAATAGATTGAAACCTATGTCTGTTTCACCATTATTGTCGATGTCTGTGGTGGAGGTTCTTGAGGCAATGATATGTGAACCACATGGTGAAACTACCCAATATACAGTTTTTGTGGAATTGTTACGCCAAGTAGCTGGATTGAAGCGACGCTTGTTTGCATTGTTTGGACATCCTGCTGAAAGTGTCAGAGAAACGGTGGCTGTGATAATGCGCACGATTGCTGAAGAAGATGCAATTGCAGCAGAATCGATCGCGTGATGCTGCTTTGCGTGATGGTGCTCTGTTGAGGCATTTATTGCATGCATTTTTCCTTCGTGCTGGTGAACGATGTGAAGTTAGCCGACAGCTTGTGGCGCTCTGGGCAGATTCTTATCAACCGGCTCTTGATTTACTATCCAGAGTTCTGCCTCCTGGCCTAGTTGCTTATTTGCACACACGTCCTGAAGAAGTTCCAGCTGAAGATGTGTTGAATAAGGAAGGATCCTCTATGAGTAGGAGACGGAGACGTTTACTTGAGCAGAGAAGGAACCATACAGGAAAGAGTTTGGCATCTCAGGGACAATCCTTGCCTTCTATTAATAATTTTGAAGCTGGTGATCCAGCACGGCAGACAAGTCCTGGTGCTTTCAGAGGGTCTGATAATTATCAAACATCTGCAGTTGATCAAAGTTCTGGACAACAGTCATCACCAATACAGACTTCTGCAGTTTACACAGGTGAGAACTTGCCTAGTGAATTGTCCTCGGGGGTTCGACAAACTGATCTTTCATCATCAGTTTCATCTCCTAATGCAACATATAGTAATACATATCAGTCAGCTGAATCAAATGCTCCAAATTCAGTTGACTTAGATGACAATGTGGCTGGTTTCTATTCCACAGATCTCCCTGCTCCTGCTCAGGTAGTTGTTGAGAACACTCCAGTTGGGTCTGGAAGGTTACTGTTGAACTGGCCTGAATTTTGGCGAGCTTTTAGCCTTGACCACAATCGTGCAGACTTAATTTGGAATGAACGTACCAGGCAGGAGTTAAGAGAGGCTTTGCAGGCAGAAGTTCATAAATTAGATGTTGAGAAGGAAAGAACAGAAGATATTGTTCCTGGAGATGCATCTGTAGAAATTACGACTGGAGAAGATAGTGCAGCCCAAATATCTTGGAACTACACCGAGTTTTCTGTTAGCTATTCTAGCTTATCTAAAGAAGTTTGTGTAGGTCAATACTATCTTCGTTTGCTGCTTGAGATTGGCAGCACTGGAAGGGCACAGGATTTTCCACTGCGTGATCCGGTTGCTTTTTTCAGAGCACTGTATCATCGGTTTTTATGTGATGCAGACACAGGGCTTACTGTTGATGGTGCTGTTCCTGATGAAATGGGTGCTTCTGATGATTGGTGTGATATGGGAAGATTAGATGGTTTTGGCGGAGGTGGAGGCTCTTCTGTTAGGGAGCTTTGTGCAAGGGCAATGGCAATTGTATATGAGCAGCATTATAAAACAATAGGTCCTTTCGAAGGTACTGCACATGTTACAGTACTATTGGATAGGACTGATGATAGAGCTTTGAGGAACCGTCTTCTTCTTCTTCTTAAGGTACCATACCATTAAGTTTTCTTGCTCCCCCCACTTCCCTTTCTCTAAATTGATGCATGAGTTACCTAGCTACTCAATAGCTCATTTATTTTATTGTCTAACTGATTTGGAAATTGGAACACATATTTTAAATTACCTTTTTTAAGTCTCATCTCAGGACTAGCATTCCTCAATTGCCATGAGGCTTTAAAAGTTTACAAGCTAAGGTCAGAGCCACATGGGTTGTACTTTTTTATATATATATTTAACACGAATTTCTAAAACATAATTGAATAATGTATAGTTAAGAAAATAATTGTTAATTGAGGAAATAGATTGTTTTCTCTTAAACCTTTAATAATTAATTAGGATGAAAGCACAGGTAGGTTTGTAAGATTCACGACCATACAATCAAATTGTATATAATAAGCGAAAGCGTGATAAAATCGGATTTTAAAATTTTTACAAACCCAAAACAATCAAAACAATGATTAACCTTTATGCACAATTATCAATTAACAAAGGAGATAGAGAATTATACTTTTGTAGAACAAAGCTTCCTCAGGTACAAGTTAAACTCCAAATCCTTAGTGTCCTCTCTGAATTCCACCAATTTAATTCATTTGATCAATGTTAGCCACCTAAGTGTTTGACCTCTAGAAGTGATCCACCAAGGAATAATAAGGATTCAAGAAGTGGATAGTGGCAAAATCCTACTTTTCTCTTTCTAGAGAATTTACGAGTATTCTCCCAAATCTAATGGAAGTGTTTGGAACTCTAATCCATAATAAGACTCCTCTTATTTATAAATGTAGACAACTCTCCTAAACTATTTAGGAATAGGGTTTAAGAGAATACTTTTATTAATTAATTCCTAAACCATTTAGGAATTAAATAATTTTAAGAGTAATAATAATAATAAGACTCTTATTAATTTATAATTAGTATTTCTAAAATACTAAATAATAAATATTAAGTTACTTAATTTATTCTATCACCATAGTATAAATTAAATTTGCTTAACTTATTATTACGATTATGTCATTCACTTCTTAAATAAATATTTTTTTCCTTTTGCGGTGCGACCCTTTAGGTTCTCCATATTAAACCGGTTGTAGAATAAATCAATTATAACAATTTCTAATCTTATTTAAATAAATAATTTAAATCATTTAAATAATTTAAATAAATAATATTTTTTCCACAATTAGGGTAAGCCCTCTTAGCGATCAACGACTTTTTAGATATTATAGATTTCAACATATAATCATAAAAGAACCTTTTAGCAAATAGTTACTGTACAATTCAATCCTTCTACTATATAATGTTCCAATCAAATATAAGACATGGAATTACTGTCAAGTCTTATCATTCACCTATCTCCATATACAATTTATTATACCCAAGCATACCATTTGATATACTCTAAAGGTCTCAAGGGACTTGTCAAAGCATAACTCATTATACACAAGATACTATGATGATCTCAAGTCCAACATTAGGAATTCTTATTGACAGGCAAGTAAAACTCCATTTGATATTCCTTTAGCGAGTCATGTTCAGTGATTATTCTCTAATAAGCACCAACATATTTGCATTAGTGATTATTCTCTACACAAATGATTATGAGATCAATCACTCTCTTCATATGAGCAAGCATAGTATGTTATCTATATGAATTCATTAATCCCCTTTTTAGTAATCCAACGATTAAGAACGATTTTAGTTTTTGAGCTATCTAAAAATTTAGATCTCATTAGCATGAGCATCATCATGATTCTAAAAGCATTGCTCAAAACTATAGGTTTATCACAATTAAATCAACATCACAATGTGAATAAATAAAATGCCTTTAAATAAAATAATTCTTTTATTAATAAATGAATAAGATTACAAAGTATATGCAACATCATATCAAATATGATTGGCTTATTGATGAACTCCACGACAACGACTTTGCGTGAGGTGGTCGATATTACAAAGGGTCTTTAGGCGAGGCGGTAATTTGGGGTGGGACTAGCGCTTAAGGAGTCTGAGCGGGATTTTTTATTTTAAGCCAATTTTAATATTTTATCTTACATTTATCCAAACAAAACAATAATATAAAGCAAAACAATCTATAATAAAGATAATAAAGACATTTGCTTGAAGTTCAAACACATATCCATATTGCTAATGTCAAAATTTAAACACAAATACATAATTATTCAAAGTTCAAACATGTTTTTAACGCATTAATTTTATTCATAAACAAAATTGCTATTAAATAATAAAATTTAAAATTTCAAGAATTTAATTCAATTTTTTTAAAACTAAAGAAACTAAACATAAATTTAAGAAGTATATTGAATTAAACTAAATATTATCATTTATATAATTTGAAGCAAGTACAAGTTCAAAAAATTACAACTTTAATAAAATTATCCATTTTGACTTGATATTGTTCATTTCTTGACTTCTTGTTGTGATTTGATATCTTCTGACTTGTATTATGAATATGGTAAATCATTAGAAAATAAATATATCGAAATTTTTTCCGAGTCTTTGGGCTGGGTGGTATTGAGGGGCCTAACGCTAAGCGAGGCGCTTGAGGGGCCTAGTGCTGGGCGGGCGCCAAGAGGGGCTATCTCTAGGCGGGGGCCCAGTGAGGATTTTAGAACACTAGAGGTGGTCTTTGTTCGGATCGTTTCTAGCACAGTCGATAGAGTGGAACTCTCTCGACACCTCAACCCAACATCTATATTAAGACGAGAACCTTGATACAATCAATCAAGCAATGAAATCTGCGTTAAATGAAACACTGATGACACTTAAACCCCTTGTTTATATTGAAACAAGAATCTCGGCACAATCGACGATTGATGCGGTAGGAGACGCCACACACAACTATGTATTATTGTATGATAAATCAAATTGAATCTCAAAGAATTAACCAAGAAAAATACTTAGGAATTCTTCAAAGAACCAGAAGTACAGAATAATTTCACAAGTAATTAAATCTGAATATTATTGAATGATTAATTAATGAATTACATCCATGTGTCTTAAACAATAGAAATTAAAACCCTAGGAATCCTAAAAGAAATCAATAAGTGTTTTTGGAATCAAAATCTAATCTAACATCCTAGTTAAAATAGAAAACTAATAAAATATAGTAAATATCGAGTTTAGTAAACAAATTCACGCTAAAAAGCTATCAAAACGCACCTGCCTCGAAAAACGCGCCAACTAAATATGGGTACCCCGGCAGGGCGGGTATTTTTTCCTTGAGAAGCTTCTTAGGGAGGACTTTGTGAGAGACCTTGTATTTGGGAGGCTTCAGTGTCTTTGAGGCGACATTTAGCGAGAAAAAGCCGTCGGGGTGGTGGCTCTAGAATGCCAATTGAATTCTGTTTTCCGTGGGTTGAAACGGATTGATCTGAATCACCTTGGATCATGTGAAGGAATTTAGGCATTCAATCAACCTCCCTGGACCAGGTCGTCGTACCAATCTCATTCCACATCGCTTGAACCAATGCCATAAGCCTTTCCTTGAAACGCTTAGCTCGTCCTCTCATCACGGGTCCAACTGTAACTTGCACCGGATCCGAACCACGACCTCCATTTGAGTTCACGCTATTCATATTTTCATCATTCCTCTCCTCTTGAAAATGATTTGTCCTAAAATCGTCACCTACATCAAACAGACTTAGATTAGAAACATTAAAGGTTGCACTAACATTATACTCAGCCGATAAATCCAGTTTATAAGCGTTGTCATTTATGCGTTCCAACACTTGAAATGGACCATTTCCTCTCGGAAGCAATTTGGAACGCCTTTGAGCAGGAAATCGTTCTTTCCGCATATGTAGCCATACCCAATCTCCTGGTTCAAAGATAACTTGACGCTGACCCTTGTTGGCTTGTTTTGCATATTGCTCCGTTCGCCTCTCAATGGTGAGCCTCGCCTTCTCATGTATCTGTTTAACAAATTCAGCCTTTTTTTCCATCCATGTTGGTAAATTCAGAAACAGGTAATGGTGATAAATCCAATGGAGTTAAAAGATTAAAACCATAAACAATCTTAGATGGTGAAAATTTAGTAGCAGAATAAACTGAACGATTATAAGCAAACTCAACATATACTAAACATTCTTCCCAATGGCTGATATTTTTTTTAATGATAGCCCTTAACAACGCAGACAAAATTCTATTTACTACAGTTTGACCATCGGTTTGTGGGTGACAAGTAGTAGAAAATAACAGTTTAGTTCCCAATTTACACTACAAGGTCTTCCAAAATTAGCTTAAAAACTTATAACTCTATCAGAAACAATAGTTCTAGGCATACCATGCAATCGAATAATTTTCCTAAAGAGCAAATCAACTATATGGGATGCATCATCAGTTTTGTGACATGGAATAAAATGTGCCATCTTTGAAAATCTATCCACAATCACAAATATAGAATCATTACCATGCTTAGACCTAGGTAAACCCAATACAAAATTCATAGACAAATCCATCCAACTATCCAAGGTTCATTAGGTATAAGCAATGGTGTATACAATCCATGGGGTTGAACACGAGATTTAGACTATAGACAAATAATACATCTATCACAAATTCTTTCAACATCTCGTTTCATATGAGGCCAATAAAAATGTTCTTTTAAAATTGCCAAAGTTTTATCCACAACAAAATGTCCCATCAAACCACCCCCATGTGATTCCCTAACCAATAACTCACGCAAAGAACATGCAGGTATACACAGTTTATTCTCACGAAACAAAAACCCATCCATTTTGAAGTATTTACCTGCAACATTCCTTTCACAAGTTTTAAATTCTTCACCAAAATCAAGGTCATTAGCATACAATTCTTTAACTCGCTCAAAACCAAGTAATTTTGAATCAAGAGTATTTATCAAAACATACATTCGAGACAAAGCATCCGCAACGACATTTTCCTTACCCTGCTTATATCGAATGACATATGGAAATGTCTCGATAAACTCCATCCACCGCACATGTCTTTTGTTCAACTTGTGTTGTCAGTATTTCAATGACTCATGATCGGTATGGATCACGAACTCCTTGCGCCACAAGTAGTGTTGTCATGTCTCTAATGCTTTAACCAATGCGTACAACTCCTTGTCATAAGTAGGATAGTTCAAAGCTGTCCCACTCAATTTCTCGCTGAAATAGGTCACTGGTTTTCCTTCTTGCATCAAAACAGCTCCAATCCCTAAACCTGAAGCATCACACTCAATCTCAAAAGTTTTAGTAAAGTTAGGCAAAATAAGTAAAGGAGCATTTGTCAATTTATCCTTAATCAATTTAAATGTTTTATCCTGTTCATCACCCCACTTAAAGCCCACACTTTTCTTGATGACCTCGGTTAATGGTGCTGTAATCTCACTAAAATTCCGAACAAAGCGTCGGTAGAAACTTGCGAGTCCATGAAAGCTTCGCACTTGACACATTTGTAGGACTTGGCCAGTCTCGGATTGCTCAGATTTTCTCCTCATCAACTTGGACTCCCTGTGAACTCATAACAAAGCCAAGAAAAACAATTCTATCCGAACAAAACGTGCACTTTTCCATGTTAGCAAATAACTTTTCCTTCCTAAGTACATCTAAAACAGATTTTAAATGCAAAGCATGCTCTTCCAAGTTTTTGCTATAAACAAGAATATCATGAAAGTAAACAACCACAAATTTGCCAATGAATGGACGCAACACATGATTCATTAATCGCATGAATGTACTAGGTGCATTAGTTAAACAAAAAGCTAACACTAACCACTCATACAACCCATATTTCGTTTTAAATGCAGTTTTCCATTCATAACCCTCTTGCATTCTAATTTGATTATAACCACTTTTTAAATAAATTTTTGAAAATATGCAAGACCCATGCAATTCATCTAACATGTCATCTAAACAAGGAATGGGGTGTCGATATTTTACCGTAATATTATTTACTGCTCGACAATCGATGCAAATCCTTTTTCTTCCTTCTTTTTTTGGCACTAAGATCACCAGAACTGCACACAGACTCATACTTTCTCTTACGAACCCTTTTCCCATTAGCTCGTCAACTTGTCTTTGTAACTCCTTCGTCTCCTCAGGATTACTCCGATAAGCCGTCCGGACGGTTTGGAATGGTCACGCCAGAAACAAAATCAATTTGATGTTCAATTCCCCGAATAGACGATAGTCCTTGGGGAAGCTCCTCGGGAAATATATCTTTGAAATCCTGTAGAAGAGAAGAAACAACACTACGCAACAAATCATTAGCGTTAATATTCAAAAGCGTCTCTTTATACCGAAGTAAAATCATAGGCCGTTTAGAAACCAAAGCTCGCCTCACATCACTTTTTTTAGCAAATATATTTGTTTTTCTCTCTTCTCCTTTTTCTCTCTTGTTTTTTTCTTGATTTTTCTTTTCTTCACTCTTTTTTTAACATGGTCTTTTTGCAAATAGTCCTCATGCACCTGTTGTGGTGACAAAGGACACAATGTGACTTTTCTTTTATTGTGTACAAAAGAGTATTCATTAGTAAATCCATCGTGCTTCACACGTCTATCAATTTGCCACGGTCTCCCAACCAAGTAGTAAATGGCTAGCCTGCATCGGAACCGCATCACACAAAATCTCATCCACATATTTCCTAATGGTAAACGGTACCAACACCTGCTTTGTCACTCTCACATCTCCACTGTCATTTACGGTTGAGGATGTTTGGTTGTTGACAATCTTAGTTTTTCCACTATGGTTGTACTTGCCACATTGGTGCAACTCCCACCATCAATTACCATGCAACAAATTTTCCCTTGCACAAGACTCCTAGTGTGAAACAAATTCTCACGTTGCTCCAAACTTTTCTCCTTCACTTGCGCACTAAGTGCTCTCCTCGTAACCAACATCTCGCCATGCATAGCAACCTCTTTATTATCAACCTCCTCTAACGGTGGCATAGAATCGGTGTCACTATCTTCCTCCTCGGTTTCCACCTCTCTATTGTCTAGAAACAACATAGTTCTTTGATTTGGACATTGACTAGAAGTCTGTCCCCTGCCTTGACATTTAAAGCAAACAATATCTCGATTGCGACTAAAAGAAGAATGTTCAGTTTTACCTTATTTTCCACGATTAGTCAAATCCGGTTTAAACTCCACTTTCGGCTTATTCACAATTGGCTTCTCCTCCCGTTTTGCAGCATTAGATTTCCATGACGACCCCGTGGTAGGATTAGAACGACGTTGGCCTCCTCTCCTCTTAAGCTGTTTCTCAATCTTTATAGCCATGTGTACCATATTCCCCAATTCCACATAATGTTGTCGTTCTACTAAGTCTGCTATATCCCAATTTAGCCCTACTGAAAATCGCGCCATTGTTGCCTCACTAACCTCATCCCTCTAGCCATCAACATCTCCATCTTCATCTTCTTGAAGTATTCATCTTTTTGCAAACTCTCGAAATAAATCCCGATGGTAGTGACTCGTTACAAATCTCTTTTTCATCACTGTTTTCATTTTCGCCCAAGTTTCAATTGGACGTTCCCCACATCTCCTCCGGCTAGTAATCAACTGATCCCACCCGATAACCGCATAATCTGAAAATTCAGTAACGGCTAATTTGACGTTCTTGAGATCTGAATAATTCTGACAGTCAAATATCCATTCTATCTTCTTTTTTCATTCTAGGTATGCCTCTGGATAGCTCCTTCCCTGGAAAGCTGGGATTTCATTTTGATGCTACTCACGTTGTCATCTTCCCTATTCCTACCTCCTCTTTCTCTAGCACCTCGTTGCCTCCGTTGTAGGAAATCAGATTCATGTTTTTCCTCTTTACTAATCCCACCTTCGAAGTCATTTTCCTCCGTTTTAGATCCCCTTTGTTGTGCTTTGCCCTTCAAACGTCCCCCTTGGGATTTTTGGAATTGTTCCCCTAGGGTTTCCCTCATTTGATCGAGGCGTACATGCACTTGCTCTATATCCATTCTTAATTGTCTGGAAAACTCTCTCATCATAGCCTCCATCATCAACTTTGAATCAAATGTCGAGGAAGATTCCTCATAAGTGCCCTTGTCCTTGGAGTTGACACATCTCCTGCAAAACAAAGGTTAGTAGCAAACAGTTTTCTCACCAGTCCCTTACGTGTTTCGCTTAAATCAATAATTTTACTCGTGTATGCACTCACAATTTGGCTTTTACCCTCGATTAATCTCACTACTGAGCCTCTTACCTCTAAATATTCTCTCTAATAAGTTCTTCTTGAACTCACCTAGCAAGATTCTCAGTTTTACTAATCAAGTTAAAATAACTTATCACGAAACAAAATATAGAAACAAAATATAGAAGGTATGAAATCTCACAATAGCATGCAATCGACAAAATTTAAAATTCGCAAAAAAAATTTTATACTCTTTTTTTTTTTGCTCAACTTTCAAACAGAAAATTAAAGGATAAGTAACTTGCTAGATACTTAGCTTTGATACCAAATAATGGACTCCACGACACACTTGCGTGAGGTGGTCGTTTCCCGGATCGTTTCTAGCACAGTTGATAGAGTGAAACTCTCTCAACACCTCAACCCAACGTCTATATTGAGACGAGAACTTTGGTACAATCGATCAAGCAATGAAATATGCGTTAAATGGAACACCAACGACGCCTAAACCCCTTGTTTATATTGAAACAAGAACCTCGGCACAATCGACGATTATGCGGTAGGAGATGCCACACACAACTATGTATTGTTGTATGATAAGTCAAATTGAATCTCAAAGAATTAACTAAGAAAAATACTTGGGAATTCTTCAAAGAACCAAAAGTAGAGAATAATCTCACAAGTAATTAAATCTGAATATTATTGAATGATTAATTAATGAATTATATCCATGAGTCTTAAATAATAGAAATTGAAACCCTAGGAATCCTAAAAGGAATCAATAAGTGTTTTTGAAATCAAAATCTAATCTAACATTCTAGTTAAAATAAAAACTAATAAAATATAGTAAATACTGAGTTTAGGGAACAAATCCAGGATAAAAACTATCAAAACGTGCTTGCCTCGAAAAACGCGCCAACTAAATCTGGAGTACCCTGACGGGGCGGATATATTTGCCCCGAGAATCCCGCCAGGACGCACTTTTGCAGAGACCTTCGCGCTAGGGCAGCTTCAGAGCGTGCCGGGGCGGCTGGCTCTAGAATGCCAATTGAATTATGTTTTCCCTGGTTTGCAACATATTGATCTGAATCGAATCGCATCCTTGGATCGTGTGAAGGAATTTAGGCACTGAATCAACCTCCATGGACCTGGTCGTCGCACCAATCTCCTTCCACATCGCTTGAACCAACACCATAAGCCCTTCTTTGAAACGCTTAGCTCGTCCTATCTTCACAGGTCCAACTGAAACTTGCACCGGATCCGAACCACGACCTCCATTTGAGTCCAAGCTAGTCATATTCTCATCACTTATGTGCATCACTTTCAAGCACACACAGAGTAAAAAAGGTTAGTTACTGAAATGTTCTCGGTACATGTCATGGACACGTTATATTCTGGCATCTTTTTCTTAGCAAAGTTAAGTCAAAGTTTCCGTTGAAATAACTGATGTATTCTTTGGTCTATTACATTGCCAAAAAAAAGTTTAAATCTTGAAAGATATAATGTGGTATAGATGTATAATTTAAAATGTAGTATTGGTAATTCAGCCTTAAATTAAGTTTACTTGATGTTTTTATGTTTATAAAATATTTTTGATATTACTGTTAATAAGATTTTATTTTAATCATCTGTTTTTATTCAATTTTTTTTTTTGCTTCTCAACGCCCCCGGTGAAGAAAAATCATGGCTAAATTGCCATAAGGCTCAAGTAAAAAACAAATGTGATATTTGTGTCTATGCCAATGAACATCCTCCTCACGTCTCCAAATTTGAAATGGAATTATTTTATGTGGCCAACCAATCCTTATGTTTTTGTATTTAACTATGTTAGTTGGTTCAGACACTAGATGTTTTTTCATATCTAGTAATTTTTACCTATTGTAAACTGCAGGATATGGCTGAATCTATTATATTATTACTTCTTTTTCTCTTTACTACTTTACCTGCCCTTATACTATATTTGTTTTTTTATACATATTTCAAATACTATAAGATAGTATAGCCAGGACTTCATAGGCTACCATGCTATTGTTGTTCTTGCACTTGTCACATCGCAACTTCAGCGTCCAAGTCCTGGTAAATTTCTCTCCTGGAGAGTAAATCTTGAATTGGGTATTTTGGATTGCAGCGCATTTTTAACGGTTTCCTCTCCTCTCTTGCCTCATTTTCACGTAATTTGATTTAAAAGTTGTTCAGGTTGGATATCGTGAGAGACTAATGCTTGAAAATGTGAGCCTTTTCTCCAGTTTAACAGTATTTTAGGCATTATAAGTATGATGGGTTTCGTGAGACTATTTGGGAATATGTAGAGCAAGCATAATAGTAGAGTTAATCTTGTTTATGTTTCTTTGAGCATCGGAATATGCCCCTTTAGAGCTTGTCCAAATTATTTATGCAAAAATAAACTAAATCGCAAATTGTACCCTTTAGCACTAAATTTTATTTTATCTCCGAATTTTATTTTTGATTAAAGACACCCTAAATTTCGAGCGATTAAACAATTTGCACCCTCCGCACCCTCTGAATCAAAACAATTTGCACCTAAACTTTAGTACAGAGGGTGCAAACTGTTTTGGCGCTCAAAGTGTAGGGTACTTATAATCGAAAATAAAGTTTGGGGTGAAAATCCATTATAGGGTGTAATTTGTGATTTAGTTGGCAAAAATACAAATTTCTCTATTTTTCTAGTAATACTTTTACATCACTTAAGATGTGTTTTTGCCAATTTAGTAACATTACATGGCACATGTATGTTTTACTGATAGTGGTTCCCTTCTGCAGGTTCTTATGAAGGTTTTGTCAAATGTGGAGGCTTGTGTTCGGGTTGGAGGCTGTGTCCTAGCAGTTGATTTATTGACAGTGGTTCATGAAGCTTCAGAAAGAACTGCCATCCCCTTGCAATCTAATCTGATAGCTGTTTCTGCTTTCATGGAACCTCTGAAGGAATGGATGTTTGTGGACATGGATGGAGCACAAGTTGGACCCGTGGAAAAGGATGCTATTAGAAGGTTTTGGTCAAAAAAAGCTATAGATTGGACGACTAGGTGTTGGGCTTCTGGAATGCCAGAGTGGAAGAGATTACGAGACATTCGTGAACTTCGTTGGGCTTTGGCTGTTCGCGTTCCTGTTCTCACACCGATCCAGGTGCCGTGATATCTTGTTGGTTATGATTATTCAGATACTTGATTGCTGTCTTCAATCCTTGTTTACTTCTCTAGGATAAGCTGAGATTGTGCTGCAGTTGATGCAGATTTACACTTTTATGAAAGTATAATTATTCTGAAAGTAAATTTATTTGTGCTTTGGTTCTTATATTTTGGTTTTCCATTTCTCTTCAAAGTTGAATTAGTTCTTTTACTTTCTTGTTGTGTTTAAATGCATGTTACTTTTTATGACTTGGCATACTCGAATGATGTTTTAAGAGATTGTTTTGGCATTCAGGTAGGGGAAGCGGCATTGTCCATATTACACTGCATGGTATCTGCACATTCAGATATAGATGATGCTGGAGAGATAGTTACTCCAACACCAAGAGTCAAAAGAATCTTGTCAAGTTCACGTTGCATTCCACATATTGCACAGGTGATATTTGGAATTTATTGGTTGCATTATAGCCGTATGATCTATATCTATAACTGGATTTGATGTTTAGGGGTGCAAGAAAAGTGACCCTACCCACAACAAATTAAAAGATAAGTAGATCAGTCACTCTGGTCTCTGGTTACAACTTAAAGGCCTTACATGGTCTTTAGATTCTCAATAGCACTTAATACGGAGGTGTTATAGTTTTATAAATTCTTTAGCTGTCAAAATCCTACATACATTTTTTTTTGTACTAGCTATGACTAGATAAATACAATACAATAGAAGGACCTACATAAGCATAACCAATCATTTAACTTGACATAATCAATATGCCCATAATATTTAAAACTGAACACCGTATTAATCTCTACTAAATAATACTCCCTCCGTCCCATATTTCTTGCAACATTTATTTTAGTGTATTACACGGATTTTAAGACGTAATTATTATACCTTATATTCAAATGTTATATTTTGCTCTATATTACAAATATTTAGTTTTAAAATAAAAAAAATTCAAACTTACTTTAGCTGCTTTATAGTACCACACTAAAAAAAAGTGTTGCAGTTGCAAACAATGTGGGACAGAGGGAGTAACTCAGTAACATTTTAGAGCAACCAACTTCGTGTTTGGATTGCCACCACCAGTTACCAGTCATTCCACGGGGCACGCATTGCAGCAATGTAGTTTAGAGCAGAGTTACCATATACTCTTATTGAATTAGCCAACCGTGTATGGCTAATTAATAAGTTGGACATTCTGATTAGTTTATTTAGTTTAAATTTATGTAACATTTTATTCTCTCTTCTGCGTCGTCTTTATCTTTTTCTATATTCCCCGCTACTGTTATTTTTTTTTAATAATTCTCATTCTGTTACACTTTTGGTCTGCCACTTTGCTCTCCCTTCTGCTTTTACGTTGATTCAGTTATCATTTACCTTTTAAAGTGCCTGAATTTCCTAAATGATAAGATTGTCTATACGTGCTGCAATCTTATTTTAACACTACATTGAGCTGGCATGTCTTGTTATTATAGTTCTTGTTATAGATGCCGATCAAAGGCGTAGTAACACATGAAACGTGCATCAATTTTTTTTAAACATATAGGCCTTAGATCTTGCTCTTATTATAGATATTTATCTTGGATGGCTATATTATGCACTTATCGAAAAGAAATAATATCATATCTATGTAGGCTATGCTTTCTGGGGAACCAACTGTTGTTGAGGTTGCAGCTGCTTTGCTTAAAGCTGTCGTAACTAGAAATCCCAAGGCAATGATCAGACTATATAGTACAGGCGCCTTTTATTTTGCTCTTGCATACCCTGGGTCTAATCTGGTTTCGATAGCCCAACTCTTCGCAGTGACACATGTTCATCAAGCTTTTCATGGTGGTGAAGAAGCTGCAGTTTCCTCTTCGTTACCTTTGGCAAAACGCAGTGTATTGGGTGGGCTTCTACCAGAATCTTTGCTGTATGTATTGGAGCGTAGTGGTCCAGCTGCATTTGCAGCAGCTATGGTTTCTGATTCTGACACTCCTGAGATTATTTGGACACATAAAATGCGAGCAGAGAATCTTATTAAATCAGGTAATTTACGCATTACAATAGGCTTCATGCAGTTGCTTATTTGCTTATAATATTAAGTTATCAGTGTTGTATTATTACAAGTAAATCAAGGCACTTTCATTCTCAGGTTTTGCAGCATCTTGGTGATTATCCTCAGAAATTATCCCAGCATTGTCATTATTTATATGATTATGCTCATATGCCACCCGTAACATATCCTGAGTTGAGAGATGAAATGTGGTGTCACCGATACTACCTCCGGAACTTATGTGATGAGATTCGGTTTCCCAATTGGCCTATTGTTGAACATGTCGAGTTTTTACAGTCACTGCTCATAATGTGGCGTGAAGAGTTGACTAGGAGACCTATGGACCTTTCTGAAGAGGAAGCTTGCAAAATATTAGAGATCTCCTTGGAAGATGTATCCAGAGATGATGCGAATATAAGCTTCTCTCTAGAGATGGCTGAGGAGATTCCTAGCATATCGAAGCAGATTGAGAACATTGATGAAGAAAAGCTCAAAAGGCAGTATAGGAAACTTGCAATGAAATATCACCCTGACAAAAATCCTGAAGGGAGGGAAAAGTTTCTTGCTGTGCAGAAAGCTTATGAGCGCCTTCAGGTATTCATTGGCCTCTTGATAAAACTTATTTTGGAAAAATGCAAATCCTTGAGTTTTTAAACTTGAAAATATGTGGAGTTGATGGACAATGTCTCTGTAATTCTGTGTATAAGCACATCTAGAGGGGGGTGAATAGGTGTCATAAGTTAAAAGTTGCTTTGGTGTCTGCTTTAGTTTATGTTCTTCGTCAGTGACAATTAGACAAAATACCCTATATGCTTATGTGTCTAGATTAGTAAGAGTAAAATGCACAATAAGAGAGATAACAAATACGTGGTTTAACCCCTATTCTCTAATCTACTGGTCTAATACACGTCCAATACCAATTGGTATTGGAGACTCTTTTTATTAAACTTTAATACTCGGTCCAACTCTGACTTGGACACCAATGTGCTCTTACACCTCTGCAACTTTTGCACCTCTTCAACTTTTCTCACCACTGAGACGAAGCTTCCTTTGAACGGACTGACTACTACTAGAATACCCAAGCCAAACTAGGCTTGTATTCGGATTACAATAACTTTCCAACGCAAAATAATTTAAGAATAATACAATCAATAGCTGGTGGAAAGCTCTCTGATGTACTAAATAATATGGATTGCATTTTCAAGAGTTCTGCCTTCTATAGCCAAGCATGATAAGTATATATAGAATAAAGACCAATGGCTATAAGAAATAGTTAGCATGAGAGACCAAGTCTTTGATTGAAATAGATAGAGATTTCAGCACTTTTGATAATGCTAACGGCTATAATATTTTTCCAAAACAGCAAGTCAAAGATCTGATTATAAGCTAAATTAAAGGAATAAAAAGGATATTCCATTATAAGGTTGTTAGAGTCCATACTCTAAATAACTTCAATATCTAGACCAGTCACCTTAATAGACTCCAATTCAAATTGGAACGGATTTCACAGCTAAACAGATTCCTTAATATATTCCAATTCAAAAACTGATTTGACAAAATATATTAAAGAGAGAATTTCCAACAATAATAATTATATGAGTTTTAAAACTCTTGGACTAGAAATATTTCATGCAATCCTACCGGATATATCAATTTGACTTGTATCCAAATTGGGCCAACATGAACCAAACTGACTATATCATTTTCAATAAACCATTATTAAATTAGCCCAAACAAAATCAATTCAGTCCATTAAATAACTTACTTTCACAAGCATATTGTCATCATTAAAACCACAAAGAATAAAAACTAACAGTCTCGGGTAACATGTGTTTTTTCCCCAAGAAAGGTTAAGCATCAAAAAATAAATTGAAAAATAGTATCATGTTATGGCCATTTTACCTGTGTGTGGGGCACATGATCACTTAACTTGTGCGAGCTAAATTAGGTCTAGGAACTAAATTCGATCTATTGAGTACAGACTACAGTATGCTACCACATTGTGGAAGGACTAATCAGCAAAACCGATGAAATTCAAGAACCAATTGGCACTTAAGCCTTTAAAAATAACTTTTAAACTCTTTTTTCTTGCTTTAGTCTTGTGGAGAACTCCTGGATCTCCGCTTTGTAACTTTTCTCTCCCTCCATAAAATTTATTGTCTCATTTAAAAAATGATTTGGAGATATAGGAGACGTTATAATTAATAGAATATAGTTGTTTAGTGTTTTGCAACCAAAGAAAGATGAAGATGATAATTATATTTATCTCCTTGACAGTACAGCTTCGGGTGTTAAAAAGGTATGAAGTTATCACTGTAATGATTGTTATGTGGTTAGGTGATTTTTACATCAATTTCCTTTGTAGTACACGGACCTATCAGATCAACATCTTTACATATATCAGTATTGAATGTCATCTCGCTTTTCTAAATTTGTGAATACTCTTCCTAATATACTTTTTCAGGCTACCATGCAAGGGCTGCAAGGACCCCAGCTGTGGAGGTTGTTACTTTTATTGAAGGGACAGTGCATCTTATATAGACGATATGGGGATGTATTGGAGCCATTCAAATATGCTGGGTATCCGATGCTGTTGAATGCAGTCACAGTGGACCGAGAGGATGCCAATTTTCTTTCCTCTGAGCGAGCACCTTTACTCGTGGCGGCCTCAGAGCTCATTTGGCTGACGTAAGTGCATTTGGATGCATCAACTCTTTTGTCTGCTCAAGTTCTTTACTTTTCCAATTTCCACAGATAAATTAGATCCATGATTCACTTAATTTTAGGTGTGCATCTTCTTCACTGAATGGGGAAGAGCTTGTGAGGGATGGTGGAATACAACTTCTTGGAACTCTTCTTTCCCGTTGCATGTGTGTGGTTCAACCAACTACTGCTGCTAGTGAACCATCCACCATCATTGTTACTAATGTGATGCGAACTTTTTCTGGTCTGAGTCAGTTTGAGAGTGCCAGAGTTGAGATGCTTGAGTTTTCTGGACTGGTTGATGACATCGTCCATTGCACTGAACTTGAGCTTGTACCAGCTGCTGTTGACGCTGCTCTTCAGACTATTGCTCATCTTTCTGTGTCCTCCAAATTACAAGATGCCTTATTGAAGGCTGGTGTCTTATGGTTAGTGACAAGAATCTTATTAATGTCATATTTTGATTAGGCATTCGGCTAACCTATTTACCTTTTCTGTATCTTGCTCACGGATCTTTGCTTTGCTCTGTCTTCTTTCTGCATGAACAACCTCTCTGTATTTATCCTTCTTTGCATTCTGTAATATTCTTTCTATATATTTCTCTAGCTGTTTTACCTTCTCTTCTTGTAGCAATTAGTTTTCATTGTTTTCCTGTACTTCACTCTTATCTTCTGTCCTTTTTGTATTTCCCTTCACCGGTGATATCTGGATGAGACACGCTGCTGATGTGTATTCCCAAGGAATATTGTCTTGTTACTGTATTAAGATATTGCTTATGAGTGTCACACCTTTATGATCACACAAATGCAGACTCTGGAGATTCAGATTATTTGATTCTGAAAATGTTTATCATAAAGCAAGTTTGTTGGAAGAGCTTTTCTTCTTACCCACATTTTGTCTACAAATGTGGCGGTGATTTATAATTTCTGCCCCTCTTCTTACGATATTATAAGTTTCTTCCTCTTGCCCAAATCAGTAACCTTCATTAGTAGATTCATTCTTTCTGTGGTTTCCCTGTTCAAACTAGAAGTTACCAAGGAACCATGCATAACACTGAATAGGGAGCTGTCGAATACACCAGTTACATCTAATATCTCTCCTTTGTTAAGGACATTCTGGAGATTAGTGGTTAAAAAATGAAAAATGCAACTCATTACTATGACCCAATTTCTTATTTTCTATCTTCTGTTACTCTTATTCACCTCTCACAAAATAACAAACACAAGCACGGTTGTTTTTATTAAAGCCCTCTTGCTTATTACATTTTTTGGTTCTGATGTGGCTTTGCCTCCCCACAGTTTATTCAAAGGCAGGCCTTTCTATGCCGGTTCTAGGGGGTTTACGCGTTATAACCTGTTACCTGATCCCAATAAGACTTGAACTAGCGACCTCAAGGTTTTACTAGTTGAGCTATCCCTTGGGGTTCTTTTGCTTATTACGATGGTTAACAGTCTATGCTCTATGATTACATTCCTCTTATTAATATAAACACTTACGCTCATTTTCAAGTATTTGGGTCGAGTCCTTTTTTTGAAGATCTGTCATCCTTTCACGGTAACACCAAGTCAACTATATTTGCAGTGGCTAGAGCATCTCCAAGCATCTTCGCAAACTGAGACTCCTTAAGAGGTCATTTAGTTTCAAGATCCAAGTGTTTCACATACGGTGGAGATTTTGGGATCAACATGAATAGTATTGTATTTTAGGTTATCAAGATGTCATCTTCCACTACTAGCTTGCATGGCAGCAGCTCAGTAGTAAAATTCTTGTTTATGGTTTTTGAGGCTTGATTTTTTAGAACGATGAATTGAGTGTCTTTCCTCTTACTTCATCACATATAATAGGTATGCAATAGCTTATTATATGCATCACATATAATATGTATTTAGCCGATCTAAAGCCATATGCTACTCTAATTATGCAGTATTTGTATTTGTGGGTTTTGTGGTGTTAATTATTACTATTATACTATTGTAATAGGTACCTATTGCCGTTGTTGCTTCAGTATGATTCAACAGCTGAGGAATCTGATATGGCGGAGGCACATGGTGTTGGTGTTAGTGTGCAAGCTGCAAAAAATATGCATGCCATTCGGGCATCTCAGGCTTTTGCAAGGCTTAGTGGCATGGCTGCTGATGACAATCCAACACCCTACAATCCGGCTGCTGCTGATACTCTCAGGGCTTTGCTAACTCCTAAACTTGCCAGCATGCTGAAAGATCAATGGCCAAAAGACCTATTGTCGAAAATGAACTCGAATTTGGAGTCACCAGAGGTAAATGTTGTGTCTCCTGTTTTATCTTACGAACATTGGAGGTCTGTTATGCAAGTTATATCACATTTTTGTGCAAGACAGGTTCTTTTCCTCATGGTAGGAACTCTACTAGTGTGCTTATGCAGCTGTTGAAAAGTTTATTTTACTATATTTAGGCTCAAAGACTAAATTTATGAGAATTTCCTGACTTTGTTCCTCAGTTGAATGAAAAAAATCATTTAAAAGTCCTGTTGGGTGGCTTTATCATGTATAATAATGCAAGATTTAGCTTTTTCTGTGAAGCCCTTCAAGTCGATAATTGCAATAAAGTTTGGAGCTCGAGTAGAGGGTCATGTATGGATAGTTACCAAATAGAGCTTGTCTACCAAGAAATTGATGCAAAAACTCTGAGCAGCTACCAAGTATAAGTAGTTATTTTGCTGTCTAATTGGGCATGATTTGTCTAAAAGTCATGCAGCTTTTATTTCTCTTCTCATTTCACTACTGGTTCTTAACATATGCAGTGGCAAAGTTTCCAACTTTCCATACAAGGTCGAATTCTGAAATTAATATCAGAGTTGGATCTCGTTTACAATATTCTGTTATATTTGCTATTTAGCGGAACCTCAATGGAATTATTACTTTAATTCTACCTTATAGTTGGACATTAATTCTTACAGCCTAACTAAAGTGTTAGTAGTGGACCTGGTGGTATTTTTATTTTTAACTCTATATGAGGCTTTTTATGCTGAGTTGCTATTATGCGTAATAAACATAAACTTGATTTTCCAGAATTATGGTTATGGTTTTGATTGCATGTGTAGTATATCAGCGTGACTGCTTAGTTAGGCAAGGTGAATAGATGGTCGTTCTGATTGTAGCTTGTTATATTTCTCATTATATTTATTACTGCTGGTTGCAGATTATTTGGAACTCGTCAACCCGGGCAGAACTATTAAAGTTTGTGGACGAGCAGCGTGCGAGCCAAGGTCCCAATGGTTCATATGACCTGGCAGATTCACATGCCTTTCAATATGAGGCTCTATCGAAAGAACTCTATGTTGGCAATGTGTACTTGAGGGTCTATAATGATCAACCTGACTTTGATATCAGTGAACCTGAAGCTTTCTGTGTCGCTCTTCTTGAGTTTATATCATGTTTAGTGCACAGTCAACATGATGTAGCTACTGATGGTCAGGTCAGTGGATCATTGCTTAAGACACTTGAGCATCAAAATGATGCAGGCAAAGAATTATCTAAGGAACAGCACAGCACTGAGGATTCTGTAGCATCCTCTGATGTAAAAATGATTGGAATGGAGGATTGCAGCCTGGTTAAAAACCTTCAATTTGGTCTGACATCTCTTCAGGTATGCAGCTACTTGTTCATATGGCTTACGGTTGATTTGGATAATTCTGACAACTGTCTATAAATGCAGAACTTGCTGACAAGCAACCCGAATTTGGCATCCGTATTAGCTGCTAGAGATAAATTATTACCCCTTTTTGAGTGCTTTTCTATTCCTATAGCATCAGAAAGTAACATTCCTCAACTTTGTCTAAGGGTGCTGTCGTGTTTGACTACACATGCTCCTTGCTTGGAGGCTATGGTTGCAGATGGGTCTAGTCTTCTTCTATTATTACAAATACTTCACTCTGCCCCAAATTGTCGTGAGGGGGTTCTCCATGTTCTCTATGCCTTGGCAAGCACTCCAGAACTTGCATGGGCAGCTGCCAAGCATGGTGGAGTGGTGTACATTCTTGAACTTCTCTTGCCTTTGCAAGGTAAAATTTTTATTTTGTCTTCTCAAGTCGCAATAAAAATCAAAAGAAATATCTATCTGTTATTGAAATATAATCATTGTTTGCAGAAGAGATTCCCCTGCAGCAAAGAGCAGCGGCTGCCTCATTGTTGGGGAAGCTTGTTGGGCAGCCAATGCATGGGCCTAGAGTGGCTATAACACTTGCAAGGTTTTTGCCAGATGGGCTAGTATCTGTAATTAGGGATGGTCCTGGTGAAGCTGTGGTGAGTGCCCTTGAGCAAAAAACGGAGACTCCAGAACTTGTATGGACACCAGCAATGGCTACATCTTTGTCTGCACAAGTTGCAACTATGGCGTCAGACCTGTATCGCGAACAGATGAAAGGTCGCATTATTGATTGGGATGTTCCTGAGCAGGCATCTGGCCAACAGGAAATGAGAGATGAGCCGCAGGTATCTTGGCACAAGCTTTGTTAATTTTATTCAAGAATGTTTTCATACTCTGTGAATCCTAATCTTCATTATTACTAGGTTGGAGGAATCTATGTTCGGCTATTCTTGAAGGATCCAAAATTTCCTCTCAGAAATCCAAAAAGATTTTTGGAAGGTTTATTAGATCAGTATCTCTCATCCATTGCTGCCACACATTATGACATCCAAGCTGTTGACTCTGAGCTCCCTCTGCTTCTGTCTGCGGCATTAGTGTCTTTGTTGCGAGTACACCCTGCACTTGCTGATCATGTCGGATATCTGGGTTATGTGCCCAAACTTGTGTCTGCAGTGGCCTATGAGGGAAGGCGAGAAACAATGGCTACAGAGGAGATTAAAAACGGCGACGGTGCTGATGGAACCTATGAAAAGGAAGACAGTTCAGCACAGCCATGCTCGCAAACTCCACAAGAACGCAAAGCGTCTCAGTTGTTTGCGTGTCCTTCATCAACTTGCTGCTAGTACGACTTGTGCTGAAGCTATGGCGGCAACTAGTGTAGGAACACCCCAGGTATGTGTATACTAACTTCAGTCATCTCTATTCGTGAATTTGACCAAGTTGGTTTGTTTTAAGGTTCTTCTTATTGGCAGTTGTCTCGAGTGTGCTTTAAAATATGGATTTAACTTGTGTCTGTGATTTCTTGTTTGACATGTTTGTCTTAGTTTTATCGATATCACTTTGTACTGTTCTCTGCCATTCTACATCATCACATCTAAACCAAATAACGTCACTCGTCTAACAAATTTCACGTCGAGGAATCGGAAGTTATGATTGGGATTGGTTTTGGTGGAAGATTCCCAGATTATACATTTTAGATTGTATTTCAAAGTTGTGATACCATCCTGATACTGGTTTGTATATCTGAATTTAAACGGTCACGAGTTTTCAGTCATGCTGATCAACGCATCCTTTTAATTTTGGATATTGTCTTTTGGTTCGCGGTGGTGATTGGTTTTTCATTTCTTCTTTTAAAAAATATATTTTTGGTCTCGGTATTAGGGAGGAGTGCTCGCAAAAAATGTCTTTAGTAAAATAATTATTGGTTGTGTAGTGCTATAGTTTGTTTTGGATATTTTTTCACCGACTCATTCCTACTGACATTGCATTAGGTTGTTCCACTTTTGATGAAAGCTATTGGTTGGCAAGGTGGAAGCATACTTGCTCTGGAAACACTAAAACGTGTTGTTGTTGCTGGAAATCGAGCAAGGGATGCACTTGTTGCTCAGGGGCTCAAGTGAGTATTAGATGTGGTTTTGTTGTATCTTTAACTTTTGTGTGCTCATTGCATGCATGTAATGGGAAATGCATAATAAACTCTTGCATAAATAAAACATTCTTTGATAGTCAGATTGATGTTAACACTGGTAAATTAACAGAATTGAGCACAAGAAGAGGGTGGCCAATGCTTCTCTAGTGATCAATTAGTGCCCAAGTATGATGCAATTTGTAGCTATCCTTTCTAATACTTAAATATGTGATAAATTTAGGGTTGGTCTTGTTGAAGTACTTCTTGGTCTTCTTGACTGGAGGGCTGGTGGAAGGAGTGGCCTTAGCTCGCAGATGAAATGGAACGAGTCTGAAGCATCCATCGGCCGAGTGCTCGCAGTCGAGGTTAGTGTACATATAATTTTATATCATTTACTTTATCAATTTAGTAGGGCTGTATATTACACAATCTGACTATTTTTTTCCTTGCATTTTAATTCTCAGCATGCTTTAGTGATGCAACTCATGTTATTGATTTGAGTTTCATCTTCTGATTTTAGTTGCATCTGCTGAATTGACTGTTTTCACAGTCCATCTAATAAATGATTTTCCCCATCTTTTTATAATTCAACTTGGGGTTTGAGTTGCATTCCCATTCCTGCTCTGAAATAATTACCCAGCAAGTTACAGTCTTGTTATTTCCACTATATCACAGGAGTAGTCAAAGGAAGTATGGCGGGTCCGAGTAGGAACAACATTTCACTTTGATATATGATTCCCAAGGATTGTTTTAAAGAATTAACCAAGGCTTACTCATGTTTCATGCTCCTTGAAGCATGTAAAGTATAGCTGCATGATTCATGACTATGATCTCAACTCACTGGGAAGCTGGTTGAATTTGTTTTGTTTTGGCTATATGCTGGAATGATTTTCTTGTTTAAATTTCACCCTGAACAACATTTCAATGAGCACCTGAGATTCTGTATATAATGGGTGAATTTATTTGTCCCCTGATTATTTTTGTCTGTCGTTCTGTTGCATAGAAGCTGCATTGTTCTTCACCTTTTAACTATCTTAGCACTTGCCTGTAGAGCCCAACATATCTTCCCACATTAGAGTCAAGTGTTGAGTAAATTATCTTTGATTTAGATTACAGGTATCTGCTCTGCCAATTGCAAAGATCTGTTTCACTCTTGAATTGATTTCCTTAGGTCACTGAGACTTGATTTATAAACAATTCAAAACTTCATTTGGCAAATAAAGTGGATTTGAGAATCATTAAAATTGCCTATTAGGAGGCTAATAAAGAGTAAGAATATACGTATTTTGATATGATCTGCATACTGTTAGAATCCTTATGGTTTCCATGAATGATGGTGCCTCTAATTCAATGATAAAAAGTTAATATGGAATTCATTCATATAAAGCTTTCAAATCTAGTCATTGATTTTGTTGGAGATCCATCTCAAGTTGCTCAATACAATCACACTTACGTGCATTATTAACCTCTCGGATTGGAGAGCGGTTACATGGAAATGTATAGCATAAATTCCAAATCAATTATTCCAAATCAATTAATAGTGTGTGGATCATAATCTGTACATTTTTTGTTTTGGATCTAGGTTTTGCATGCATTTGCAACGGAAGGAGTTCACTGTACGAAAGTGCGTGACATACTGAATGCCTCAGATGTAAGTTCCTGATTCCTAATGCATGGCTATATATGTTGAACTATTACTTGTTATTATTACCTATTTTTGATGAGCATAACCGTATAAATTTCTTGAACTGTCAACTCTAAATTTTCCTCTTTCAGTTCCAAATTAGTTAGAAGGTTAAATGGGGCTAAATTAAGCACTTTAACTTGGTGGAGATATAGTTATTATGAACATTTTTAGGTGTTTTCTACATGTGGTTATATCCCATGCCTACTATGATCACAATCATCATCAGATGGAAACACATAAACAAGAAAATGAAAATAAATAAAAAAGGCATAAAAAATTGTAAATATTGCTTCAAGCCGCTCCAGTAACTCTTGTTTCCAACAGACAAATTGTAAATGTCACAACATAGTTCATTTGGATCATAAAAAATATGATACATCCATATCAATCAACAAAATGTGATATAGCCCATGATGTACATTAGATTTATATAAGATTTACTATAGAAAATCAGGAAACTAAATACTTACCTAAATAAATAAACAAAAGAACGGTTGTGAGGATCTGTACATAAATTTCACTTTCAACATTCAAAAAGGGAATTTCTCAAGAAAAAAGCCTTCCAGCTTCCCTATGCACCATATATAAATAGAAATTTACTACCTCCATTCTAAAAGAATGACTTACCATTTTCTTACAAGGGACTCTTTTTCCGGATGGGGGGGAGTACCACCCGTCTTCTAAATTTACTTGGCTTATTACGACCATTCTGCAGTCCCACTCACAGTGGCAAAATCCACTAAATCCTGAATAATGTAGATACCATGTCTTATTCCTCTAGATTCTTGGAAGGCACTCGTCTCTTCCTTGACTCTTAGATCACCTGTTGGTAAAAATCTTACTCTTTTAACAAAATCCCTGTGCCCTGCTGCTATTCCAAACAGAGAAGGCCACCTCAAGTAGGGTCTTACTGCACCATATTGCCTTCCACATACTGACAG